>JAWWEY010000172.1:86235344-86266558 GCA_035582745.1 Loriotus luctuosus
GTACAAACGCGGGAGTTTCTGCATTAGGGAGGGGGGAGGGAGCCCGAGACAGAACCATTGCGATAAAACATAGGGGGGAAACAGGAACATACCAACTTAATACACAGAACGACCTTATACAACAACTTGAGAAATCAAACTGGAAACCCGTCTGAAAGCAAAACACACCCCAACACAGGGAAGGAATATTACTAGAAATACAGTATGAGTTTTTTCTATAAAACCACTGTTTGATCTAAAATCAGTTTGTTTGGTTTTTTTCATGACCTAGTTTATAGACATTTAGTCTGTACTTCATAAATATCAATATTAAAACATTTACCACTTCTCAGTTTGCGGTACTTGCTGATTCATATTTCTTTTCTATGAATTAGCTGATCTTATTCTTAGAAGTTACTAAAGCTGCACCCTACTGACAGAAAAGAAAGCTCATATTTTTTATAAATTAAGACTGTGAGATCAAAGATTAACCATCCCAAGAGACAATATGTTATTCTCAGCACTTTGTTAAAATGATCACGAGAGACTGGGAAAGAAAGAATTTTATTCCACTTGAAACCAGCAGAGTTGTTAGGATTTTTGTGCCTTTATCTGCAGCGTGAAGAATTCTTTCTTCCAAGGATCATCTGGGAATATTTCACTCTTTTTTGAGGGGTTTAAAGCACTGCTTGAGCTTTTGATCTCTTTGGAAAGCTTTTGTGCTGGTTTGTTGTCTGTTGGTGAACTGTCTGGTCTGTGAACTACAATATACTTGTAGGATTCTGGGGATCACTAGTTCAATGTTTAATGTCTATGTGCTCACAACTGCAGGAGACAGATTCAGTGACCAAATCACCATTCTTATTTTCTTATTTTCTTCAGTATGAAAGATGATACAAGCCTTTTAAACATGCATAATGCAATAATGTTAAAGCATTAGAATTTTGGCATTAAAATGTGCTCAATTTTCATAATCTAGGAATTCTTTGTGTGTGTGGGGGGATGGCTTAGGATATATTCATACAAACCTAAGGTCTGTTTTACTGATTTATAGTTGAGTACACATTTCAAAAACACATTAGGACAAAATTCCTCAAATCAAGCACCCTGAAAACAAGAAAACTGTGAAAAATTTGGCAGTAGTTCAAAATTACATAGGTATTATATCTCATGATGTTACTTCAAAGACAGTCTTAAGAATCTAGTCCTTGTACTAGAGTTTGTTATAATACCTAATTACATGCTGTCTATCTAAGCTACTTGGAAAAATATGAATTTCAAAATATGATTCACAAAAAACACTCTATTAAAAGTAATTTTTTAAAAGTGCATTTCAGAGTGATTTTTTGTCAGCTATACAGAAGAATAATTTCTTTATTTTTACCTTAGCACTTCTGCAGACACAAATTTCTTCCAAACAGATCCCCTTTTTTTTTTTTAAGATAATTAACTGTTTTATTTAAATAAACAGCAAGTAAAGCACTGGTTCTGTAACTTGCCCAAAAAGTAGGGCATAAGAACTAATTTTTTCAATATCATTCCCTTTTCTACGTAAAAGTATTTGAAATCTTGATTTAAGTCTTGATTCAGTCTAGGTTAACTTATTTTTCAACTTACAGAGCAAGTCATGTGGATGAAGTAATCAGTCTGAATCATTCTGTTGACTTATTTTTTATCCTAGACTAATTAATTAGTAAATTTGAGAGTAGTTCTAGCTTCCACTGAGATAAAACTGAGCTCTGACTCCATGTCTTTTTAGTTCCAGGTAGGTTTCATCAACAGGGTTGAAAACCTAAGATCTTCCACACAGAACAACACAATTCAACTTTACTGATGACAGTAAATATTATCAGTAAAAGAGGGTATGGAATGGCTTTAGATGAAAACGGAACAATTTTGAATTCAAAGATATTTACAAGAAGAAAAGTAACAGTCTAATCAAAAATGTTTAAGGTGTGTCTTCCCTTGGACACAGAAATTCTTATTCCACTTTTGACTTTCACTCACATTTAGCATCTCATGGAAATATGATTCTCTAACCTACTTTAGAGGGTTACACTTCATAGTCTTCAGTCTTTAACAAATCTCAGATGTTAACTATGTACTCCTACTGATTTCTCCTTCAGGTGTTTTCTCCTCTGGCGTCCCATCTAATAGTCTATTGACTGTATGCACTGGGTATTCTGTCTGAGATATATGCATCCTGTCAGCTTTTTTCTAGTCCTGTAAAGTTCATATTCCAAATGCCTTTTATTAACTTTCATTAACTTTGCTAAATAATTAGTTAAACCATAGCCTATGAAACATAAGTGATTTTGGAAAAGTAAATTGGAATAAATATAATCTCGTCCTGCTAAATTATTATCCCCTTGGGATGACGTCACATGTGAGAACATGCAACAGGGGCATAAAAGTTACATATCATCTACACCATTTAAGGCTTGACTCACAGAAGTGAATCATCTTTTATAGTGTGCTTTACAGCTATCCTCATACTATGAAATGAATAAATGGAAAATGCTTATAGAAAAACTGCAGTGTTTCAAAGCACAAAAGGTGGGTAGAACTTGAAAAAATATATCTCATTTTATTTCTTTTATTTCTCTGTTATTGTTGTGCTCTACCTTGGGAAACCACTTCTGCAAAGGAGAGAACAAAAATTCAAAAGAAGTTGGTTTGGGTGGTTTTTTAATATTAATTTATCTCCCAAATAAGAAGGTTATTTGATATATCCCTATTATTAGTCGGATAAAATTTAACACTAGAAAATCTAAAGGTAAAAAAGACTATTGCCTTTGATAACTTTACCTGACATGTTTAAATATCTCAAATCTTTATTTAAAATTAGGTGTTAATGAACTGTTCCTGCCCTGCCTCTTCTACCTGTTTTTGGTAATATTTGCACTAATTAATCCTGCTTTATAGAGCACATTCTATTCTTTGCTTGTATTAGTTCCAGAAAGGAAGCTTTCTTACTATTTATAATATTCTAATTCCTATATATTTTTTTTTGTAAATTATTCAGTCATAGATTTCAGATGAAGAAAGACATCGAAGCTTGCTACTCCTGTGCAATTATTGTTAATCTGGATACTATGATGCTCTTTATGGAATCCCTCTATTACAGAGGGGATACAGAGAAACAGCTTATATTGATCTCACAAGTCCAATAAACCTTTTAAATTTTGCTTACTCAACCTATGTACAGTACTTCATATTGTTTAAAAATGAGAAAAGCTTATTTTTATGTGCTATCTCACGATAACATATATATTGTTTTAATCTCTAAAAAGTTTATGGAAGAAAAAAGGATTCCACCAGGAGAAAAATATTGTTTGAGGTTCCAATTTTAGTATCAATTTCAGAAAATGACTCCCTGGAAACAAAGATAAACAGACAAATAAATCTCTGTGTGAATAGAAGTTGATGGCTTATAGTCTTTTCTACAGAACTGAAGCTGTGGACTCTGTCATGAAGAAATATGTCTATAATAAATTTGGAATCTTTGCTTCATTCCCTGTCTTACTATGTCAGAAAATATGAAGCAAACACCTTATGTCTGCAAGGCTTTATACAATTACCCTTATTTTACAGAATTAACTAAGTAAGACAGTATAAGCTGTTCAAACAAAACAGACAGCAGAACAGACAAAGGGTGTGAACTCCTGAGTTCAGTTCAGCTTGCTGCTTTACAGGAGGGAAAGAGAAGCTGATTAGATATTCATTCAAGTCAGTGCTAAATTTTCCATGCACTAACAGATATTTTAAGATAAATAACAGAGTGAGTGATTTATCTAATAAGTGTTTAAAAAAGAAAAAAACAGTAAGTGAAGAACTTTCATCAACATCTAAGTCTGGGAAACAAACTCCAACCCAGTATCAAAGAGGGAAGTGCTAGACATTCAGATATCATATTAAAGGACAAACAAAGATACTAGAAACAGAAAAATATTAAAAGCCCAGTTAACTTTCAAATAAATTTCAATATTTCAATGCTATTAACATTAGCAGTCAATAAAATTTAACACTGGGAGTACAGAACAATCAATTTCTTTGTGGTGTTCAGGTGAAAGCACCAAACTTCTGCCAAAAAGAATATATGCCTCTGTGATGGTTTCAAGACTGCTAAATCATTAGATTGATTTGTGCAATTTCAAGAATGAAAATGAAGGAATATATTTCACAACCATTTGGTGTTATATTCTTGCTTGTGCAGAATGCCAAAAGAGAGAAAATGTAACTGTGTGCCACAATCCGAAATGAATAGGGAATACTGAATGTTTAATTTTGGGTTTATGTTAGAACATGCTGGGTTAAATTTGTTATTTACGGTTATGAAGCAAGGCTGAAGTAGCCAACATTCTTGGCAGCTGTGCTTAGCTTGTTTGAAGGAAGGTAGTACATAGAAAACCATAGCCACTGGATATAATCTCCAATGCTGTAGCTGGTGTGTTTTCAGATAATGACATTACTGTGCAGTAAAATATGTTTCCTGTGAGAATGCTGATTTGATGAGATAAAACTTCATACATGTGGGTCACAGTCGTGAAAGATTTAATTTACAATTTTACTATATTTCTACATCCATTTATTAATTTGGAATGCTTACTTTCTAAGTAAATTAATGGTATCCAATATAGAAAAAAAATTTTTTAATGTTCCCTTGCTGGTATTATTGGTTTTCTTAAAATTTTGGCAGCAAATTCAAATAATAAAATATAAATAAAGCACCTTCTATAATATTGAAATAATTCAACTGTCTGTTTTCTATATTTGAATATTGCAGATAGAAAAAGTTCAAAGGTGAATTTTACTTAAATATTTTGTGTCCCATAAAATAATATGATATGCTATATTCTATTATTTTGCTAATTGAACACTATCACCTGTTGGGAGCAATGAATAATATAATAATACTGTTACTCACAGGTTACCAAAGACAGAAATTTACTGATGGTTATCACTCAAGGCAAACACAAATTTAAATTTTCATTTGCCTTGATTGAAGTCCTTGACTGATGCTGGAGCAGAGTGATGGCATGTGCTGAAGCATTTGACCTACAGTGTGCTCTCTGCAAGCCCATCCTATGCTGGAATATAGACTTACTCTAGTCTCATTGTAAGACATTGGTTTTGCCTTTGATGAATTTAATGAAATTCCTATTGTCTCACCAGTAATGAAGATTCCACTGGAAGCGGATGCCAGGATTCTCTTTCACATAGCCAGTTAAAGGTTTCCACACTCTGCGAAAAGAAAATGCAACAAGAAATTACTTAAAAATCCAATCAGATGAGCTAGCTAGACGAAGTCAAAACATCAAAGCAGTAATTGTGCACTGCATTTTAAGAACTACTGAATTCACAGGTTTGAAAATTTGTCTGAATTTCAAAAGACCTCTCTATAAACCCAAACAAAAGAGGAGCAAGATGCAAACATCTGCTAGCAAGATGTTTAGCAAAAATGCTTAATTTTAAATTGATATAATCTTTTTAACTTCAGTGAGTCTTATGCATGCTTGAAATTGGGTATGTATTAAGTGTCTCAAAGAACGAAAAATGTGAACAATGACAGAAGTTAAAACAAGAATATTTATGGAAACATTATTTCAAAACCTTTGCAGGTTGAGATCTTAATCATTGATACCTACATTTTTTTCTTAGACTTATAATCTTAGTTTTAGTATAGTAAACCATTGAATTATTAAACATCTGAATTGGCCAAAAATATATGCAAGAAATCAAAATTTCTATGTTTAAAAGAGCTTGGAACACATAATTTCTCCAGCAATACATTTCAAACAAATGAGATATGCATGTGTCACTTATGGTTTCACATAGAAACTTTAATGAAAATAGAACAGAGGAAAATATGAGTTTTAGTGTATTTAGTATTTTGTGTCTGATAAATTTCAATTCTTTTTCTAAAGACTAAATATGACTAGTGTAATATATCTCAGTTACACTTCAGATACAGTACAGATCAGAAATTACAGTTCCCTAGAGAAGCAAGGATAAGTATAATTAACAGAAACCAAGAGATGACAATAATTTACAAATGCTTGTTCTCTTAATAAAGAGAGTATACTTTCCCTGTGGAACAGTTTTTTAACTTAATATTTTCATTGAATCACTTTGCAAAAAATCTGCAATTGTGTAATGAAGTTCAAGTATTGAAAAAAACTAGGGAGTAATATTACTTTCAGGAAGGAAATTATATCATACTCAGGCAAGGAAATGAGGCTGAAAACTAAAACATGTGGCTCCAAGCACCATGGTTTAAATGAGTGGGGGATTGCACATTGGGGTACTGTGGGGGGTTTCCTTGGTTGTATGCCAGGTACTTACCAAGCTTCTCTATCACTCCCCCTTCTCAGCTGGACAGGAGAGAGAAAATAAGGTGGAAAATAACTCATAGGTTAAGATACAGCAGTTTACTAAAGCAAAAGTGAAAGGTTGCCGGCAAAGGTTGAAACAAATTTAAAACCCAATGATTTTATTCTCTACTCCCATCAGCACTTCCTGGGAAGTCAGGTCACTTCCTGGGGAGTAGGGCTTTGGCACAGGGAGCAGCTGCTTTGGAAGACAGATGTAAATGATGAATGCCCCCTCTTCCTCCTTCTCTTAGCTTTCACATCTAAGCTGATATCATATGGTATGGAATTACCCTTAGGCCAGTTTGGGTCAGCTGTCTTAATTGTGTCACATCCCAAGATCTTGCCCACCCGCAGACTCCTGTGAAATGTTGGACAGCACTGATGCTGTGCCAGGACTGCTCAGCGGTGCCCAAAACACCAACCAAAGTTGTGTTACCAGCACCTTTCTAGCCACCAATGCAGAGTATTGCACTGTGAGGCCTGCTGAGGGAAATAAAAACTTCTTCTCAGCCAGATCCAATACAGCCCCACAGACAAAAAAAACCCAAACAACCAAAAACAATCAAAACCAACAACAACAAACAAAGCACAAAAACAAACAAAAAACAAACCAAACCCAAAACCAAACAACAACAAAGAAGATTTCTTGGTATGCTATCAGTTACTCATGGCCTGGCTACACCGTTGTCACAAATAATGCAACTAACATTAGGATGCTACTAAACTCAAGAAAAGCAGAAGTGCCATGCCGTTTTACAAGGCTGTGATAATACTGAAACAGAGAATTTTTTTTTAACATTCAAGTATAGCAAACAATCAGGTAAAGTTCAATTCTAAGCAGGTCTGAAGACTTAGTAGAGCAGTCTAAAATAAACCTGGACTGTTAAGCTCAGAAAAGGAAAATAATCAGACTTCCCTGATGACTGTCCCTAAATCATTAAGGAAACAAATTCCAGAGAAGAAAAGATATTTAAGCTGATGGAAAAATGATATAATAAGGGAAATGCCTATAACATAACCATGAATTAATTCAGCTTGAAAAATAGAGCTTATTAGGGTAAGAATTTTTATAATAAGAATGATCTGGGAACAGTCTTCTACAAAGCTAGTGTTTCTGTCTCTCCAATAGATCTGCCATAGCCAGGGAACAGTATACATGACCTCAAAGACCACTTTAATTTTCATGTTGCTATGAAAGATATCACAATTTCTTTGATGTATTGCTACTGTATCTATTGTTTTCTAGCTTTTTGCTGAGACCAGTTCAATTTCAGCGTATCCCACTGTGATGCTGAAAAGTCAATTGTTATTATTTTCTTCTATTTCTTTGAAGATATTCCCTACTGCAATATTGTTTTGTTACATGTTATTGTGCCAGTAATATTTGAAAATTTTTATATTGTTTAAAAACAACTTCATTATTGCTTGTGTTTATTTGACTTTTTTAAGTGCCCATTGTGATTTGGTAAACAAGATGTTAAAAAAATACTTTTAAATGAAAACAGGAAACTGAGAAGAGCCTAATTAACCTAACAGTGTAGTACAAAATTATACAGAGAGAAAAAAATCAGACACTAAACATACAGTACAGAAATTAGTGACATGTTTTTTTCTCATTAAATTATTAAAAATTTGTTGTCGGAACATAGGTGATTTTGCTGAGTCTTACTGTTTTAATAGCAATTTTTTTTGTATAGTAGATGTTGCTTACTAATTTAGTATTGTTTCACAAAATTAAATATATCTTGAACCTGATCATTCTTAAGTGTATTCTTTCCGGAAAACATGACTAAACCTACTGTCTTTAGGAAAATAATTTGTGATTGTAAGTAATTTTGTTTTCTCAAAAGCACGATAGTTCAATACTTCAGGCTTTCTCAAGATAATTAAAGTACTGTATTTGTTGTAGTTATACATAAATACAAGTAACTTAGTAACATTGAGAGTGGGACTGACTTTAACATTATGTAGAATTTACTTCTGATGTTTACTTGTGTTGTGTTGTGTCTGTATAAGTTGGACTGTTCTGTTCCCCCCATCATGTAATGGTTCTGCCCTGGCTCTCCCTTCCCTCCCTTGTGCTGCCAGTTATCCCAACTCCTCCCCAGTTGCCCTGGAGACTAAGGTATCCTTTCTTAAATCCCTCCCCGGTGCCCTGTACGTCACTCGGCGCTCCCACCCTTCTCTCTAGAAATCTCTAGAAACCTCCAGCTAGAGCGTCAAGTGATTGGTTCAGGGGCTGGGGCCCCACCCTCAAGTTATCCCCATTGGTGTTCTCCCTAAGTCAATCTTTTGAATCCCGTTCCCCTCTAAAACTCTATTCATCCAAGGACTGAATCCTCCCCTGTTTCCCTCCCTCCTTATAAGCTGTTGCAACCTCCCCGTCTCCCTCTTCGGTTGTCGGTTCCTCTGGGGCCCGATAAACCTGGATTCACCGCAGCTGGAGAGCGCTCTCTTATTTCTGCTGACTGTAACCATAAGCCAGGCCATGTCCTGTGACAAGGTAGCGCTGCTGTCATAGCACAGGGCGCTTGCTTTAGGTGCTGTCCCTACTGCTAGCGGTGCTGGATAGCTAGCCGGGACATCTGAGAAGGACAATTTTTCTCCAGCTTGACCACTTCATACTTGTGATGATTCCTTCACCAAACACCCCACATGTTCAATGAAAGATTTGACAGAAGATTGAACAATTTATTAGTCAGATCCAGAATGCCTTTTCATACACAATCACATCTGACCTCATAACCATATGACACACAAATCTTTTTTTGATAACTAAACAGATCTTTTTTTCACACAAGTAAGGGTTTTTCCTTTTTTTTTTCTTTCCAAGTTTCATTTCTATAGTAATTTAGCACTTATTTGGATTCAAAACTGAAGCTGTTATCTAGCCCACAACGGTGGAACAGGGAGTTCACAGTACCAGAATATTTTTCTTAGGCCTTGACTAACTTTATATTTGTATTTCAGTTCATACTGAATTGCAAACATAAATACAGCTAGAAAACAAATCATCTCTCAAAAAAAACAATAAGGTACCTGATATTTCACTGTTAAGATGGAACAAGCTTAAACTGCTTCTAGTGCTAGTGCATGCTATCCTCTGCAATAAACATTTGTAACAGTGAAAGAATCACTTGTTTTCAGTGTCCAGTTAAATTAATAACAAGGCAATGCCTTCAGAAAGGTTTGGGATTATGGCCTGATGTGTTTGCTGCATTAAGTATGGCCCCTACATGTTTCACTAAACTTGAAGTCAAGATAAAAAATGCAGTTTTGGCATTAATCCTGTTTTGGTGTAACTGGTTCTGCCTTACTATACTTCAAATTTTTTTTAATATATTCACTTTTTTAATTACTGGTTAAAGAATTCATTCCTGTCTTTTGTAGGCCTGAAAGGACTTTTATATAGCTGTTAAATTTATTAATATAACAATAGTTATTCAAAAATCATATTTCATCCTAATATATTTACTTTGAAATAGATTCCATATGCAGATATGAAATTTTTCCAAATCTAGTCAGGTTACAATTTAATCTGATTGATCTTTATCTGAAACCCAGGGATTCTATCATAAAAGAGCATTTGAGTAAGTTCACAGCAGGCTGAGGACAGCTCTTGGATAGGGTTTATGTTCATAGCCATGGTCTTTAAATGTTTTTAGATGGACTTACAAAGTTCAGAAATAGGTTGTGACGGGCTGATCTTGACTGGCTGCCTGACCCCTGCTTAACTGTTCTCTCCTTCTCTGCAACTGGACAGGAGGAAAGAGAATGAAAAACCTCCTGGGATGAGGTAAAGACAGGGAGATCACTTACCAATTTCCCTCATGGGCAAAATACGCTTTACTTGAGGAACATAAATTAAATGTGTTGCTAGTTAAAATAGAGTAAGGTGGTGATAGATGAAGACAAAATTAAAATCACCTTTTCTTGTCCTCCCTTTTTCCCAATCTCAGCTTCAGTTCTTCACTCCACAATCCTCTGCCTCCTCACTCTAAGCAGTCCAGGATTTGTGGTCAGTCCATAACAGTTGATCTTTATTGCTCTGTCCTCCTCACACTTTTCCCTGGTCCTGCAAGGGACATCTCCACAGGCTCTAGTCCTCTAGCCCTGCTCCTGTGTGGGCACTTCCTGAGCCAAGTTCCTTCAGCAAGCAGCCATCCATTCCAGCAAGTGGATCCCACTGTTCTCCACGGGCTGCAGAGAAATCTGCTCTGGTGCCTGGAACATCTCCTTTCCTCCTTCTTCAGTGGCATTGATGTTCTCAGCATTATTTCTCTTTTTCCCATCTTCACACTGCTTGTGTGACTATTCCCCTCTCTCTGACACATTTTCTCAGAGGTTCCCTCACCTCAGCTGGTGGGCTCAGCTGTGCCCTGTGGTAGATGAGCTAGAGCCAGCTGGAAATGGCCATGCCCAGCAAAATGCAGTCCCAGCCACTGCTCACTGCAGCCACTGCTGCTGTCAGCACTTGTCCATCAGCACCCTATACAGAGAACTAGAAGTGTTTTTTTTGGGGTTTGTTTTAGTCTACATTGGAAAATACAAATGTCCAGGTTCTATATTAGATTATAGCCTGAGGGACCTCCACTGACTGCTTCACTACATGAACTGAAAAATGGCAAGAGTCAAATGGATAGCTTAAAAAAGAAAAAAAAAGAATGTGACTATTTAACCTGAGATACTTGAATCATATGAGTTGTTATAGTCCATCTGAGTATGATTGCTAAGTGGTGAGAGTCTCAGTATGTTTTGGATTTATACTCAGTTTCAATGAGAAAGACATGGCCTTGCTGGATGATTTTTTTTTTGCATGTAGCACCAGATTTGACCTTTGTAAGCAAAGAATTTCAATAGTAAAAATGTTTAAAGGTTGTTCTGTGATCTGTACAAATGTTTCCCTGGGACTAAGCAGAGATTATCAAACTCATTTCTCTTTTGACCCAAAGCAGATCTCTTAACCAAGTTCTTTGGTGTCAAAAGACTTGGGCACTAATCCACTAATCCTCCCAGTCTCAAAAACTATTGGAATTCTATTATCTACAAGCTCAGACTGAAGATCTATTGGAAAGACTGTGACCTCAGGGAAGCTCAGATAATGACATATTGCAATGTGAAAAATAGTGACTAAAGATGAGGAAAAGGCTGAGGGACTTAATGCTTTAATAGTAAGACCAGTCTCCTGAGCTGGAAGACAGGCTCAGGAAGAATGAGCACCTCATAATCCAAAGGGCAGTAGTGGCCTGCTACACCACTTAGAAGGCTCTGCACAGGGGTCTGGACAAACTGGATAAATGGGCCAAGGCCAATGTTGTGAGGTTCAACAATGCCCAATGGCGAATCCTGCACTTGGGTCACAACAACCCCATACAGAGCTACAGGCTGGGCCCAGAGTGGTTGGAAAGCTGCCTTGTGGAAAAGGACCTAGGTGTGCTGGTCAACAGTGGCTGAACATGAGCCAGTGTGTGCCCAGGTGGCCCAGGTGGCCAGTGTCAGCAGTAGTGAAAAATTCTTTCCACTTATCAGTCTGAATGTTCCAAACTTTCACTTCTTTCAACTTCTTTTATATTTTTCATTTTAAATGCATAAATACGTGTGGCTTTCTCAGTACACTGCCAGAAAATACATAAGAAAAATGTCACGTTCTCTTCTGGTTTTTTGCCGTTTGCTAATAAATATATCACTTATCTTTATCTCTGAATGTGCACCTTTAACATCAACACTAGCTTGAAGCATTCTTCAGAACTCTCTGTTTATAGCAGTAGCTAATATGAGTTGTGGTGACATAGTGAAACATATAAAAAGCCTCATTATATTTCTGGGATTACACACGTATATATGTGGAATTTCACTTAGTAGAGAGAATGTGGATGCATGAGAATAACAGTCAGAAAGTATATTAATAGAAAAAGTGCTATGAACAATAGCTTGTGATGAGAACTGGAATTACACGTGGGATTAGATATATATGTAACATGTTTTGTGTGTAATTTAAAAGGCGTATTTACTGACATAATACACACTTGCTGGTCCAGATACTTTGCTGAATTATTGGTCATCTAAGGAAAAAAAACCCAGACCTTCACTTTTAAATGCTGTAACATGTATTGAAGCCATGTGTTGAATTAATTCTGCATTCACATCTAAAGAAGGAAAAACAAAACCAAAGTGTGTTAGCAATTATAGTGTCAAACCCTATTTTTCATTATTGCTTCAAAGAAGAACCAACTGCAAGTATGGAAGGCTGGATTGAAAAAGAAACATGAGGGACTCTGCCTGTGACACCACCACTGGACAAACTGACCAGATTTCCCTCTGCCCACATTAATTGTGATAATTAAATACCGAGAAAGGATAACACAAATTTGGGCTACAACATTTGAATTAAATTAGCCGTGTTTTATTCAATAGAGGTAGGAGGGCTTGTCAGCTCTTGTTTTCTGTCTCTGACAATGCACCATTCAAACACAATTATTTCTCTGTGAAAGTAAATTGCAGCTTAGTGTGTCTCTCACTAGTAATATTCCTTTCATTCACAACAATATCCAGAGACTTGCCCAATTACCCATCAGTGTCACAGGTTTGGATCCCTTCTGCTAACTTAATCTTGATTTTGCAATGAGTTTTGAGAATGAAATCTTAGTATGTGTCATTCTTATACTAAAACTAACATGATATCCGCTATATAGCTTTGCCTTCTTGCCTAATGCTGACAACATATATTATATCACAGGAAGCCTGGAAAGAGGAGAGGGGTGCAGGAGAAAGTTTTCTGATTTTGTCCTAATATATCACCTGATATCTCTTACTTCATTTCATTAATAGATTAATTTGACTTAAAATTCTCCAAGTCAAGTTCATTTTGCTATGACAGCAATTCTTAAGTGATCTCCCAATCTTTATATCGACCCATATGCTTTTTCATTCTTCTTTCTCCCCATGTTCTTTTTAGGAAGAGAAGTTCTGTGAGAGTCTGGCAGTCAACCAAGGTCAACCCAACACAAAGTCACGTATTTATCTTTTGGAGGATGTGAGACTTTAAAGAATTTGACTGCTTTGGACCCAGACGGGACGTTAGCATGGTACTACAATAATGGTGCAACTTCACAGGCACCTCAATTACTGGAAAATGTATTCTGCTGGCGAAATGCCTATCAGTAGCCCAGTGTTGTGGGATCAAAAAAGACAGTAATTGCCATACAGAAATCTCCACTGTTTTTTCCTAAACTACAAAATTTCCCTATCCCTGATGTAAAACCATCAGGATATTAGCTCCAAAGCTTTATTCCACATGTGTTACCTGTGAAGCCAGACTCTGGTGTAATAGATATGTGCTAGCTAACACACCTACATGGCACATCTTCCAGACAGAAGTCTCACGGAATTATCTCCCAAGACCTTTTGCTCACAGACTCCAGTTTTGCATCCCAAACTTTCATTTAAACAACTCCCTGCACAAGAGCTCTGATGAGATGTATCTTATTTCTGAAGACAGAGTTCCGTTTTTTGTTGGTTTGTGTTTTTTCTGTAATATTATACAGTTTTTGATTCAAATTCTTTGATCTCATCCCTGTTTTAACATGTGACAGTGTCATTCACTTAGTTCTGCCACAAGAACTGTCACTTGGAAGTGCTTAAAACCCAGGTGCTGATCTATGGAATAAAAAAACAGCAGTGAAATTTTTCAGCTTTCTTTTTGGCACTCTCATCTCTCCACTCTTCATTTCCCAGCAGGGTAATTAGTCTTTATTTCTAGACCATTTATCTTCATGTGAGACCTTCTGTCTTCTTGACTACAAAGATTATCACCAAAGCAGGGACATTCCTACCCCTTCTTTGCTCTCTGACTCCTGAGGCATGGGTAGTCAGGATAAACTCTCTGATTCCTAGTGGGAAGTTGTTTCTATAGCCCAGAGTGCTGGCAGGACTTATTTAGCTATCTGAAATCCCTCTGCTATCCAGACACAATGATGATGATGAGAATTCACAAAACTCCAAATTATAAGGAAAAAACCCCTCCCCTGTGGATTAAGTGTACTGTCAGCTTGTTTCAAGAATAGAGGAATCCAGGTACCAGAGGACACCTAAGGCCAAAGTGTGATTTACCAGAAGTTACAGGAGGTACAGCTTTTTTTGTGCCCTTTCTTCCTTGGATTTGTCTTCCAGCACTTGCAGTGCTGCAGCTGTAGAAGTCAGGATTTTCTGTTCCTTAGCAAAACAGCAACAAACAATGAAACTCCTCTATCCCAGTTGCGGTTATATCCTGATAAAAATGTTCATACCCTGCATTAGTGCTCTAGAACCAAGGACTGGAATCAAAGATTATTCCTTTCCTAAATGCACAATGCTCAATGTTACGCAATAGACATAGGTTTGTTCTTTTTTTTACACACAGGTCCCAAAGCTTTAATTCTCTGCTGAATTCTGACAGAATTTCAACAGAGAAGAGGGCATTTTCATGATTTTTACTACTTAATAATATATTCTTCTTAGAGTAGTAGGGTTCGAGCTGTCAATTTGAGCCTTGTGTTCCAAAGTGGATCTATTACTATTTGGAAGCACTGATAGGTACCTGTTCTGAGAAGAAGGCCACCATATAGACTGACATAAATTTTGCAGTCATGAGTTATTTTCATAAATGACAAAGAGGCATGGACAAATCAACCAGGTACTTTGTATTTCTTCAGTACAGACTGCATTAGAAATGGTTTGAGACCAACCCTACAGAAAAGGACTTTGGGTATATCAGTGGGTGAAAAATTAGACATGAGCTGAAAATGTGCATTCACAGTCCTGAAAGCCAAATGTATCCAGGACTGCATAAAAAGACACATGACCAGCAGATCGAGAGAAGTGATTCTTCCCAGTACCACACTTGTGAGACCTTGCATTGCACACTACATACAGGTCTGGGGCCCCTCGCACAACATGGACCTGTTAGAGTGGGTCCAAAGGAGGACCACAAAAATGGTTAGAGAGACCATTTTCACAAAGAGAGACTGAGAGAGTTGAGATTGTGTAGCCTGGGCAAGTGAAGGTTCTGGAGAGACCTTTTAGATATTTAAAGGGGGCCTATAAGAAAAATGGGGAGAGACATTTAACCAGGACTCAAATGAATAAGACAAGAAATAATGGTTTTAAAACTGAATGAAGGTAGATTTTGACCAGATATTACATTATATATTTAGAACAAAGTATTTAATGTGAGGGTGATGAGACACTGGAACAGGTTGCCCAACAAAGTTGTGGATGCCCCATGATTGGAAATTTTCAAGACTAGGTTGAATAGGACTTTGAGCCATGTGCAATGGTGAAAGTAGCCCCTGTCCCACAGCAGGGCAGCTGAACTAGATGATATTTAGAGATCACATCTGGACAAGGTTATAATACATTTTTCCAGAAATAACTAACACATTTTACTGCTTTAAATGTCAATTTGTAATTCATGCCACGCTTTTATGTGGCATGGGGCCTACAGTAAAAAGGAGACTGTAGTAAAGGGGACTACAGTATTCAAATCAAGAAACACTGTAAGGTGGTGTTATCTGTAGAATTTGTGGGATTTTTTCCTCAGCTGAAAATTTTAACGGTCATCTTCACCAATATTTTCAGCATATTAAAAACTATATTTGTACCAGACAAATTTTCACTCTACTTTTCTGTTCCTCTTACTTAGGAATTTAATAATGCCCATTTCAGCTTTTGAAGATCAACCATCAATCAAGTTTTAAATAGTGTGATATCATAGTGTGAAGTTAAAGTTTACTGTATTGATATGTAGCTTTAGTATACTCTGGAGCTGCCAGAGATTCACAAAGCAATTAGCCAACAATGTTAGGAAGTAATGGCTAATTTAACTAATCCTTAATGAAGCCTACTAACATTGTCAGGATTGATGAGTCCAGTGAGATTTTGTGCAAAAACACATTAAAGTAAGGGTCTTCATCTCATTTTGTCAGATTAATCATTATCCTAAATGATAGTGTTTCTTTCTGCTGATATAAAAAGTATGTATTTTCTTATTTCTAAAATTTCTTAAAGGTGTAAGTATGTGTAGTTGGATGTGGATTTTATGTCTGAGGAAACAGTTTCTGGTGATCATCCATTCTTATAAAGTAAGTAAAGTATATTTAAATGTCATAATCACTGGGACAAATAACAATTATGTGCATTGGTATCCTGATATTTTCTTAAATAATTCATTAGGATTCAATGAAAATACGAGATATCAAAATAATACTAAACAAAAATGTACTCTAGAGGAGAATTAGCACCACAAAATATTAAAACATAAGAAAATAGCATAATGTCTTATAGACAGAGGCCTGAAAGTTGTAGTCTAAGGGATGAACACCTTTTGAAATTTCTTCTATTAACGAAGTGGTGTGTGCTTTTACAAGCTGTTTGGTTTTTCCTACACAGCTCATGTGACAGCATAGATATCCTTCCTTTAGAAAGCTCTGTACCCACTGTGTATTTCACTTGCTTCCAAAGTGAATTTCCAAGTTCACAAATTCAGATAATGCATCAGAAACTGGAATAACAGGTAACATAAGCTGCAATAAAAATCTGTATTCCACACTGCATATATACATGCATACTAAGACACAAAGGGGATTCTCCCTAAAAGGAAGACTTCCATCTGGTAGGTATATTTGATAGAATTATGAAATATTTATTTTTAAAATTTGGTGAAAATATATAAAACATTACTCCCATGAAGGAAAAAACAATTTTGGAAAAAACCCCAAAGATTTATTTTCACTTAGCTATTAATATTGGTGTTTTGTTCTTGGCACTCAGGCTTATAGTGCTATAAATAATCAACTTTATTTAGGGAAAAAATGCAAAAGTGAATCTGCCATTAACTGTGTAACTACTAAATACAAAGAAATTTATTTATTGAACCCAAAGAAAACTATCACAGAGACAGGAAACACAGTCTTCAAAACATGCGTGGAATAGCCAATTATGCTTAATTACTTTTAAAATTTATTTTTAATTTATTAACAGATACGAAAAAATCCCATATGAGTTTTGAAAAAAGTCTTGGTCTTATTATACAGAAGCAAATTATCTCTTTTCCTTTCTTCAGAAACATTTAAAAACTTGTATAAATTGATGTGTATATAACTTAGATCAAAGTGACAAGGTGCTTATATAGCTTGAGTTCTAAATATCTATATAACCTGATATCAACATACCTATATAACCTGATACCTATGTAACCTGAATCATAGCTTTCTATACCTATATAACCTGAATCATAACTTTCATACCTATATAACATGATATAAATAACTTTTTTACAATGTAATGGCTTGTACATGATAACTAGTTGCTTAATGCTGAAAAGACAAAAGAAACCTCACCAGATGTTTAGCTTTAGAGATAGCTAAGTATAGTACTGATGAAAAGTCAATTACCCAAAAAAAAAAGAATTTAGACCCGTTAAGTCCAGACAGACCAAGGAACACCATGTCTGCTTGTGCTCTGAAAACAAAGTTGAAAAGTTCAGATGCAAAGAAGACCTTGGAAGCCTTCATCAAAGACCCCTGATGACTCCTGAAGATTCCCGAATTGGGGAGGCATAAGTGCAGTGCAAAAGAACTATCTAATAACCATGAGATCATACTATGTAAATTAGTTCTGGCGCATTGTGTGATGATGTTATAGCGACATAATAACACTAAGCAATACTTCCTGTATAAATATACCACAGCACTTGACAAAGGTGGGTGAGTTAAGTGGAGATAGACTCCTCACCACCAGCATTGCAATAAACAAATACCTGCTCTATAGACATTGGTCTGTGGGGATTTATTTACAGCCTATCTTTCAGGGATCTGAATAATTAATGGTAAGGCAAAAACCCTATACTAGTCATTAAAGTCTCAATGAAATAAAATTTACTCAAATGAAAGCCTTATATAAAACATTGGTACCATTATTCAAATAAAAATAAACAATACCACTGTAGGAAAACAGAGCTGGAACAGTCTAAGCTAGTAATTTCTGTAACAAAGGACATGCTAATAAAATAAGAAGCCTCAATGTAAATTTGGCCTGTCACAGCAAGAACACAGCAACATTGTAAGTGCTTATTTTCTCCATGAAGGCAAAATGCTATAAAGCTATCACACGCAAATTATAGGGACATGTTATATTGACAATATATATTATTAGGGTTATAACTTTGCATAAGATACCAGACAAAGGATACAATTTGAAAACATCCTTACTTCCTGTTCATAAATGATTCATAAATTATAATGTTGTGAGGAGCCAATGACTTTTTTTATATCTCAACAATGGTTGTCAGAGGCACGTGGGGTAGGGGTTGTACACATGCCACGTCCAGGAAACAGCCAGGAGAAGATGGAGCAAAGCCTTGTCTCTGGGGGGGACTATGTCTGGCCACCATGTCATCTCTCACATAGGACAGGCACTCAGCAGGGGAACACCGAAGACCCTGTACCTCAGAGACACTCTCTAGTTAGACGGCAAAAGGCCTCTGCCAATGGACTGCACTGGGACATCAGACTGGGCTGATGGTCTCTGTCACCAGGCAGATTTTGAGAAGAGCCAAGGGCATAAAAAGTAATCTGCACCCCAAGCTCCCTGAGCTGTTCTGTCCTTTGCCTTTTGACTCTTTTGGGGGCTTTTCGAACTTGCTTTTGGAGTCCTGCCTTTCGGCTCTCCTGCCCTGGTTGGCTCTTGCTTGCCCTGGTGTCTGTCCTTCCTCCCTGTGTCCCTGACCAGCACCCTGCCTGCTCTGTCTCTGCATCCCTGCCTGAGGCACCTGCAATCCAGCTGCCCTGAGCCAGCCCACTGCTCATCTGTCACAGACATTTCTTTTATGAAAAATCCTCTCTCAGGATTTTTCCTACTGAAGCTGAAAAGTTCAGCAACAAGATATAAACAATAGATTGTCTGCTGCTGTGGAATGCAACAGGGTGTTCTGTGATTGGTCTGATGTGGATGTTTTGGTTCAGTGACCAGTCACAGGAGAGCTAGCTCTCGGAGTCTGTCAAGGCCAACTCGGGTGTTATCATTCTTACTTTCTCTCCCAGGTAGCTTAGCAGCTTCTGGAAACTCTCCCTTTTCTTTTCGTATAGTTATAATAGATGTATATATCATAACATAATTAATCAAGCCTTCTGTAATGGAGTCAAGGATCTCGTCTCTCACCTCACCTGAAAACCCTAACCACACCCATCCTCACCATGACCCTGTCCAGGCTGCTGGCCCTCCTGCCTGATCTCTCCTCACCTGGTGCTCGGTCACTCTTGCCGCAGGAGCTGTGCCCAGGCAGGCAGCATGCACAGCCCCGCCTTGGGACATCAACGGCACTCCCTGACATCTGGTGGTAAAGCCTTCTGCTTCCCCCTCCCTCCACCATTTTTCTTTCTCTTGCTCTGCCTTTTCTGGCCCTTTTTAGTGGGGTAACTCCCTTTTATTTTGCTCTTTTTTTACCAATAAACGGTTCTTCAATACAATGCTTGCCTCGTTTGGCTTAATTTCGTTCCAACCATCCATTATTAAAAAACTGCTTGCAGTTTCCCACAGTGGAACGCGACAAACGGGATCAGTGTATTTCAGTGTTTCTTATATTTTAAATGTTTCTGGATAGTTTACTTATGGCTTCCTAAAATTACATAGTGAATTCATCCTCCTCTGAGAAATTTTAGGAACATTTTTTCAACAATGATGCTTTTGTGAGCACTGTCCCACTTAAGTAGAAGTTTACACAAAATTTGGAACTGTAGATTTTATAGAGAAAACTTTCTCAGGACCATGGTCAAAAGGCTGATATTTTTATAATATTATTTCTGGCCATCCCAATTTAATAAATACTTAGATTCAGACAAGAAATATTTGCATACCAGAAGATAATTGGCAACAATATTCTGTTTCTTCTAATTAATCAAAATAAGTGCTGTCAGAATTTCTTTTTATATTTTGCATTGTCTACCTCTCCTTTTATGTTCTCAGACATAAGTAAATACAGTTTTTGTTTTCTCTAATGGTGTCAGTAAAACAAATAAACAAAACTTAGACTGACTCTGTAACTCTCTGAATAATGAAACGCCAAGGTGAACAAGATCTGTAGGATGGGATGGCATCAAGAGGGATGTGGACAAGCTTGAGAAGTGCACCTATGGGAATGTCATGAAGGGAAGTTTAGCGAGATCAAATACGTAGTATTGCACCTGGGTCAGGACAACCCTTGCTGTCAGCACAGGCTGGGTGATGAACAGATCAAGAACAGTTCTGCCCAAAAGGGCTTGGAGTGGATGACTGGCAATGTGCATTCCTGGGCTGCATCCAAGGCAGCATGGCCAGCAGGGTGAGGGAAGTGATCCTGCCCCTCCACTCCAATCTTATGAGGCCCCACCTGCAGTGCTGCCTCCAGTTCTGGGGTCTCCAGCACAGGAAGGACATGGACTTGTTTGAGTGAGTCTAGAGGAAGGCCACCAAGTTGATTAGAGGGATGGAGCACCTCTCCTATGAGTAAAAGCTGAGGGAATTGGGATTATTCAGGAAAAGAGTGGACTTCAGGTGCCCTAATTGCAGCCTTCCAGCACCTGAAGGGAGCCTACAAGAAAGATGGAGAGGTTTCACAAGAGCATGGAGTGGCAGGAAGTAGAAATGGCTTCAAACTGAAAGAGGGTTTATATTAGATATTAGGAAGAAAATTTTTCCTGTTAGGACGTTGAGGCACTGGAAGAGGTTGCCCATGGTAGCAAGTGTTTAATGCCAGGTTAGGTGGGGTCTGAGCACCCTGGCCTAGTGAAAGGTGTCCCTGCCCATAGTGGGGAGGTTGGAAGTAAATGACCTTTAAGGTTCCTGCCAGTCCAGGCCATTCTATGATCATGATGATTCTGGGATTCTATGAATTTGGATTTTTGCAGATATGAGGGAGGTAATTGGAAGGGTAAAGGTGAGAAAATGTGTGGGTTTACATAAAGACAGTTTAATACATAAAGTAAAAGCTGTACATGCAAGCAAAGCAAAACAAGAAATTCACCCACTGCTTCCCATTAGCAGGCAAATGTTCAGCCATCCCCATAAAGAAAAGTTCCAGCATGCATAAAGGCTGCTTGGGAAGACAAATGCCCTCACTATGAACATCCTCCATTTCTCCTAAGATGTCAACCTAGTAACAACCTCATGTACTCATTATTTTCTATAGACACCTTAGTAATGTCATTGATAATTTTTAAAATGTATTTATGCTATACGGGAGAACTACATGCTGTCTTTAAAAATTTACTGTGTCACATGGGATGATCAAACCCTAAACTGAATAACACTAGCTGCAGGTTTGGAAAAAAGTTATATAAAAAAGAAAGAAATAGAGAAAACCACTAAGCTTTTGGTATTAAATTTCAATAAGTATTTAAAACTGACAATCTTGGGTTTTAGCTAGAAAGTAATGGTAAAGATATAATATAGTGTAAATAATGTAATCTTATGGAAAAATATAAGTAGAAAGGAAATAGCAAGAAAATAAAAAGAAGCACAGCTGATAATTGTTCCAGTGATTTAGGGACGATTTCTAAGAAGCTCTTTCCTGAAAGATTGAGAATATTTGTTAGAAAACAGAAAATTTTAAAATGAGTTTCTGAGAAATAAATAAAATATTTGAGTTTTTTCCACTGTTAAAGTAAAAAGTTTGGACATTAACACCTATACAAAAATACTAATTTCAACTATATATTTATTTTTTTATATATTTTCTTTTACTCACTTCACCTGGAAACTGGAACCACCTCTCTCTTACAGGGAAAATGGAAAAAAAATCGGAGAAACTCTTTCTTTTCTGCAACTGTATAAATAAAAATTTTCTCAAGACCAATAATTCCATTTTTGAGCCTGACCACTAAAAAAATTATTGTTTTTATATGCCTATTTATTGAAGGTTTGGAGATTTTTTGTTTGTGTTTTTTGGGTTTAGTTTTTGTTTTGGTTTGCTTTTTTAGATTTAGTTTAGATAACTGGAATTGTTTCAGTATAAATTATTTAGGTTGTATTCTAAATGTGCCCCACAATTCTGATAAGACTCAATGAAATAGCATATTAAAAATTCCAGTGTTTTTACATACCTAAAGAAGATAGAGAATCCAACAGTTAAACAGTTGCTGTTGCAGTAAAACAGATACTTTTTCAAGTGAGAATTATAATATATGTTGTTTGTTGTTCTCCTGCAGCAGATTTCTACAAGGTAGTCTTTTACACTCATGACTGGTGACTTTAAGGAAAGGACAAGAGTACACAATGTATTCTTTTCATTTCTTCAGACAAGAAATTCTCAGATATGGACAAGTCCAACTCCTTTATTTACTGCAGTGAGCAGTTCATGTTTGTTTTTTCTCTAATGGAAACAAAATTAATATATCACATATCTTTTCTTCTGATAATTATGCATATGTTTAGAATTTTACCCTTGAATAACTTCCACATTGCACATACCAATTGCAATCTGACAGCTTGTTTAACGAAACACAATTGCAGTTCAGCTGGAAATCTAATTTCTAAATGGCACTGTAATGAGAAATTTGCAGGGCAGATTTTGGGTTATTTTGCTTTAGGTTTAATTTTGAAATGACTGATTGAAGATCAGGATTTACATACTTCTTAATCACAGCTAGTGAGTTGAATAAAGACTTTTATTTTCTCCTACTTTATGCTTAGTATTTTTCTTATGTTCATTTAGAGTAAAATTTAAATAAATAAATATTTCCAGGCTACAAGACTCATAGTTTTACTTATCTGATTGTTTTCCAAAAATAGCATATTTGCCTGCATAAGACCAAAAGGAGTCAATTTTTTTAAAAAAATTATTTTTAGGATCAAGTTCAGAATAGTTAAATTATTTGAAGTTACTAGTTGGTTACTCTTTTGTAGGAAAAAAAGGTCACCCTTTTGATCCATTCTTTCTGTGTGGGAAACTCATTCAGTGTCCCCACTTTTATGTCTTCTACTAAGTTGAGTTCTCTATCACAAGGCATCCCTACCAAGGTCAATGGATTTTTGCAAGACAATATTAAAATTTGTTGCCTTTATGACTCAGTCATGATAAACTGTTCCAGGAAAGTGTGAAAAGTACAAGAGATCTTTCTGATCTCTGCTTCCTACTACACTGTTCAAAGACACTAGAACAGTAACAAAGACTCAAGAAGTAATAGGATTCCTGCATTTGGGCTACGTCCACATATGTACAGGACCAAGAATGTAATACCTTAAAATCACTGGAAATTAATTTTTAATAGTTGAGTTACTTTAGTGATGCACTCATCCCTTGGCTGTGGCAATTTAGTACATGTGTGGCTTGTGGTTGGTTTGGGTTTTTTTTTTTTTTTTGCCTGTCACATACTGCAGGTCTTTGCTGCTACCTGTGCAAATGAGTCAGAAACTTTTTTCTACAACACTTTAAATACACACGAAGCAAACCTCTCTGTCATTTTGTTTGCAGTCATCTATGACTTCAGAAAGGTAGATAAATTTATTACAACAAAAGTGTTTGCAATATTTATAAATACTGAATTCTACCTTTTTTTTTTGTCTTTTATACATTATGGATCCATGGCCTATTATTGACAGATTAACAAAGGAATAAAAGCAAACTTCGATCATGTTGGATTAAATAATGCAGAAAGAAGCCTAAAGAATGCTTGATGCAAACATTGATTTCTATGTGTCTTTCACTCAGAAAATAAATTCTTCAGTTTAATTTTGGTAGTTTACTTCTAGGTGAAACATGTAAAATCAAATTTTAACTTAAATATAATTTTGCTTTCTTTTGCATTTTCATCTTTTTCTCGTGCTATGATCTAATGAAGATACCAGGCCTTTGATATGACTTTAAACGAAATTCAGGCATACCAATGGAATTGCTGTTATCCCTCTTACTAATCAAATTTCCTTTCCTTTCCTGAGTAGAGTGGTACAAGGACTTTAACTGATTTTTCTTTTGGTATTAATTTTCGCTTAGAGGTTTCTGAATCACTGAGAGCAGCACAGGAGGCCTTGGGTAATAGGATGCTTATTCCACAGGAAGAAACCCCACTGTGAGCCCGCCCAGCTGGCGCTGTGAGCCATGGTAGTGCCTGACATGCAGCAAATGCTGCTCTGCATTGCTTCAGAGCCCCTGACATTAGTTCCACCATAGATTACATGGAAGATGAGACCCTAAGAACCAGATTTCTGGAATCTGGGGAAGACTAGTTAATACTAAATAATAAAATAATTTAGATTTTCCTGGATCATATTAAAGGCATATTTAGATCTAGGTGATAAACAACAAATAGCTTACATGTAATTTAGTCTCTGATCAGTAGCTGAAGAGTGTCACAGAACCCAAAATGTTACAATCACTGCCTGTTATTATCACCCAAAATTTTCTAGGAAGTCGGTAGCCATTTCTGACCCGTGATACTGACAAACTTCCTAATAATTCTTCATTCCATTATCGTAAGCTACATATAACAGAAATAAAGTAGAGGGTATAAGTGAAATTTAGAAAGAAGAAAATAATTTAAAAATGTAACCATCTTCAAAAGTTTAGGAAGTGAAACTGAAAAGACATTGCAAATTTAAATATAAAGCCAGTGACCCAAAATTCATTGGTTTTATATATCAATAAATGCCTTATTTTTAGTCTGAATAGTAAAATACACTATATCTCTATTGTGTGCAGGTAACCAAATATTCATCAATGTAACTGTTTTTTGAAAAGCATTATTAAAAAGTAAAATACAAATATTACCATACTGTTTTCCTCAAGTTGGGGAAAGAATTAAATGCATTACATTTATTTCAACTCACTTCTAGTGAATGACTCCATGAATGTAATAAATTTACATACATCCAAAGTACAATATCAGCAGTTACGAAGCCTTTGTTTAAAAGAGATTCATTCATTGCCTACCTATGTAAAACATGAACTAAATTCCATGAACAATGATTTTTTTTAAAAAGGGTTAAAATTTTGATGTGCACTTCCATTAAAAATTCTGCAAGATGGGGTCTTTAATAGTACCTAAAGTCTCAGGTTAAAGGTTCAGGTTAAAAAGTTATATTCAACAGAATAAACTACTATGGAGAGAGCTAAGTACACGTAGAAAGGGAAAAGATTTTATCTTACTTTCTTTTCTGATCTGGAACAAGTAACCCGTGAGATCTGGTTCTCCCCTCAGGGAAAGTGAAGATTTGCATTATGGTTTTTTTTATGGTGCTCATCACCATATTTTTGAGGTACTTCATCTGAAAAAAGGTCAAGGCTTTCCTTTGCCTAGACAAGTTAACATTCTTAGTGTATTTCTCAGGTACAGAAGTAATATTACAATCTCAGAGGCCAAATGTGGCAATTTTCCATCCACAACAAAAATGTATTGAGAAGATAAACCTTTCTGAGACAGAATTTAACAACGACCCTTTGTAGCTTTGTATTATAGTGGCAAGATTTTAAATTTCCTTTATCTAACAGAATGCAGAAAGACAGTATCATCATTCATTCCTGAATACTTTGGTTGATACGTCACTTATCTTTGGCTAGATGTTCTATGCACTGCTACCCTTATAAGTAGTTCAGTTGGCTACAACAAGGTATTAACATTATGGTTGTGTGTTCAAGCCCCATGCAGGTCATTCACTAAAGAGTTGGACTTGATCATCATTGTGGGTCCCTTCCAACTCAGAATATTCTTTAAAATACCACCATTTTAAGAGGAAGATATTGTCCCATTTTAGCTACAAGCTGCACAGAAATTAATTTCACACAGAAAAAGCAGAGATTCTGAATTAAAAAACTTGCTACTCCATGATCTATATTAAATACTGATTTTTCACTATTGTAAAATTATTGGCAAATTATTTTTTCCTAATTTAGAAAGTCAAATTTTTGAACCTAGGGTCTTTGAATGAGTTTTCTCTCAGGTATCTATATTTTTATCTTCCAGCCCCCAGGCTGTGGGATTTGTAATGTCGTTTTCTCTCCAAATACTCTAAGAAACCCAATCAATTAATCATCCATTTTGATTCTTAACCATTTCACTCATTCCCAAAGATAACAGCATTGTAAGTCTTCACATTCTTATGATAAAATAATTTTTATCAATCACGTTCATGCTCAACCGCCATATCTTGATGCCTCCTAATAGTTAGCATTGTAATAGCCAAGAAACATCCATATATAGCATGTTTGTGATAAAAATAATTGAAAACAAATGGCTTACAAAATATTCATCTGCTTGAATGTTTTTTGATGGATCAACATGTCCTTATGTCTAGTGACGAAAAATCCATAATGCATGTAGGCAATCTATCACAGGTTTTAAAAAGAGCTTATGTTTTTCCTAATCTCTACCTAAAAGTCTCATTTGATGCAATTTACATCCATTACTTCCAGTTTGCTTGACTGTGGGTATGCAAAATACTTTAATTTTTTATCTTTGGTGTTTGCAACCATATTTTTGTTTATTTGAAAAAGGTTATAACCTCCTCCTTGCCTCTCCACCCATGCAAGTCAAATGCTTTCAGACTGTTCTTGTAAATTATATTTTTATAGCCCTGGCTTTCCCCAGCTGATCCACACACTAGAGACAGAGTATACACTATAATTTAACAAGTTCAGGTACAGAAAAACTATTACCCTTACAGACACCACATAATTGTACACCTCAACCTAATATTTATCTTTTTTTCAGAACAGCAAACTAGTTCAATAGTAGTTCACCACAGTTTGCTTTGTATCTTAATCCCCAAATCCTGCTCTGGTGATTGCAATTTACCCTCACACCGCTCTTCCAGTTTCTGAAATAATTTGTTCCCTAAGTGCAGAATTATGCCTTTGACTTCATTAAACCTTTTTCTTCCTAACAGTTTTCCAGTCTCAAAATGATTGAAATTCTAATCCAGTCCTGCAACTGAAATTTCCCCTATTGTGTACAGATATAAAAAATATTAATAGAGTACTGAGCAGTATTGAATAGTACTGGATAGAACCCAGGGGAAGAGCATCTTAGTAGGTCCTTTCAGTTTAAAGTGAACCATTGCTATCCCTTTATAGTTTTTCATCTATCAGTTCTAGATTAGTTATACTATTTGTCAAGGATTAACTTTTGAAAATTCAAAGGTGTTATGATATAAATCAAATAGACAAAAGGTTTGTCAGTCCACAGGTAATGTAAATTATATTTTTAATGTGTGCATTTTCTTTTCCTGTCTGATGGTTTGTGGTTTAGGTTTTGAAATTGTGTAGGTCTCAACTGAAGCCATTTCATATTCATATGCAGTATAACAGTATAAATGTATTCATTTTGTCATAGAGATTATTATTTTTTATAAATATCCATATTTCTATAGATTAAATTTATAAAGTTTTTGACAAAAATGAAAAAAATCCAATAACTTTTAAAAACATTTTACTACACTGGAATTACTACTTTCAATTCTTTAAGTAGTGCAAAACAAAGCATATCTCTAGACATTTCCATTTACAGGAAAATATGTAAATGGCATAGCAACTGTATTGAATTAGGAACCCAGCTAGTAATAAAAGAAGAACTTTTGGCACCATTTTAGCAAGTAAATGTTTTAGGAAAAAAATAGTATAAAGTGAATTATAAAGTGGCATTCTGTAATAGAAATATCATGTCAGAGTTCTTACTGTATTTGGGTATTACTTACAAAGAACTCATTATGGCAAAAGAAACTCTAAAGCAAATAAAAAACTTTATAATACTGTGTATTTCACATGGTACAGTACTGGATCAAAATTACAAAAACTTTAACTATTATCAAATTTAAATAAAAAATTTTATTAGTTCAAGAACATGTATTACCATATAATTGTATTTCCCTTTCTTTTTTTATCCTTTCTTATCAGTTGAAATATAATTTCGACAGTATTTTACCCAAAGAAGGAATTAATCAGAGTTGTTTGTTTTTTGACAAAAAGAATACTTGAAAATGCCTTGAAGCTTAAACTAAGAAAACTAAGAAAACAGCAAAATTAATTTACAGTGTAAATGACAGTATATTCTCACTACACACATCCAAAATGTCAGGAAAGAAGGATCCATAGGAAATGTTCTCTGATGATAGATGCAAGAGATCTGAGAGAAAATATGAGGAAGGATACACAGCAGCAGTAGGATCCTCTCATCTTGGTGACCAGAGGTCGACAGCCCTGATTCAGCCCAGCTGCTTTGCCAACAGCACTTCAGTCTGTGCTATCACATCCCACACTCATTGCAGCCGTCAGACAGTTTAATGATTGGCAGAGCTGGGTTCATGAACTGAAATGGGCAGATGTTCTCTATTTATTTTCTGTCTATTTTTATGAATTTGCAATTTTACATATTTTTCATTTTCAATAAATGGTGTTGATTGCAGAGTGTTTTACCCTGTGAAATAGGAAAACAGAAAAGCAGAGTTGAAAATTAGTTCTACGGCTTTAAACAGTTTTAAGCAAATTTTCAATCACGTATATCCCTATTAAATTCAGAGACATATGTCAGATGCAACACCATTTAGCAGCATGTCTAATATTACTGGAAGTACTCAAGGACAGGTTGAATGAGGGCTTTGAGCAACCCTGACACCTAGGGAAAATGTCCTGTGTTGGTGGCTGGGGGCATGGGGTTAGACTAGATGAACTTTAAGAAGATCCCTTCTGACTCAAATAATTTTATGATGTTATGACTCTTAGGACTTCAATATAACATATCTTAGTGTGCAGCCTTGTGTGAATCATGATACAATTTTGGAGAGTGCTTTCATGCATACTTAAGTCTAACACTTCAGTACTTAACAAATTTCTTTTGGTTGCCCAAGCTGAAACCCCTCATAACAGCTATTGTACAGTCCCCCAGAAGATGCACAATTATATAATCTGAAATACATGTTTAACTTCTTGAACATTTCTTCATCTTATCATAGCAGTGATAAGTATTGTGGCATTTAAAATATTTTGGAGGCAGCATTCACAAAATTTTCTCCACAGGCTGCTATGACTCAATATCTTCCAGGTTACTTGCTTAAAAAAAATCTTCTGAAAATATTTTCATGACCAGAGAATTGTTTCCTCTGCTTTGAAGGACCCATAAAGTCCTAAAGAAACTTTGTGACTGGAAAAGTGGAATTCAACCATCTTACTGTTGGTACAATCTTCTGAACGTACACATACAAGAACCAACATTTTGCCCGTAATATCTTAGCCCAGGAGGACTGAAACCATCATTTAGCAATTCAATCACCAGCTGTGTTCAGTAAAAAATGTGCTTTCAGATATATATATCATAGTATAATATACCTCAACCACCAAAATGCTGTTTTTCCTTTTGAATTCTTATTTTTGCTTTTTTGTGTGTAATCAGCTTTTTCTTAAAATGAACATGATAATTTCCATAGGAATTACAAGGAATTACAAATACCTGTGTGTCACAGCTGGAGTTCACAAGGTGAAAGAAGATTTAAGTGAAACTAACTTATTTGGCAATTACTTTCTGTACCAAGGCCCCTCTCATGCTTGATGCATGAAGGGATGCTTCATGTTCAGCTTGATGAATTCTACACTCTTAAGTTTGGAGTTATACAAACGAGAGCAGAAGTTGTTGGCAGCAGTTTTTAAATAAAACATTATAAGAACATTATATAATTGTAAAATTTATCTATTTATTGACCTGTGTTTTTTTAAATCACTAAAGAATGTCGTTTTCTGTATCCCAAAACCACCTCTAATCTAAGGTCTATTTAGAAAAATGGTTGGTTTTTTGTTATGTATATGGAGAGTTGAACTTTTATACCCTAGGGAATTTCCAAGTTGTAGAGTCTTCAGTGGAACTGTTATTTATTCTCCTTACAGCTGTCATAGGTTTTACAAAGAACTATTTCCTCTGTGCACCTTTTACATTCCCACGATGCTGTAGCACTACTGCCTTGGGCTTGACACTAAGGTAGTTCACTTAGTCATCTCACATCTCTAACCATGAACTTTGAAAATTTCTGTTAAGTACACAAGCAAAAAATATAATGCTGCTGCCCTTGCACTTTGCTATGAAACACCTTATACCATTTCTTTATTAAAAGCTTCCTAAAATCTCTTTATTCTTTCATATTACTTCTTCAAAGATTCAATATACTTTAACTAAATGTTTTTTCTACTTAGTGATAAGCAATTATTATTTGTTATATTCACTAGGTTTTCTATCAGTCTGTTTTGCTGTAGGATTTAGCAACAAATTACAAACAATTAAAGATCAGTTACGATGCCCTTGCAGGGGAAACTTCACATGTAGGTTTCTAATTTAAACACATGTAATCAATTTTCTGTGATCCTTTGACTTTCCCTTCTAAACACCTTCCACTTATCAGTGGACAAACTTCTAATGGATGATAGAAAAGTTGCCTGGAATTTAGAAAAGATGCACTTAACAGCAGCACGACATCTACATAATGATGACCTATATCTAAATTCTGGGTTTTTTCCAAAAAAAACCCCGCAGTTGTAGCTGCAGAAATTTGTCTAAAACAATTAATTGACTTTTACCAAAAAAAAAAAAAAAAGGTATTTTAATTGGAAAATAAAATTAAATAGTAGAACCAGTCTTTATGAGCCAGTCTTTTGTAATGGATGCCTCTTCATGAGAGTCATAGTTCAGAAACAAATCAATTTCCCCATCATCTTCACCAACACCCTGGTGTGCCATGCAGTCTGCTTCCAGACTGCTAAAGCTGAGTTCCTTTTAGATAAAAATAACACGGAAGAGTGATTCCAGGGTGTCACCCTGGTTTTTTAAGATTTTCTAGGCCTTCTGATATGGACATTCTTGTGGTGAACTTTTTCAGACA
>JAWWEY010000172.1:86266658-86297326 GCA_035582745.1 Loriotus luctuosus
GTTTACATTTGCTTCTGAGGCTACAGCTTCTCAGAAGGAAAAATCCTAAAAGAAAGGATTTTAGTGAAAAGGATGTCAGCGACAATAGGTATTTTAGGTTCCAAACTCTGTAGAAAGAAGTATAAGTCTTGACAATATTTTCATTTTGTATGACTAGATAATGTTCAAATTAAAATGTTTTATTATTTATTAAATGTATTTCACTAATAATTATTTATGTATGATTGCATACAGATTTATGTTCAGAGCCATGCACCTTTGTTGCTATTGAAAATGTTTGTCAACTTCTGCTTTGTAATCCTGATAGACTGTGTCTTCCAATGGACTAAACCATTAAAGATATTAGTTTTATACTACAAAAAATTAAAGTGAAGGGAATCAAAATAAAAGAACAGCTGCAGTAAAAAAGATTTTTTTTAAATTTTTCCTTGACAATACATTTCTGTTAACTATGTGGAGAATTATTTAATAATTTAATTCGTTATTCTGAAATTAATCTGTATGTTTGGGTGACAAACAATTACTTTGTGGCTTATCTGTGAATTCAGTTAGTGTTATAATCTGCTCTTACTATTTTGATCCTTTTTGGTTTCTTCAGATTAAGAAACGATATGAACAAAATCATTTATCTTCATTCAAACCCTACGTTATAAGAGTATATTCTAATAAAAATATATCACGTTATCCTAAGTAAGCCATTACTTTTTTGACAGAGTCCACAGTTTTCTTACTTTTCAGCAATAAGTAGTTACCATAGCAATAATCAAGTAGCAAAGAGATTCAACCTAGCTTGAATATACAAATCTATGTTAACTGATCTTCATTGATGATAAGAATTAATATACCTTAGAAGTCATCAACACAAGTTCTACTATACTGATAAAAAAAAACTAAACCCTTTATTCAATGTTTATTTAGAACTGTATTTGTCTGTTTCAAAATGGAAGGAAAAAAAAAACTGTTGGCATTCAAGTTTTATCTCTCAAGAATTATATGTACCATCCTAAAATAAGATAACAATCATAAAGAAACTTGGATTCACCTCCTATATGAAACTCCTACTCCATAAATCCAAACCCTAATTCCACTGTTGTCATGCTATTTAAACAGCAGGGAAGTATAGATAAGAGGTTGAATTGGAGCTAGGCTACCAGCTTCTGCAGGAAGTCTGTTGTACTCTTAAATCCTTTCGTTATTATGTTCTGCCTTCATTGAAATGTAGACCTTGTTTGGACACAGAACCTCAAGGCACATAACCTCTGAATTTCAGAATGTCTCAGAAAAAGAAAAGTTATGTGATTGAAGATGAAAATATTCTTGTTCAATTAGACTTATATGAAAAAACAAGACAAATCTAGAAAAAAACAAAGAAAATACTTTAAAACTTTTATCATTTTTACAACTTATCTGCCACCTAATTTGATAATGAAAAATGAGATAGATATTATTATTTCCTTTGCTTACATTTGGCAAACTCATAGCTACTTTGGACATTTCAAGGTCTTTTTAATAGTAGGACCCCAATGCTGATAGGAATAGTGGTCACCAAGAACTCTACTGGAGTATAGGAACAAAAGAACACAAGAGTCAGACTCTAAGATGATACACCAGGGAAAGGCTATAATATGTATGTCACATTGTATAAAAATGTTGCTGACAAGGTAGACTGGGATTACAAACAATCAATGAAAGTCAAGGGCAGGACATTTAAAACTGAAAAAAATATATAATTTTACTTGACACGTAATTGATGTAATTCCTTACCACATGATAATACTGGCATCTAGAGGAGTATTGTTACATACAGAAACTCTATACAGAAAGTAAGAAAAATAATAATTATGAAGCAGAGGATAAAATATTTTAGATTAATATAAACCAATAAGCTCTAAGATATAAATTAACCACAAGCAGACAGTAGAGAGAAGTAATTTTTTCCTTTGGACAAGTCGTTCCTTGTGTGTTTCAGAATTTTCTGCATCTCTCTCTGATTATTTACAGATTATGGCTGTTGGGTGAGCTGGGCAATGTGTTGTGGCAATTCTGAAGCATTCTTTATCCTTGACCTCCAAAACCAAAACCAAAACCAAAAACTAAACCTTCACTTTAGTTGCCTTTTTCTATGTTGTTTTTGAAATGTGAAATTAATTAAGATCTGATGTGATCTATATGTCTAGAAAATCTCATCACAGCAACATATTGAAAATTAATCAAAAATTTATACTCTGTAAAAGTAAAATTTCTCTCATCAGAATGTGCCTGTTCATATATAAATGTCATGAAATTGGGGAAAAAAATAGAAGGAAAAATTATAAAAATATTTTCTTTGTTAGAGAAGAATAGCAACAGAGAAGAGTTGAAACTCCTATATAGCACTTGGCAGCAATAAAAGATACTCCACACTGAATGGAACTTTCTAAGTTGTTGAGATAGCTCTTGACAAATCTGTATTTTACCAACAGTTTACTGCACACACAGATCATCAAACATTACAGAATATATAGTTATCTCTCTGAATGTGCTCATACTGCAGCCAATGATGGTTCAAGGAGACTGAAATCCTGGGAGCGTATGCTTCATGTCATTCTTGGAAATATCAATCACTAGGATATCCCTTAGCACTATTGTTTTTCAAGCTGCATAATTTTGTGGTTGAGGTAGCAACAAAATGCTAATGTTTAACTTTTTAATTAGACTATAGAGATAAATACAATCTGTTGTGCTACAAAAAATTCTGGATTTTTGCTATTAACTTGAAATTACATGTTATTCTCTGTTTGGTGTCATCTACTTAATCACAAAATAAAGAAAATGCATTCTTTAAACATGCAAAGGGAAAGCAAGAATTAACATTCTCTAATCAGGAATTTTGCTACATCCTCTTCTTGTCCCTTTTCTTTCTATTGTCACTATTAATGGTCTACAGAAAAAATACATTTTGATCTCTCAGAAGCAGGGCAGCCTGCTTGCTCAAGCACTACACTTCCACATTTTCAGTTTGGCAATCTATCTACTGAGTAAAACCCTAATTAAACTTGATGATATCTGCTCAATGCTTAGGACATGATTTACATTACAGGTGGAACACATGTAACAGTTTGTCTTAGTTTGCCTTTTTTGATCAGGAAACACTCAGAGCTGAGACTTCATAAAGAGAGATTATAGCTTTTTTCTTCAAGAGGAGGCCCTTTAGGAAGGGGTTCTGCAAGGCTCCATCTTAGAACAAATTTTCTTCAATGTGTTCATAAACAATCTGGACACAGGGCTCTAAAGTATACTAATTTTGCCAACAATACTAAATTGGGACTAGCTGTTGGCTCCCTTAAACGTGGAAAGCCCCTGCAAGAGAGACCTTGACTAATGAGAGGGCTGGAAAATCACCAACCATATGAAGTTCAGTGAGAAATGAATGCTGGATTCTGCACCTGGGATGGCATAACCCTGGACATATGTACAGAGAGGGGAATGAGATGCTGGAAAGGGACCTGGGGGTCCTGGTCGATGGCAGGATGAATGTGAGCCAGCAGTGCCCTGACATCCAGGAGAGCCAACCCTGTCCTGGGGGCATCAGGCCAACATCAGCAGCTGGGCAAGGGAGGGGATTGTCCTGCTCTGCTCTGCACTGGGGCAGCCTCACCTCGAGTCCTGTGTGCAGCTTTAGGAACCCCCAATATAAGAAAGACATTAAACTATTAGACAGCATCTGAATGAGGGCAATAAAGATGATGAACAGTCTGGAGGGGAAGCTGTATGAGGAGCAGCTGAGGTCGTTTGGCTTGTTCAGCCTGGAGACTTGAGGGAAGATGTAGCAGTCTACAATTTTCTCATGGTGGGAAGAGAAGGGACAGACACTGACATCTGTGGCAGCCAATAACAGGACCTGAGGACAAGGGCTGAAGTTTTGTCAGGGAAATTTGGTTTGGATTTTGGAAAAAGGTTCTTCACCCAGAGGGTGGTTGCACATGAGAACAGGGTCCCCAGGGAAGTGATTGCAGCACCAAACTGTGTTGCAGAGGTCAAGAAGCATTTGGACAATGCACTCATGTATGTGCTGCAATTCCTAGGGTTGTCCTGTCCAGGTCCAGGATTTTGACTTAGATGATCCTTGTGGGTCCCTTTCAACTGATGATATTCCATTTTGCTATGATTTTATGATTCCATGGAGGGATCACGGGAAGAATAGTATAAGATGCTTCGGTTTTGACTAAATGGAAATTTGTACAGTTTTACCATTTTATTGAAAGGTATGAAGCAATGTATCTGAAAGATCTCTCAAGACTTTCAAGTAAAAGTTCAGTTAATGGCACTCAGGGTATATTCTTCTACTTTTTCATAATAATTAAATGTAAATTCAAGACAGCAAAACATTAAACTGAAGTATCTCCAAAGCACTCTACAAGGCATTCACATGCTATTGAACAAGTTTTCTTATACATATGAATAATTTACATATTTTAGAAAAATTGCAGTCAAATGGGTGGAAAAAGCAACCCAAATGTATGACTTAGTGACAATAATGGTATTGTTCCTCTTGATGTTGAATTTCTCATTGGAAAAGGACAAAAATCAAGTGATTTTCTACTGCAAGTCCCCATGGGACCTTTATTTTGACCTCTGCTGGTGGTAGTAGGCAGATACTCCATTTTAATTTTTGAAAAATGCCCTGCAACACTCAAAATAGTACTAAAATTATCTCCCATTCTCCAAATGCTTGCCCTTACAGAGAAGTTCAGTAAACTAGCTGCATGAGAGCTAAGATACACACTTGCTGCTGAAGTGAAATTCCTCATGGTGTGACCCAGCATCCTTTGGTTGAGAAACCCTATCAGAATAACAGATTATTTTTAATGGAAAGAAAAAAACACTCAAAATAGTTTTAAAGCCTTTAAAATAGTAAATAAATGCCTTAGAAGGGAGTTACAGCTACAATTCCTATATATTCATTTTTTTAAAAATTAACCTAATCTTAGAAGACCAATGAATATGGATTTCTTGTCTTCCTGTAATAACAGTAATTAATTAGTCATGTCCTTTATGAGGCAAAGGGTAACACTCTGTGCCTCAAACTGTGGGGCTTTTATTACATCATGTCACAAAAGTATTCACAGTATTTAGCACAAAGTTCCATAGGGTTTTATGGATTAGGGTTTTATGGTACTAAACTTTCTAAAAGAATTAATATTCTGTCTAGAAGAAAGCATGATTTTAAACCTTACCTGTTATGTTTGATGAAACCTCTTAACAAAAGATTGAGATAATTAACATACAGATCAGTGCGTTGAGTACAGTTGAATTTTTAGCCATACTCAAAAGGAAGTTGAAGCATTTGGATCTTTCGAAAATAGCATCTCCACCACTGCTTGAGGGAACTTGACAATACAACCCTAAATTCAATTTTCTCAAGCTCAATCTCCAGTGTCCAAGTCACTACAAAACTCTTACATCTGTGGGAAAGAAAATCTGTAAAAAGTACAGCAAAACTATAAATTATTAAACTTGGAGACTAAATATTTGATTGTATTTAAAAATGTAAGAAAATAATAATCATGCACCTTAAAAATAAGAAATAATGTTCTTTTTTATCTAAGAAATTTTTCTTACTGAATATTAAAATTAAAATATTTAGAGGTTTTTTTGCTTTTTATTTTTCCCCTCTAATAACTCTGTTGTTAATAGCTGGGGGAAAGAGGTAAGATGGGAAAAAGGAGGCAAAAGACAAAATTGCATTCTCAGAGACTGCTTAAAGATTCAATACTGTTTCTCCAGCTATGGAGAAATTAAGTTTGCTTAAAAAAATTTGCATCTAGAGGTATAATAAAGATAAAATACACATGCACATGGGCATAAGACGAAAGTTCACTAGTAAAGAATACTTAGAAAATTTGCTTAATTTTCCTCCCCTCTTCCCAGTCTTTTTTAAAACTTAACATTGGAATATTTCTCATAAAGTATCAAATTTATCCCCATGGGTACACTTGAAACTCAGACTTCATGAGAAAAGATTCAGCTGAATTGTATCATGAAAGACAGGATTTACTTTCAAAAATACCTTCCAGTGTGGAATAGAGAAAGAAAAAAGTTCAAGAAAACCACAGACCAAAAAGATAATTTTTACTTCCCAAAAATAAATGGGATCTTTAAGCTGTGGATTGTTACAAATATCCAGAGGTTGATATACGACAAACTTCACAGCCACAAGCTTGTCTGCATTCTGTGATCAGGTGAGAATGGAATTGTTAAGAGGTGAGAAAACAGTTCTGTTCATCTTGAAAGTGTAGTAATATACTTTGTGGTCATGGGGTTTTTTCTACTAGTAACTCTACACATATATAGGATTCTGAGTGTCTCTGTCTAAACAACCATAAAATAGGATGTGTTAAAAGAGGAATTAGAGGAAACATAAGAACTTCATGAAACATGACTGTCACAAGTAAGTGCATTTGAATTGGTGCATGTCACATGGCAATAGCTGGCATATGTAAGGTGATGCATAATATATGTGTTGTTTAATAGATAGGCAGTATGGAAGATATGAGTTTAAGGGCTCCCCAGACCCTGGAATATTGTCTCAAAAAAGAGATAAGTGTTGCACAGAGTGTGATTTCCTTCTGTGAACTTTCTCCTCTGCAAGAAAAAAGCATAAAGTCACTTGCTGACGTGATATAGATGATTTCGTCCCTACTGCTGAAACTGGCAGCACTTCTCACATTCATTTGGGTGGTCAGAAAAATGTGGAAAGAGAAGAGGTATTCTTATTCTTCCTTGTCTTCTCTGGACTAGAGTGTCTAAAGAGACTGTGTTTAAGTAGTTTAGATATAGAACAACCCCAAAAGGTAAAAGGGAGAGAGATGGAGTCTTATTTCCCCTCAAGCAATTAACTCCAGCTCCCAGTGGAAGAATGAGTGCAATTGTTTCATTTTCAGTTAAATTTTTTTGCTGTCTTCCACAAAGGCCATTTAGGTCCTCAGTGAGACTGTTTAAGTGATGTGGATACTCATATATCTTATTGCAAGTTGAACAAATTAGACCATGATCTTTATGAAAAAGTGTTAAAAACCAAAATACAGCATATACCCTTTTGAAAATTGCTTCTCCTTTGTACCTGACATACAGAAAAAATAAGCTGAAAAGAAAGACTAAACAGATATAACATTGTTCTCAAAAGCTTTAATTTTGTTACCAATATACCTAATGCATTGGTGAAAAAAAAAGAGAATAACAAACACATTTGTCTCATCTACTCATTTCCTATTTATTCTATTCCTTTTGGGAAAAAAAAAACCCTAATCCAATATTTTAAACTATTAAATTCTTCAGCATCATATCAATAATAATTTTTATATTAAATAACTTGTAAGAGCACAAACACATATTGGCAGTTATCTTGTTCTCATTTCTTGATCAGTGTAGGAATTTAATGATCTCACAATGGGTGTTAGAAAAAATAAACATGCTTATTGCCTTTGAAAAATCCAAACAAACACAAAAGAATACTTTCAACAGAATAGCTTTCAGCTGTGACTATGCTGTATGCTTTCTAGTCAAAGAAAATTTTTCATCTACAGGGTTTGAAATTAAAGAGACTGTCAAATTACTTTTATTTTATTACTTATTGTTTCTGTGTAATCATCCATTTGATTGCTACTCAAAATGCTACTGAGAAAGTTTTAGAGGAGTGGAGGTACAGGTTTAAATATAGGAACTTTCTATCAAAATGCTTTAAAATTTCTCCTTTAAAGGCTTGAATAATATATATTCCTTTTACTTATGAAATTGTACAATTTAAAATGAACAATTCAATATGTTGCATAATTAAAGTTTTAAAATAAGCTCCCAGGATTTCCAAGTTAACCATTCTCTCAATGATTATATTTACTCTTTTCTGTGTACTCTTTCTGTTTTTCTTTTTTGCACATTTGAATAACAAAAGCATCTCTTATAATATTAACCCTGTGCACAAATCCAATACACAACCCCATACCAGTAATTGTGAAGAAAATTAGCATTACTGCCACCAAAACCAGAATGCCAAGATATTTGCACAGTAAAGAAGTTTTGAGGAAAGAAGAAACTGAGCAACAAAAAAACATTTACAATTATGTCCAGTGGTTTTGTTTGGCATCAGGGAAGAATAATAGACTGGCAGTTTGTTCTTAGAGTTCAGAGCAGGAAAAGTCAGAGGTTACAGTCAAATGGGCAGATAGTGTAGTCTCCCTACATGGTGACTTATGGCAGCCTCTGGTGCTCATCTCTAGATATCTATAACCCTCACAGAGATCTACAAAAGGCTTCCTTCAGAAAGCTGTGGCAGCAGAAATTAACCAGTTCCCTCTGGGAAGGTATTTAGTCTGGCTGAACCTGATCCACGTGTCAGAAACAAGAGAAAGCCATGACTGTAAAGGACACTGTGGGAGATTAAGACATCCATCTGCTGACCAGATGTACAGTTTTAGGAGGCTCTAGGTTTCCTTCTTACATGAGCCTCTTGTCCCACTAGCAGGATTAAGGATGACATCACCTGGACCCACAGGCTGTTGCCCTAGTTCCCTGAGCCCTGCAGTAAATCCTGATACATTCAAGAAAACAATGACACTCCAAAGACTGGATGCAACATTTTTGAATTTAACCTACCAACCAACCAATCAACCTACCAATGATTCTTCACAGAATCCCTTCTACAGAGGAAACAGTCCTTCATTAACTTCTCCAGTGTGAGTGCTTCCACAGGCTGCAGTTATTCCTTCTGGAAAGAGCTACTCCAGTGTGGGTCCCCTGCATGGTCACAAGTCCTGCCAGAACACATGGTCCAGTGTGGGCTCCTCTCTCCATGGGTTCACAGGTCCTGCTTGGAGTCTCTTACTTCATACATGGTTTTTCCATGGAATCACAGGAATCTTTGAGCATCTCCCAATGGGTCCTTCTTTGGCTGCAGATGAATCTCTGCTCCACCATAAACCTCTGTGGACTGTGAGCAGGCAGCCATGGTCCTCTTCAGGGGTTGATCTGAAAAAGTTGGTGGTCTGAAGAAATTCCTGAGGATTGGAAAAAGGCAAATATTGTGCCCATCTTTAGCCAAAAAAAGATGTTCCAAGGAACAAAATACCAACCAGTGACCACATCTTTCTGAAAGACAGATGCAGGAAGGACAATGCCAGGACTCTAAGGACTACTGACCTCTGAATGGCCTTCAATCATAGGCCCTGCTCAGGCAGCCCATGCTACAAGATACTTGTGTTCAGCCCTGCCCCCAAGTCCCATCTTGAAATCTGCCTTCCTAACTTTCTCTGCTGGATCCAGACCAAATTATTTAGATTGCATTATCTGACTATAGACAAAACCAAGTTACTATCACCAACTCATACTCAAGACAGACTATTAGAGTATATTATTCAAATAGTGCAGTGTAAAAAATTTTGTTACAAACTACCAGAATGTTAAACAGTTTTAGGAATACAGTACCCAAAACTGCAAGTGCCTAATGTGTTATGAATTACAGAGAATATTTTGTCTTATATTTCTTATTATGGGATCTAAAACACTGCAAATATAGTTCATCAGACAGTTGATTAGCTGGCAAATGAGCCTTTAGAGAGAGGGGCTGCAGTGCTTCTAGCACATTTACTTGCAGAAGGCAAATGTAAATTTACATGATTGATGAACTTGCTGAACATTTTCAAACCTCTAACTCTGGAGACCTTGGAATGCTTCTCCTAAATTGTGTGCTCTCCAGTGATTCAAAATAGCTTTTAATAAAAGGTCTACCTTAGTAATTGCCAGAGTTTATTGAGTTTTATTTGTTGTGACACTGCCTTTCGAGGAATTTGTGATTACTTATGCATTCTAACTCAGTGCATTTCTGTCCTAAAGTACCAACACAACTTCTATGCTCTAGTTTTTTCTGTCCTATATAATGGTCAGACCTTCTGTTAGAATCACTTCATTGTGATAGTATCATAAAAGAAGGGACTTTAAGATTATATAGTTGCAACTCCAAGACCATGGAAAAGGATACCATCCACTACACTGGGCTGCTTAGGGCCCCATACAAACTTGGATGGTTGTCATGTTGCTTCTATATTTTTATATGCACATGTATTTTTTTAATTAAGGAAAGAATAAATGTGATTTTCCTAAGACTACTTTATCTCCCAGTGCAGCAAAAGTATATGAAATTTAAATAAATTATTCTACTTGTTTTTAGAGCAAAATTCAATCTTATTTGCTAAGATAGATTAATAAAAGAAATTTAATTTTAAACTAAATGTTTCTAAGACTTATGCAAAAGTTTGAGCCGTCTTCTTTCCTGCAGTCTTCACTGGAATCACAATATATGGATTCTGCAGGAACTTAGAGGACCAGATACCCTATAAACAAAAGTGATTAACTTTGGAATCTAGATTTTATTGAAAAACTTCAGTAGACAAAATATGTTGAATCTGAAGACATGTTCAAGTGTAATTATTTAGCTGGCTGTTAACAGTAACATAAATTTCATTCAATTCAGGATTAAACATCGTAAGACTGCTAATTGATAGTAAATATATCATATATACAAGTAGGGGTCATGACATCATAGAATTGTGGAATCATAGAATGGTTTGGGTTGGAAGGTACCATAAAAATCATCTAGTTCCAACCTCCTGCTATGACCAGGGACACTTCCCACTAGACCAGGTTGTTCAATGCCCCATCCAATCAGGCCTTGAACACTTCCAGGGATGGGACAACCACACCTTCTCTGAGCAATCTATTCAAGTGTGTCCTCACCCTCACAATAAAGAATTTGTTCCTTATGTCTGATATAAATTCCCCTCTTTCAGTTTGGACTCTTTGGTACTTGTTGTATCATTAGAGGTCCTGATTAAGAGTCCCTTTCTGACTTCCTTGCAGGCCCCCTTCCGATACTGGAGGGTTGCCGTGAGGTCTCCACACAACCTTCTCTTCTAGAGACTGAACTTTGTCAGCCTGGTTTCACAGACAAGGCACTCTAGTCCCCTTATCAACTTCATGACATTCCTCTGGGTTAGCTCCAAGCATGCCATGTCCTTCTTACACTGGGAAAACCAGAACTGTACACAGGTACAGGTGGGGTTTCATGGGAGCAGAGTAGGGGGGCAGAATCACCTCCTCTGACCAGCTGGTCGCATTTTTTGGTGCATCCCTGGATAGGGGTGGCTTTCTGGGCACACACTGCAGGCTCACCCTGAGTTTTTCATCAACCATTACCTGCAAGTCCTTTTCTGCAGTGCTGCTCTCAATCACTTCTCTGACTAGCTAGTAGATGTTGGAAATCTGGAAATAATCAGGATATAACATCTGAAAATGAAGAATGGAATGGAGCAAGTTGTCAGCTTTCTATTCAGTTTAGTGAACCTAATGTAGATGAAAACTCCACATAGTCTTGATACAATATTAAGATTAAAATAATGTGAGAGAATAAAGTACATTCTGTCGTGGCTCATATATTTAGACTATGACATTTATAAGAAGAAAGTAGAAAAAAAATGAGAAAAATAAGTTAGGTGACGAACTACATGTCTTAGTAGAAACCTTGCAGAGTCAGGGACAGAAAAGAATTTTGAAAAGTCTTGCAAGAAGACTGACATAAAAGACTAGTTTTCAAAGCACTTATATAATTAGTTGGAACTTTGCTTCCATAAGTAAAGAGTAAATTTGTTGTTTAGGGTCATCTCCCATGTGAAGAGGAAAGGACAGACTGAAATGTTGTGCCCTCTTTTTGTCCTTTGTCTTTGAACTGGTAAGCAACTTAAACCAGCAAGGTATTTAATTTTTCATTTGTGTAACAGTGTATTTTTAGGTTCATAGGGAATAATAAGCAGGAATTATACCTTAAAGTACATCCAATGATCTCTCTATCTGTGCTGGTTTTAGCTGGGGTAGAATTAATTTTCTTCACAGTGGTTAGTATGTGGGCATGTTCTGGATTTTTACTGGAAAGAGTGTTGATGTATTTTTAAAATAATAAATCCTGAAACAAAATATAAGGTATGAAAAGAGTAGACTGAGAATGATCACATGATTTCTTATTACAAATTCTCCTACCATAACATTTACGAAGTATTTTAAAAGGCTACAGTGACAAGTTTGGACATCCTAATTCTGATATTAAATACGTGTAAGAATTTAAGCACAAGGAAGACTGCATTAATTCAAGTGGTTCTAGCTGTTAAATATAATCTTAGACATACATTAGACACTTCCAAGCGTAAATCAGCAAAATTTTTATCTTGTGTGCACTGGAAACACCTGAAAGCTTACATTCTGAGGGCATAGACAAATAAATCAAATCCAGTAACTGTCAATGAAAATAAGAGTCTAGTTAGGGTCTGACAAAAACATTTTTATTAAAATTAAACCTCAGATTTTAAAGAATTTAACCATTACCCTGGCGTTTTTTAGTATTATTGACTAAACTGCAGTTGAATTCAATAGCACTGTATGCAGACTACAGAAGTTAAACAGCAAAAACCAGGTAAAACAGCAGGAAACTGAAGAAAAACATTTTCTTGCAGCTTTTGTGTCTTATCATGGCTGGAAATCACAAGGGAAACAGAAGAATAAGCAAACTGAAAACAGATGAGGAGCAAGAGTTATCACTGTTGCTACTTACTGGTGCCAAGATACGGTTAAGACATGGAAAAGAACCCTATCAAATTCAACATCTGGTAGTAGTCCTACCTTAATGATAACAAGTGCCTTAAAATGTGAGAAAAATAACAGAAAAAACCACAGGTTTGTTTGTGCTTTGATGGTTTGAAATTGCATACTTAGGTCAGAAAAGCACCTTAGTTCAAAAGAGCATACTAACAGTGGGTTTTTTTCTTTCCCAAAATCTGGATATGGAGTGCTCCTGAGTGTCGCAGACATTTCTTTTGTGAAATCCTTTCTTAGGATTTTTCCTGCTGAAGCTGAGAAGTTTCAGCAACAAGATGTAAACAATGGTTATCTGCTGCTGTGGAATGTAACAGGTCTGTCTGTGATTGGCCCATCTTGGATGTTTATAATTAATGGCCAGACAGAGTCCGAGAGAGCTGCTTTTGTTATCATTCTTTTCTTTTCTATTCTATTCTTAGCTTAGCTAGCTTCTCAGGAAACCTTTCCTTCTTTTTCTTTTTAGTATAGTTATAATGTAATACATATATATCATAAAATAATAAATCAAGCTTTCTGAACATGGAGTCTATGTTCTCATCTCTTCTCTCAATCGAGAACCCTTGTGACCACTGTCACACCTGAGGACATATGTGAGGGTAATAATACGTGAACACACGAGAGAAATGCAGTATTTTGGCCTTACTAAGCACATTTTAAATGCAATAATTTAAATTACAAATAATTAATGCATGTGTACTGTTGTGTTTATAAAGATCATTCCTGATGATGGTACAATATCAAAATAGATACAGCACATCCAACAGAAGAATGTGTATCTAGGAAAATATCTCTCAATAGCATTGATTTGTTCAGACACAAAAATGATCACAAAACCTCTCTTTGGTTTTGTCACAAAATTAATTTAACACAATATACCAAGGCCAGAAAATGGGCCCATGCATTGACACATGCTTGTCTATTAATTTCTAGTCAGCACTCATGATGACTTTGACTTAGACAAGGAAGATCCTCCCAGACAATGTATGAACACAGTTTTAAATTATTAAAGGTTGGGGAAAATGTCCTTTAAACAAAATTTACTTGGTTTGGGAAAAAAAGCACCATATGTTTGTGGCTTGCACCGTGTCATTCACCTACAGGATCAGATAAGCAACCTTAATCCTTAATTCTTAATCCTTAAAGGAGACACACTGAGAAAGAATTTTATTGAATTGTCTAGTACTAGGGTACTCCAGAAAGTATAAGTCAACATTTCTATACTCTAGAAAGCTAGAAATAGCTTATTCTTTTTTAGCTTAGTTACCCAACCATAAAGAAAGAGCACCAACTTTCTCTATCTAGAGGATACACACATAAAAGAATTTAGGCTGTTCCGGTCAGTTGCTGATACTGTCAGTAATATGAACCCAGGACAAAGACTTCAGTGTCCCCATACTCCAATTTTTACTCACATTGCCAAGTACTGTAGCAATTCAATACTAAGTACTTGTGTCCTGTGACTGAGGGCTAGAAAATTATTGCATCATACAAAGATTAAGCAAATCCTGTGATTAGGTAGAATGTATATTTCTCAGTATTCTTCTACAAAACTACCTATTACAGTTTTTTCATACTTTGCAATTTCCTAAATTCTGAGACTATGCTTCAACATGTAGAACAAGAGTGTGATATGGAACCACCAGCCAGTCAGAGGTCACCAATATTCTGCAGCTCAGTTTGGGTCAAACAGCTGCAATTTCTTTTCTCTATGTGTCATTTAATGTCTTTCCTTACCTGGAAGAAAAAATTCTATGTGATGTGAGGATGATCAGAAAAACCTGAGATTTTACTCATGAAATTCTCTTAGCAACCTCTACAAATCTTCATAGAAGCAGCAATTAAAAGTCTTAATAAGCACACTACTTTAAGATTAATTGTTCCTTAAAAGACATTCAAGTTTTACAACAAATTATTCCTCAAAATTGAAAATTAATCAATTTTTATGTTATACTTTTGTTTGATTATTTTTTCTTCTTTTGAGTGCCAAAGTAATTATAGGTATAAAGGTTAATTTTATATGCCAAAAATTTCTTTTGTCCTTTTTAAAATGTTGATTACACATGCTTTCATCTCAGCTATATAACATACAGCAACAAATTTTCTTTGACTTTAATGAAAGGTGAGATTTACATCACTTTCTGATGTATGACTTTCATATTTTCAATTAGATCATGTGATTAAAAACTTGCCTGAATACTCACAAAGGAGCACACAGAGAAGATGAGTGGTGGGGAAAATCTATGTAAAAATCTGTCTCAGCTCCTCCTAGACCCATCCCAGGAGCCACCAGACCATCAAAGGCCCATCTTCACAAGCCCAGAGGAGCAAAGAGCCCAGAGGCATGTAAGGGTGCAAATAAATGACTGAGAGGAATGGACAGTCTGTTCCTGTTCCTCACAGGGCTGTTCCAGGAGATTCTTGGAGTCTCCAAGGGTGAGTCCATTGGAGTGACCAGCTTTGGGGGGTGGGAGTGGCACCAGAGTGGCACTCTTTGGATGTGCGTGACAGTCTGCACCCAAAAGTTTAGCTCTCAAGCTTGAGGTATTTTTTCTGTCTTGTCAAGATGATTCTGGTTTAATCCATATTTCATTATGCTCATTTTAGGTTCTTAGCAGTCTTTATTATTATTTGTGATTTGGGGATGTGATAGGGAAAAATGCAAAGACAGACATGTACCTATCTGTGACAATTGCAATCTCTATTCTGTATAAGATCATATAACTTAATGTGGTAGGAAGAAGATGATGACTACACTGCAGACATTTTACTTAAAAGTGCATAAAGGTTGACTTTGGCTGATTTGACAGCTAATCCAGCTGCTATATATGCCCCTTCTCTACAGGAGAAGAGAGAAAGTAAGATAAAAAGACCTACTGGGTCAAGAGAAAAGCAAGAAAATAACCTGACCATAACCATCACAGAGAGAGACTGGACTGGGAAGTGTTTTTTATTGCTTGTTAAGTGCATATAAGGAAGAAATTAATTCAAAAGAATTCAGCTATTCAGATGTACAGGGGATCCCATGGGCTCTTCTCACAGAGGACATCCCCCAAGCCCTCACCTCCCCAGACTTTCTCATGTAAACCAAGACCAGTGCATCAACTGGGGGATTAGGTTTTTCTCCTATGCTCTCTGGATAGAGGTAATCCCAGAAGGCAAGAATTGATCTATTTATTCTAGAGTTGGGTGTGCTGCCCATAAGTATCTCTGAAGGGAGTTTGACTTCTTTTTCTCTTTCCCATTAATGCTCCCACCCTCTCTGTCCTTCATATCTTTTTTTGAGATATGACTTGTCTTGATAGAGAAAATACCCACAAATATGTCTCCATACACAGAAGACAATTATATAACTCTATAAATGACTATATTTGTTTCAATGGAAAACAATTATCATTTTCTGCATATACAGACAAGGCTCTGGTTTTCTGTTTTTTTTTTTTGGTTTTTTTTTTTATTTCCCTCCCCCCAGAGATTTATATAAAGTTTTGGCAAACCAGGAAAGAAAAAGCTATTTTATTTATCCCTTGCTGAATATTTATCTAAGTTTTTTGAGCCTCTACAATTCCATCACAGCCAATTTTAGTGGTACATAGAACTATTGAATGTGATATATCTTACATCTGTGAAAATAATATATATTTCAAGAGCTAGGCTAATTAATCAGGCTTTCACTTAATATAATCCCCATAATTTACACACTTTTCAAAAAAAGACTTCACTGCAATAGGCATCAAAGGGGTTAACGGTCCTTCAAAAGAAAATCATCTTAATTTTGAACTTTCAAGATACTCACAATTTTACATATTTATATCTGTAAATAATTAACTGAGTAGTTTTTCATCAGATTACATTTAATTATTAATGTAAAAATTATTTAAATGCATATGCATGGTGACCAGAAAGCTGAAAGCCAACATCTTCAAATGAGACTTTTTTGGTTGCTGAAGATCTTTTTAAATATAGATTCAAAATGCTAATTATGTCTTCATGAAGAAAATTGCTGGAGGTCAAACATAATGATAATAAAATAAACAGGTTTTTTGGATAGAAATATTTGTAAAAATCTGTGAATGGTTAAGTCATCATTGCTACTAGGCAGCTGCATTTTTGGTTCCTCTCTTAAAATAGAAAGATTTTTTGATTTTTGACTCCTGCTTTCCACCTGTTGCTTCTTTCAAGGGGGAAAGGAATAATTATGCAGTGCAAAATTAATTAAGTTGAGTAGGACTATTTATTTTACAAAAACTGGTTCTATAAAATGACGATTAGTAAATGCTAAGTAAGACAAATACAATTTGATTTGAAATTACTATCTGTAAAGTATGCTTATTTATAATCACTTTTAATGGTGGTTGTAAATGTTAATTTTGCTAATTCAGTTTGGAGATAAAGGATAGTAACCAACTCCATATTAATTTACTAAGGATTAGCAAGAGGAGTGTTGAGAATACTTGAATAGCATATTCATGTGAAAATACGAATACAAATCAAAAGAAATTCGATATTCAGATGCAATTCTAGGTTCAGTTTATATTCCTTCACAGACTAAAAATAATCTGAAAAAATAGTATGAAAATTATTTTGACAATTTTTGAAATTGATGAAGCTGAACTATATTTCTAGCTCTTTTTGAAAACCGTTTTTACCGCTATCTAGTTGAAGTCAAAGTCAGTATAAGTGTATGATATATGTCTTAGCTGCATTTAATAGAATGTGATGTAAGAATGTGATTCTCTATTGACTGTGAATCTCTTCCATGTCAAGATAAAAACAATGTGATTGGTAATAGTAATCTCATCACTGTTGGTATTTCCTACTTGGTTATAGTTGATACTCTCACATCATCTAGACATTTCACCCATGAACAAGGCTGCATATCAAGACTCATCTTACATAAGAAAAAATCTAAATAAATCTATACTGATTTGAAGGTCCAGGATGAAATTATTTTGTTTAATCTACAGGAATAACTACATCCTTGCTGATGTGTTAAAGTCCAATGGAAATTAACTTTTGACTCCAGAACTGAATAAACTATTATAGTCATGCAATGAAAAAACCTCAGACCATGGCTCTTTCTTAGGCTCCTATGGTTTCTATACTTTGAGGTAAAAAGGGAACCATCTTTTGAATTTTTTGAGATTCTCTTGATCATATTTGGTTTTGTTGAGTGGGAGAAAAGTGGATTGCAATGCTATGAATTGGTTCCCACAAACTGTAGGGAAATGCTTATAAGTTCTGTCTTCTGAGAATCATAGAATGGCTTGGGATGGAAGAAATTGTAAAGACCATCTAGTTCAAACCCCCTTGCAATGGACACAGACACTTTTAACTAAATCAGGTTGTTCAGAGCCCCATCCAATCTGGCCTTCAACACTCCAAGGGATAGGACATCAAGATTTTCTCTGGAGAGGATGTTATTGTGCCTCCCCAACCTCAATGTAAAAAATTTATTCCTAAGAGCTAATCTAAACCTGCTCCGTTACAGATTGAAGCCATTCTTCCTTGTCCTATCACTACACACTCTTGTAAAAAGTCTTCCTCTTCCTTGTAGGCTCCCTTCAGTTATTGGGAAGCCACAATTAGGTCATCTCGAAGCCTTCTCTTCTCTAAGCTTCAAAATCCCAATTGTCTTAGTCTTCACTCATAGGAGAGGTGCTCCATCCCTCTAATGAATTTAGCAGCTCTCCTCTGTACTTGCTCCGAAAGGCCTTTCTGTGCTGGGCACTCCAGAGCTGGATGCAGCACAGCAAATGCAGTCTCACCAGAGCACAGAAGAAGAGCAGGATCATGTCTCTCACCCTGCTGGCCACATTGCTTTTGATTAAGCCCAAGGTACAATAGGTTTTCTGTGCTGCAAAAGCACATTGTTGGCTCATGTCAAGCCTCTCCTCCGCCAGCATGCCCAAGTCCTTCTTGGCAGGGCTGCTTTTGATCTGTTCATCCCCCAAGCTCTGTTGATGTCAGAGGTTTTGTCCAACCCAGCTGTGACACCTTGCACTTGGTCATGTTAAACCTCATGACATTTCCATGGGTCAATTTCTTGAGTTTGACTAGGTCCTTCTGGATGGCATCCTACCCATCAGCTGTGTCAAGCACACCACTGAGCTCCGTGTCATCTGCAAACTTGATTAGGGTACACTCTATCCCTTATTCTATGTCAATAATGAAGGTATTAAACAACATTGGTCCCAATAAGGACCCCTGAAGGATGTTACTGATGTCTATCAGGACTCTGAGCCATTGACTACTGCCCTCTGGATGTGACTGTCTCGTCAATTCCTTACCTGCTTGACAGTCCACCCATTGCATCCATCTCTTTCCAATTTAAAGAGCAGGATATTCCTGGGGACCCTGAGAAGTTTTGGATGTCCTCATCTTGGTGAGTTCAAGGCCAGGCTGGATCCTGGTAGCTCTGAATCTGATCTAGTGGAAGGTGTCCCTGCCTGTGGGAGTTGAAACTAGATGATTTTAAGGGTTTCTTAAACCATGTCAAAAGCTTTACAAAAGTTCAAATAAATGACATCTGTAGCCCTTTCCTTAGGATGCCATTCAGAAACTTGATGAAGACAAGATTCTAGTCAGACACTTGTAAAAGTGACATAAACCCTGATCCAAACTTTCTAAATTGGGAGGTAGACACAATTTACATGCTTGTGTCCAGGAGAGCAATCTAGAAAGCTACTCTTGGAGGAACCTTAAAACCTAAAAATTTACAATCTGATTTGCCTAATAGTCTCCCTGATTACTGAAGCTAGAGATTACGTCTACAAAAACATACCATTTAGAAACCACAGATTTACATAAATCTTATTACAGTACAGTTCTCCTGTATCATTGATGACTTGTACTCAAGGATCCCAAACTAGGTCAAAACCATTGAGTTGCTTAAAAAATGGAGCTGGTAGACATGGGTATTTTCATTAGAGTAAATGAAGTTGAAATTGAGTTACTCAAGAGAGTGAAGATTCATAATGTTTTCCACTTTTGTGTCCCATTTTACCAGTCTTTAAAGAATTAGAAACAAGAACAATCTGAGTTTCTTCAATTAAAATCAACAGGTTACATTTTGTGATGGTATCTTCCCATGTCTCTTAAGGGCACATGATCTTTATATATAGTTTAAAAAAATAAGACATTATTTCCCTTTTAACACTTAATATAGACAAATCTAAATATATACACCAGGGGTGAGATGGAATATTTTTTTAGCAAGATACTGCAAGCCAATTTATTTAGCTTTACATACAGGTTGCAATAGAATAGATACAAATATTCATTAGATTTTTATCTAATATTTAAATATGTAAAGAGAAAAATAATATTTGAGTCATTTTAATAAAATCAATATAATTCCATTCTAAAAATTCAGTAGCTGGCAACTGATACTGGGGAAAATTATTATACGTAGCCACTAGTGGAAAAATTATTAATTTTAGCTGGACACTGATACTGAAAAGGGCTGTTGAAGTAAGAGTAGTGAAAATACTGCTTTCTTATCTAGCAAAAAAAACCCCAATAGAGTGAAATTTTACAACATACCACAGACATTTCATGACAAATCAATAGTCTCTTAGTGAAGAAACCAAAGTAATATGTCTATTTCATCTGCAAGCCTCTAAATTTCATTTGGATTCCATGGAATTCATGTTTAACCAACACTTTTTTCCAACTTCTTAAAATACCTAAATCAAAGAGTAGATGATTTTCATGGATTAATAAAAGTCCATGGTTTGCCTGGTTTACAATTCTCTCATTACATCTCCTTGGGAACTCCATATTTGCAATCTACAGAGGGTGAAAGATTTCAAGCTCCTGGCTTTTGTTACATCCTTAATAATTTCAACTTCATAATACTTTCCTGTTAAAAGATATTTTAAGTAAGTCTTTGTTTTTAAATAAAATGCAAAATTCCAGTGTATTCAAAATGTAATTTTCAGTAAGTGTCTCTCACTCACCTGACCCTTTGTAACAGTCTGTATATGTATAATAAACTGATCTTACCCTTATTTCACCGCACATTCTTTTTTCTTTTCCTTACTAATTTAATTCTTAAAAGGTAATAGTACAATTTTCTCCCCTCATTTCTTCTTTGTGGAGGTTCATCTGCTCAATTACTGAAGTCTAAAATTTCAGAATATATTTTGTGAACATGAGCCTATGTTCTTCCAAGTCAGACCTATCCACTCACAGCCTGAAATTTCAAAACCCATGTACTTTTGTTTGGTAGGTTTATAGCCACACTATTCCTTAGACATGGAATAGGAGAATAAATCTAGAACTTGAATATATCTCTCCTCATGTAAATTTGGAACAATTATCAGACAAAAAAAGGACAATATATATCTTAGTTTCTGCACAGTGTTGTACCATTGCAGTCACCTGCTGTTTCAACTACTTTTCAAAGTTTAATACATAATTCTAGCAGATTCAATTTAATTACCTAGAAGCTACACATCTCATCCAAGTTATTTGTCTCTGTCTCATCAGCAGAGAAACAGAAGTTCCATTAGAGAAGAAGATTCCCAACACTTATCTGTGTAAGGACAAAGCCACATATAACAGGACAATACTGTATTGCTATGAAAGTTACATTATATTAGATATGCACTTTCTAGCAAGGTATAAAGTGGTTTATTCAGTCACATTAATGCAAGTGTTTAATGTCATTTGAGCTATCTTAAGGTGTGCAAGACATTTACATATGACTGGTAGATGCTGTGGTCACAGTGGAGATAATAGTCTGGGGAGAGCTGGAAATCAAATAAAATATCCTATGGGATCTTAGATGCTACTACATGTGTTTAGCGTGACTTGAGCCAAACTTATGATAAATAAGATAGCAAGAAAGCATGAATAATAAGATAGCAAAGAAGATGGATATAAGTGATGGAAAATTTTAAAGATAGATTATGCTACTTATTATACATTTTGAAAGGACCTTTCTTAACAACTCAATAATGCTTTCTCTAATTCAATTGTCTGTTTACTTCATCAATTGCATTGTAATTATTTAACAACTTCTAAATTAATGATGGGGTGATAAATAAGACCTCATTAAAATGCAGACAAGAAGAAAACTATGAAAGGGATTAAAAAGGTTCTTTTAGGTTGCCTAGTTTATCTTTTTGCTGAAAATGAAAAAATGAAAATGGAAAATTTTGCCTTTTTTTTTTCAAATACTCACATAAACACCTACATGGACACATGTTCATGTATATTCACAGATACCTGAATATTTTGTATTAAATATCACGGTAGTACTTTCTCACATTTAGTTTTGAATGCCCTAAACAGAGTACTTTCAAGAGATTTTTGTCTTTGTCTCAGAAATTGTTTCCTGACAGACTTATTATTTACATTCATCTTTTTTTAAAAAGTTTTGGTCATTACTCCTAGCACATTTACAAACATAATTTTTCATTAGCATTTGCAAGTTTTGAATGCTTGTCATGATTAAAAATACTTTACCATGATTCAGTCTTTCCATAGGAATGTACAGAGTGTTGCAGTACAATAATGCACTTACTATAACCTGCTAAAGATGGCTTTCACTGCTCCCATGAGATGAGTGAAGGCTCTGTGCTGACCCAGTAGTGCAGAATCTCAGCCTCAACTTGATCCAGTCTTGGCTCATCTGATTCAACTCCTGCCCTGGAGCCTAGTGACTGCTGCTTTTCCAGGTTATCCTCTGGGGATTCCTCCAGGTTAGCTCTGAGGATGTGACAGAGGCTGCCAACAGTTTGGGGGGGGGAGCATTTTCAACTGGCAGCTGACAGCCCAAGAGGAGACACTGTGATAAGAAAAACAGACCCAAGGCCAAGTAAGAAGAAATCCCTTCCCAGGAATATCACATTCCCAAAATGAAGACATTCAGACATAATTCATCATTACAATTCACTCCTCTCTTCTTAAAGAGGTGTTGACTTTGAGAGTCAAAAACATACTGGTAGTATTAGCATTAAAGGGAACAAAAGGAGTAAATGGTAGCAGGTTTGAAGGTTTTTTATTTTTTACTAATTTTAATATAAATATTCATTAGACTTTTTACTTAGAGATTGGACAATTCAACTGTCAAGACACAAGTTGGTTAAATTCTTGAGTTTAAATGTTTGATATCTTTTCTTTTATCTGTAGAAGCAGTCTGTGTGTCATGTTACAAAATTTGTATACTTGATTCGTTCTTTTTAGTTTTCCTTAAGAATTATGCCTCCATCTGGTATCAATATTATTTCAGCAAATATTACTGTAAAATATCCTTTCTGACTGCATTTTTTCCCCATATTTTGTCTGTCATTTGAATTGCTAGTTCTTCTTGGCAGCAATTATGATTTACATAGCCAGTAAGACATACTCATAAAAAGTAGGAAAACTATTTTGTCTTTCATTAAAAGTACAAAACATTTGATCTCTGAGAAATTGTTACAAAAAAGATACTACTTAATACGATGTACAACTTCAAAAACACAAAATGAAGGGTTTTTTTTGTCCTTGTTTTGTTTTTTTGGAGTTTCTTCTGTGTTTTCTCTGTTTATTCAATAATATTATCAGAAATAATTCAAATTTAATAATTACATTGGGTATGAAAAAACTATACAACAATAATGATGACAGAGATAATAAAACTTATATGTAATTACTGCCATATTCCTGTAATAGCTCTTACAAAATCATTTTCATGGCATGCCATGGAGGCTAAGTTTATACATGTAGCATATTTATTTTGCGCATCTCTATGAGAAGAACTGAAAGTAATTTAAGTGTTGAGTGCTTTTAATATTTATTACTGTCACAGCATTGTGATATCTTCTTTAGGTTAAAACATTTCATTTAATGAGAATTATTTTTAGTAACACCATAAAGCACAGAAGACAAAACAATCCATTTTTACACACACAATACAATAATAGAGAAAGTATTCTTTCCTAGAATTTTTCAAACTGAAAATTTCTATTTATTTCTTTACAAGATTAGAAAAATGACAAGACTTGCTTTAGATTATTTTCTACATTGAAATTGCAGGGTTTCTCAAATGGAAGTAGTAACATACTCTTCTGGAAGACAAATAAAGTGATCTAAAAATAACATATTATATTCTTGAGGGGGAAAAAATATCTAAAGTCTAAAATACAGTTTTACTTGTTTTAACCCCAAAATAAAGTTTACGGAAAAATAAATTGAAAACAAATCCAAATCCCAGCTAAATAAGAAGGACTCAAAAGCAAATAATTATTTTCTTTTAAGAAACTGTACCAAAATGTTATTGGAAATACAGTGCTTGTACTGGAAAATACATTGGAAAAACACCTGCTTGTTGTGTCATTGAATGCTTCTGCCTGAAAAACTGGCAATAGCCTGAAAAGAAGAATGAGAAGAATGTAGCTTTTGCCTCTATGCTTTTCTTTCTTCAACAGCCTTAGGGAGCTGGACTTGTTAAGCCTGAAGAAGAGAAGGCTGCAGGGAGACCTTATGGCAGCCTTTCAGTACCTAAAAGGGACCTACAAGAAAGATGAAAAGGGACATTTTACAAGGCTGTCCTAGGACAAGAGGAGACACCTTTAAACTGAAAGACTATGGGTCTACATTAGATAATAGTAATAAATTCTTTACTGTGGGCTGGTAAGGCACTGGAACAGGTTTCTCAGAGAAATTTTGGATGCCCCATCCCTGGGGGTGTTCAAGGCTAAGCTGGATGGATCTCTCAATCACTTTATCTAGGGGAAAGTGGCCCTGACTATGGCAGTGGGACTGGAGTGAGATGATATTTAAGATCTCTTTCAACCCAAACTATTCTGTTATTCTATGACTCTGTGAGAGAGACGTTAAGAGAAGGAGCAGAAATCAGGAATAAAGTAGGTGGACATTGTGAAGAGGAAATTATGTTTTGCTTTGTCCTGAAACACCATCAATATAAAATGTTGAGAACCTCTTGGCAGGCACATGACCTTTGATTTTTCCATATTAATTTGAAAATAATTACATTTTCATCAAGGCTTATAAAGAAAGAATAGAAGAACAAAGCAAGGCACTAAAATCCCCAGGATCTGTCTAGGTTGTCCTAAGGTCCACCTATCCTAGCACCATTCTGCAGCAGTAGTAACCAGGAGAAGAAGAGTTGAAACATACAATCATTGTATACTAAGAGACTGCAAACAGTTTTCTCTATCATCTCTCCAAAACACTCTTGCTACTTTTTGTTGTTCTTTGTCTCATTTCCTTTCACTTATCCTTTTTTCTATAATATACAGTTACAGGTTACTTAGCCATTCCTATCGTAAATTCATTATATACCTCTAACATTTTGACAATATTTCAACTTTAAAAGTTTTAACTTACAGTGCAACATAATTAAAGGTAGGAAACTAAGCTTTTCTACAGCAGAATCACAAGGTTCTTTGTTTTGTTCACTGATTTACTTGTTTCTTATACCATCTCAATATTTTATTTGCTTTTTTAATTGCTTATAAACAGTTGCTAATTGACATCTTCATAAATTATCTAACATTCAAGTCCTTATTTCTGTGTAATAAAGGTAAGCACTAAACCTGGCCTTTTACAAATGAAATTATTTCTTTTGTACTCATATTGCTGCACCATAGTTACTTTGTTAATCTTTCATGAATAGCTAATATTTCTGAACCAACTATTCAGAACAGTGGATTTTACATCAGTCATTAAAATGGCAAATTTCTCTGTAATTTAACAATGTCAGGATTTTACCTGGATATTTGAAACTACTAAATATTAAAATAAGTTAAGTATTCATTCTGAAATGTTAATGGACAAGAGAGAGCTCTACCAGGACAGTTCAGTCTGATTTGATAGGCAGGTAGGGATAGCTGAAATGCCCTGGGGTTTCCCTTCTGGCTCTAAATTCTTAGTCCAGAAGGGCACACATCTCTTTTCAACCTTGTGTCATCAGGATGAGTTAGAGACTGAGGGACAGAGCAAATGACAATAGATATTTTTTAGGCAGCTGAAATATACTGAGATCAAATATGTCGTCTCAACAGGAAATGGTGATTTTTTACTGTCATGTAATATATCACTCAAAATGAGAGTCAAGTTTTTTATGGGAACATATAAAGTCAATCCTGCAGAGTTAATGCCCCAGCTTTTTTCCCAGCATTTGAATGCTTATCAGAACACAGTTTTAAAACTGGATTCTGTCTTATTGTCATTAAATCTATTTTTACACCAATCTATTATAATTACATTTAGAAATTGCTTTCCTTTCTGATTGTGCCTCAATAGTCCAAATAAGTTTTCATTCCACTAATCATTAAATGTATATTTCTATGACTTAAGCAATAAATGAGTGGTGCCACATACCTTTGTTCTTTCATCCTTCCCACTATGTGTCAGAAGGTTACTCAGGGCCAAAGATACCCTGGACATCAAAATGTCTTTTAGGAATAAATATAGTAACATTGCACAGCTGTTTTCAAGTGTTATTCTGCCTGCAGCTTTGAGTGTAGGGGATATGCTGGAGCAGGGCCATGAGGAAAGGGATTGGGGCTGGAGCAGTAAAGCTTGTCAAACCCTTGAGGAGGGTAATAATAGATCAGAAGAGAACATTCGAAGCTGAAATTTGAAACCAGTGTATTTGTTGGGAAACCACAAATTACTCCTTAGCAAATAATATAAAGAAAAGAAAGCCTGATCTAAAAAAGCATTGCAAACAAAACCAATATGAAATAGTTAACTATCCAAGGAACGTGTAAAAATTAGTAATCTTTTTTAAGGACGTGTGATAAAATTTCCTGCAACCCTCATAAAAGACTTGTATTTCATAAATTTTAGGGAAATAAAAAATAAAATAAAATAAAATAGATTAATTTCTACCAATATAGTACACATATATTTTCATTTGTTATTATACATATACATAATATGCATATCTTTGAAATCATTATACTACAACATGGTGTCTCTGATTTAAACTCAAAAGTCTACTTAGGAATAAAAATGTCCTCATAGAATACAAATGGACTACCTGGTTATTCTAAGAACCACATTCAGACAATCAAGATGGAACACTAGATAGAATATAAGCATCCGTGTAGATTTCTAATTTTTTAAAAACTTTGATTCAAAGATACATGAAGATGTTACATAAAGGGCACACTTCTAAACATGTAAAATTCAGTCGTGATGCAATACAAATGTTACCTACCATGAGACCACGTGACTGGTCTGGCAATTTGTGCCAAGTGATGGGGTCAATATCTCACATGTCAAACTTTGTCAAGTAACCAGAGAAAACACTATGTGACTCCATAGCAGCAATAGCTTGTTAGTAGAATTGCGTTTCCTACTTCCACTTATCAAAGAGACACAAAATGAAACATAAATGCTTTGTCAAACAAAGGAAAAGTGTGTAATCATGTTTCTTCAAAGAATACAAAGTGAATATGCACAGACAATAGAAATACAAACTCTGCTTTATGTATTATGGTTTCTTTTACAGGCAAGAAATACCTTCTGGGGAGAGGTGAGAGGGTGTGCTGGAATATAATTTCCATAATTTTCTTTCCCTGCTCTAGGCACTGATGTTAAAATTACTGTGTCAGTACTTTCATAAACATGTACTATAGTAAAACAGAGAAAAACAAAGATTCTAATTTAAAAAACATAATTTTTATGTAATCTGGCAGATCTTCACCTTCTAGAGTTTGTATACTAAAATAGCCAATCAAGAGGATCCAGGAAACTCTGATGCAATATAAAAATTATTCATTGATATACTAATAAATGGCATTACATAAAAACTGTTACTGGTAGTAAAATCTTAAAGCTTCCTTATATGTCATAGAATATAGCATCATAAATGTTTTGTTATCAAAGCCAAATATTAGTAAAATCAATAAATTTTACTAATTAGTTAATAGAAAATGTGGTTTGTTTTGTCAGTTTTCATAATCGTTCCCTACAAGAAAATAAGATGGACAACCTAACCATTATCTTATGTAGCTGTAGAACTCCATTAAAAATCTGAAGCAAACAAAATGCTTTAATATACTTATTTCAAGGCCAAATGAATTTCCATTTTAAGAAGTAAATCAAAAAAGGTGACTAAATAAGGAATTCAGACAACTGAATTAGTCAGGCAGCTTCCTTTAAGACATGGACCTTGAGCTTTGTCCAGTTTCTTGTTTATGGTTTCATGGATACATGATGAGAAATAAAAAAAAATCCAACTGGAGGAAAGAATTCCAGCATTTTAAAATACAGCAAAACTCAGTGAATATCCACACTTCCTATGTTTCCCACTGTTTTTTTTAATGAGAAGTGTTAGAGGAGGATCTAATCATCAATGCCCTCCAGAAAGCAGGTAATGGATTATTGCTGCGGTTAAAAGTAAGGCCAGGATGTTTTTTTTCCCCATCTTCCCCCGTACCAGAAATTGGTCTTGATATCAAGAAACCAGAGATGAGAGATACGTTTGGCATCTTTTATTGTTAAAACTGGCCTATACATCTGATAGATGGACAGTTTTAAAAACTGACATTAGAAGGTTCACTTTCTCTTCCTTCCTCCTTTATTCTTATAAGAAAACAAAATATTCTTCTTTGGGAGCTATAATTGTCTGTAAGTGAATCACTCAGAGCAAACAAGGAGTCCCGTGAGTGTGGTTCTTACATCTGTCTGCTTCAGGTAACCCTTTGGGCTGATGTCATCTACTTTCTTTTTTCTTCTCTTCTTGTTTTTGACATTGTTAGTTGAATATAACAACTGTATCTCCCCAGGGCAGGAGTACATCCAGAAGAATTTCCTCATGGAACTATTCTCACGCATTTGATTTTTGTATATTGAAATTGTGATGTTATTAATAAGCTTTAGATGTTTTCCATGTGCTGGTGCATTCAGCAAAAAATTCAAAACACTACATTCAAAACTGATCAGAAAAGTATTGAACAATCTTTCTCCATTAATAATTTCATTTAAGACAAATCTCTGACCACACCTGTTGAATGCTGGTTTTTTTACTTAATTTCAGTTATCAGAAAACATTAATAAATACTATTTCTTTGTTTTTACCTTAACTTCCTTTGACTTACATGCTTTGTAATATTCTGTGCAACTCCATTAAGTTTAATGAATATGTATTTTAAATGCAATTTTCTTTTGCAAATGTCTATTGATGACATTTATAATAAACATTTTTATATTACTTAATCAAAACTTCTCTTTAAAAAGAAATCATGTTTCCTCTGAGATTTCTCATTTTTATTTAGAATTAGTCTAATTGCCTGGTGATATTATGTCTTTTCAAATTGGAAACATTTCTGGTCCAGTTTCATCTATGTAAATGTAAGTGTATGACTGAAGCAAAAAGGTGTCTTTACATGCTTCAAAAATTTCCTGTGAGTCAATTCATGTGTTTAGAAGCAGAATAGGGAGAATTGGGAGTTCTTGAAAAATGTTTGATGTATTACAATCTTGATGTATTCTTTATATTCTTTCCACTACCATGTATATTTATATGGTCAAAGATTTAGTCTTCAATGAGAAAAGTTGTAAGGAATATGTATGATCTTCTCAGCAGCATTCAATTGATGTAAAAGGAAATTGGGTCATCAGTCTCCTCAAGATGTGCCAAAGCTTTTTGCATTTCGGCATCAAAGCAACACAAGCTACTTTTATCAACACTGCCATATCTAAGTTTTGTGCTAGGAAAATAGTCACAATATATACATGAAGAAATTAAAAGAGCAAAGAAGAGGAAGGGACAGAGAAAAGAAAGGAAAATGCAATAGAGTGCTGCAGACTAAGTAACAATTTTTCTATTTCGTGTATTTTGTAGTATGACTGTTGGTAGACAGATGGATACCACGTATCTGTAAAAATTGTTCAAGGAATATTAGGCACAGAAGAACACAAATGAGTGATCAGTCTCTGTAGAATCCCACTGAAAACCCTTTATCTCCACAGCTGAAACACAGTCTACTGCAGCACAGGGAAGATATGTGTAGCATAACACATTGAATGGCAGAATGCTTGACATGAATCAGCAAAGCAGTTTCTCTCTCAGAAAGTATTTCTTCTCTTTAACCTTTCCCTCATACATGATATCACAGCATATATCAAATATATTTTCATATATTGATATATTTATATATTTTATTTATTTGTGTTATATATTTCTGGTTTGTGCAACTGACCAAAAAGAAACTAAACACATGTGTATGTATTTCTAAGTTATCTTAATACACTTATTCTTCTCTGATGCAGTGCAATAGGCATTTTTGTAGTTATTGTCAATTTTTAAAATATATTTTAGACTTACTATCTCATCAGACATAACTTGATAGCTTTGAATTATATTAATTCTTACAATAGAAAAAATTGTTGCTGTCTTTGAAAATCTTTAATTGTTGAAGTATATGTTTATTTACTTATATTTAAAATTATCAAAAGCCTTTACCCCACCCAAACAAAAGTCTAGTTTGAAGACCTGTGTTTTCATCCTGTGCTACTTGAGCCTTCTGGTTGAACTACAGTATTGAGAATATACATCATCTTCTGCCTTATTGTGGGGATATGTTACGCCTGCAATGCATTATAGAGGTGCTTCCAAGTAGCAAATTGTCCAGACCAGAGGAGCTAGTTGCTCAAAATCATCTTGTAATTTTTGATTTCCTGAAAGATAGCAAGCAAATGTTAAAATATTTTGGTTTTGGGACAGACTGTTATAATTTTTAAATATAAGCAGGTTTTTTTCTTATATTTGCTTTTGAAAATAGGAACATTCATAAATTGTGACTTGAATACATTTAACTTCAAACTTACTTTCTATCAAAAAATATTTCCTAGAGAAAATTTCAGGCTTGAATTAGTTATTAGATAAGAATTTTACTGTTATTAAAGTTAATGTATTCCATTTAAGGGAGCTAGTTGGACTAAATCTGCAAGAATCCTTTCCTTTCCTTTCCTTTCCTTTCCTTTCCTTTCCTTTCCTTTCCTTTCCTTTCCTTTCCTTTCCTTTCCTT
>JAWWEY010000172.1:86297538-86384552 GCA_035582745.1 Loriotus luctuosus
TCCCTTCCCTTCCCTCCCCTCCCCTCCCCTCCCCTCCCCTCCCCTCCCCTCCCCTTCCCTCCCCTCCTTCCGCCACTTCCTTCCTTCCTTGCAGCTCTTCACTATAGATTGTAGATTGGTTGAATATTTCTTCATAGCCTTCAGCAGTAACTTTCCCTATCTCTATCTTTTGTCTACAAAAAGAAAATTCCAATTGGCATAAATGGTAAAATTTTGGGTCAAAAAGAGGAACTTGTGTCATGATAAAACTGTAAAGCATGTTCTAATTTCATCCCCGACTGTCCACAATTTTCAAAATTCCCCTGAAATCAAAACAGGGAGGAAATTTTTTCAGAGTGCAATAGAATAAGTGATTTGCCACAGTTTCTAGGTGAAGGGGAGGATGTATCTATACACATGAAACTCAGGGTAATGTTTAGGCATTGCTTGTATCATGCTATATCTTTGTCATAGGAAGTTACAGAAGACTTGGTAGGAGAGAATTATTTTTAAAGCTTTGAAATTCTTTCAATGTGTACAAAACCTTGGTTTAGTACTGCCATTGGTGTTCACATAAGAAATTGTCATTCAAATGCATAACTCTGCTTTGTTAATAGCCCAAATCCACTGCCAGACAAAGGTTTCAGTGTTAGAAATGTTGATTGTGACACAATTCATTTTGGATTACAAACCTACAATGAATACCAATGTCTGTAAAGCCTTATTCCAAAGGTAATAAAAAAAATCTTCATATAATTTATTCTGAAAAATGGCATTAATTTAAGCTAACATTCAGTAGTTACAAGCAGACAAATAAGCAAAAGAAAATTTATTTTGGACAAAATAAAAATCCTTTCAAGAGTTACTAATTTAGTCTTAAGGACTAAGAGGTATTGAAAGAAAAATGGATTAATGCCCTTCAGGTCCCATTGATTCTAGCTCAGACTCAATATCCAAGTTTTTGTTGTTCCACTTTTGCAGTGTAGAAACAAGATCTCCTGTCACTGAAATGAATTCATTTCTCATTTTTTAATTATCAATCATTTGTAGTAGTAGTAGTAGTAGTAGTAGTAGTAGTAGTAGTAGTAGTAGTAGTAGTGTTTGTACACAGGAGCTAAATTCTTCTCCTTACTGCCATATAAATATTCAGCAGAAATAAGACATGTGCCTTGTGGCTTTTTTTTTTCATTGTACAGCAATAAAGAACTAGGAGAAGCTGGTAAAGGAGTATGAAGAAAAAATGACTTGTGACAGACTCTAGTGTCACTTCTTCTATAGCCAAATAGTTTCTAACTTCTTGGGTTTTGGATGGCCTGCGTAAACTGACTAAAAAGTTTTGAAGAGAAATTTTAAAGAAAATAAGGTGATAATAGATTATTACCTTTTATTGGAAGATTTTAACCTCTCCAGAATGTAAAGCAACGTGGGAGAGAGAAGAGAACAATTTTTATGAACCCACTATAGACTATGGCAACATTTGCTGATCAGATTTAGTAGCTAACCTACTCAAACTGAAGAAGGATTATGGGAATAGACTACAAATTTGAAAGAGAGTGGTGATGTTTGATACAAGGGGTAAGAGGGAGTAGGTGACTGCTAAAAAGTGATTGAGGCAAAGCAGAAAACTCAGGAAACCAAGTGTTTTCAATGGATTTGAGTAGTAAGGATTACTTATCAGGCTGAGAATTTTAGCTAGGCAAAACCAGAAAGGGGTCATCAAAATTTATTTGTGGGAGGTGGAGGTATAAATTTAATATGTGTTCATTCAAATCCATTGATAAGATGGAGACATTTTAGACACCCACAATCTAGACATTTATCTCTGAGCTAATCATAGGACCACTTCACAGCCCATGGATGATATAGATAATAGATAACAGCTGAGGGCCATATCAGGCTAGAAACTTTTTCTTCCCTTCTTTATCCCAGGCCCCAAGGAAGCAGCAAACTTCCCTAAGTAGTTCCAGTCTGCATTTTGGACATTCTCTTCTGTTCGGCAGAGAGTCTCCTACAAGAATGAGCTGGTTTTTTCCTTTATGGAAGTGGTTTTATTGCAGGGTGTAGGTCATCCTTGGTGATGACTCTGAGTTAAATAAACCATTGTACTCATTATTGTTTGGTTCCACTTGCAGAGCCTGGTACTCACTATTATGCATGTTTGATAACTCATAGATGATGACATTAGACTTCCACTACTGTGGTTTGTTGATGTGTTTTGTTAATGAATGATTTTTTATAGATGCAGAAAGTGTAATTGCAGTAGTATATGTTTTAAGATGCTTTTCAGTCTAAGGGAAAATTTATACCCATTAGCTGGTAGTTATAGAATTAGTTTGATTTAGTATTTGACTTATTTTATGTGAGTTCGAGCATCACAGGCTGAATTGAATTAGGGATAAGTCTGGTCTTTTATTTGAACCATATCACCTCACGGGAACCTCAGCAGCTGTGTAAACTGAATTATGTGACACAATCTGGGAATTAAGGCAGAGTAATTACCTTGAACACTGTTAGCAGCCATCCCAAAATACAGATTAAGGTTGTCATTTTCCACTTTGTCTCCAAAAATGTTTACCAGTATCATCAGTTGTAAATAATTGAATCTGCTAATCTATGAAGGATGATTTGAAAGCAATATAAATTATAAAAAAAATGTGGGTTTAATATGTAAATTGCTTACTTTTAGTTTCACATCTATCTGTGTTTTAATGAAACCCTTCTACCTCAGGGAGAATGTTAGATGGAGGATACTTTCCAGTGAAACTGAATAGCTGTGTCAATAGGGAAAAGAGCTTGAGTGACCACATATCCACCAGTGGTCTGATTAGCCTCTGAACACAGAGCTCTCTCAGCTGCTCATTACTGGTTTTTTTAAATATCAGAAAAATGAACTGTCAATCAGACATGAAGGAAATTCACAAAAGAGTAAAGGAGAGGCAGGCTTTTTCTTCCTTCTCACTAAATTTCTGATACAAAAAGATTTTACCAACAATGTCAGACTGCTAAAACGTTGTGTTCTCATTGTAGCAGAATATGAAAGAATACATGGAATTTTAATGCTCTGATGCACAATCTTTTCCTTTGGAAATATATGGCACCAGATTAAAGAATATTGTAATGAGGGCATTCCTGCCTCTTGAAGGTTAGAGGTAACTCAAAAAAAGCCAAGAAATAATATACCATTGCTCCCCAGTTATTTTAGTATCAGCAAAGTACCCTCACAGGGTGTTCATCATGATTCTTGGAAACACTTTCATATGTGGGCAGTTCTGTGAATATTTACATATGGGAGGGAACCAAAAGCCATGTTCCACTTCCTCCATAACACAGTCAGAGCAGGAGGCTTAACAGAAAAAGAACTTTTTGGCATAAAAAATGCTGGACATCAGAAGTACTAATTTCATTTGTCAACAATATTTTTCAACAGAAAATTAGAACATTTACTATTATAATTTACAAGTTCATTAAAAACATGATTCAATAGAAAAATGAGTAATGGAAAAACTAAGTGTCTTTAATGAATACTCACTGAATATTTCACTGAGTTCTGATCCTGTTGGGATATCCATGACTCAGCATTCTGGCTTTTGGGTCCTACCCTCCCTGATCCTTCCCATCTCTTTTCTTCCCTATATTTAATGCTATTAATTGCAAATTCAACAAAATTTGCAATAACAATATAAATATTTGAGAGATAATAACACAGTATTAGGTACTGTACACTTTTTAATCCTTTGCTTCAGTTATCATGATAATGATGGTGAACTGTTATGCAAAGACATGCAAATGTAGAATCTTTCACATATATTTGATCTACAATCTCATGTCTTTCCAACTCTTCTACTAGATCCTTTCCATAATTTTCTCGTAATTGTCCTTCCACTTCTTAGTCTCACAGTCAGTAGTTACTTGCCTCTTTTCCATTTTGAGAGACCATACTTTTATCATGGAAACTCAGGATTTTGTCATTAAAATACCAAAACAATTCAAATTCAGACTTCAAGTTTCTCAAAATAAATCTCTGGATCATTAAGTTGTCAAAACAACTGTATTTGGTTTACATGGCAGTATAAGGAAAGGCTTCAGGTGTGGCCTCTATGAAAAAAGAAAAGGAGTGGTCTCCATGTTGAACAGCCAGTTTCAGTTGACTCCAAACTGAGCCCACTGATGCCCAAAATTGAGCCCATCTATGATGTTGGCAGTGCCCCTGTGGCAACATATTTAAGAAAAGATAAAATTGCTGTGCAGAAGCTGTGAGAAAGGCTTGAGAAATACATGTAAGAAACAACCATGAAGATGTCAACAACTTCAAAGAATGTGGGGGAGGACATGCTCCAGTTGCTGGAGGAGAAATTTCCCTGCAGCCTGGGGGAAAGATGATGGTGAAGCAAGGGAAAAGCTCGAGGAGCAAGGAGTAGTAGGAAGGAACTACTGTGGACAGATCATAACTGTCATTTCCCCATTCCTCTGCACTGCTTGTTGGTGGTGAAGGAGGAAGAAGAGTCAGGAATAGATCAGTTTAGTTGAGCCTGGGATGAAAGGAAGTGCAAGGAGATCATGCTTTTAGTTTTGACTGGTTTTCATCATCCTACTTTATTTTTATTTGGCAATAAATTATATTAAGATTTCCCAAACTAAGTTTGTCTTGGCCTGATGACAATTACTAAGCAAACTCCATGTGTCTATCTCAGCCCATGAGCTTCTCCTTCTTATTTTCTTTTCCTGTCCTGTCCTCTCATCCATCCCACTGGGAGGGAGTGAGCAAGCCATTGGGTAGTGTTTAACTGCTTACCTACAGAGGGGGAGTGAGAGCAGCAGTTTGGTGTGTGTTTGTCAGCCAGCCAAGGATAAACCATCACAAGAACCTATCAGAGGAAAGGTCAGCTGTTGCTCACTGTTTATACTTTTAAATATTACCTAGCAATTGAGTCCAGGATAAAAGTCTTGGGTGAATCCAGAAATTGAAAACAGACTGCAGACTCAAAATGCCACACTGAAGTCACAGTTATTTGATAACTGACATTTTCCTGTAAGTCACCTGTTTCTTTGACTCAGGAAAATCATTATTTGGGGAATTGTTTATTTTACCAAATTATGTTGGACATGTTTTCTTGTTATATGGTTGTCAAGTTTTTTGTTTTATATTTTTGAAGGCACATAGTACAGTAATGAAAGGAAGAATTTATAACATTCATATTTATTTTTTAAAAAGTTCATATTTATTCAAATACAGTTCTTTTTTTAAGAATAGCCTTACATTTCCTATGCCTTCTTGCGTCATTCCTTAGTAATATGGTGCTTAACTTTGAGCTTAGAAAGGAAAAAAACCCAAACCAAACAAAACAAAACAAACAAACAAAAAAATCAAATGCTAAAAAATCTGTTGATACAAGAAAGAGAGATATAGTTTCAGTCAGATAATGATTGGCTCTATCTGTGTTTAAAATTCACATTTGAATTATGATGCATATTCCAAAAGGTCAATGTTACACTTTCACTTCTGGATCATACAACCTCTGGACTTCTGGTAATAACTATGTAACATATGAAAATGTCCTTGTTCATTGCAGCAGGGTTTGAACTTTGAAGTTCCTTTTTTAACCCAAATTTATCTATTACTATGAAAGTGTTAATTCTGACACTGTATAAACTTTCTCTGTATCTATCCTGCCTTATTGTGGTTTGACGCCAACCAGCAACTAAGCACCACACAGCCATTTGCTGATTTCCCCCTTTTGATGCCCAGCAAAATGGGGAGTAGAATCAGAAATAGGTAAAATCATGGGTTTATATAATGACAGTTTAATAATGATTTATTATTATTATTATTATTATTGACATAATTAGGACTACTTGGGTGTGAAAACTAAGCAGATAAATTCTTAAAAATAAATTATTGACCTCACAAGTATAATTTGTTCCTTCCTCATCATCTGAGAGATGATGACCTGAATCCTGAAAATGCTATCTATACAACATGCTTCCAAGAATCTTGTATTTATTACTCATTAACTTTATGAATGAAGGCCAGTGTTTTATTTTCTCATTTTCTGCAGGTAAAAATACAGTACACTGAAGTTATATCAAGTGGATGTTGCAAGAGAAGCCTCAGGTACTCTGCACTGTTTCAGTATTGTATATTGTAAGCATTTCCTTTGAATTGTGCAGGTGCAGTTAGCTTATCAAAGACATTTCTTGAATAAGCTTTTCAGGGTCTAGATATGTCTTAAAATTTGCACTGTATACTGCTTTTAGAAATCTGTTTCCTGACTATCTCTTAAGCCCTCAGAAATTGTCAAAACAGCATAAATGTTAAGTGCAATGTCCCTTGTTTAGCTTTTCTGTGATGTCATGTGTAGTTGTGGAGTTGAACAGCAAAATTTAGAAGCAAAATCATTATACAGAGTAATAAAGTCTTAAGCACAAATGACTTTTTTTTTTTTGAAGGACTGTCTGCAGTTGAAATGTGTAGCCTCACTTTCTCATATGATTGTTTAGGCATCATCTGGTGGAAACTCAAAGGCAACCCTTTGTTTATATATTGGACATCTTTTGGACCTTATGTAGAGAAAACATAACATTTTTGTTGTTGTTGTTGGAGTTTTTATAAATTACTTTTTGTTTGTTTTTCTGGGGGTTTTTTGTTGTTGTTGTTTGTTTTTAAAATTAATTCCTGTGAATGTAAAACTGCTTGCATTTCTTTATCCTTTAAAAGTATTACAGTGTTGGCTGTCAGGGGACCTGGGAGGGAGACAATGGTGTGTGAGCTAACAAAAAATCCCTGTAAATACTAGGTTCAACACCTTGTACCTTGTTTTGCTGTACCCACCACTGACTAAGATCATGTTTAAAATGCCCTGGCAATTTACAGTCAAACTACATTAATGCTTTCACCAAGGAAGTAACAGGTTGTAATTCCCTCCACTGTTGCTCATGGCATTGTTTCTTCATGTTTCTGTTCACTGCTATCTCCATTGTGGAGTACAGTGCTTTGGGAGGCAACATTGCAACTAAAATACTAAAATTAAGGACCATACACTTCTGTCTGGAAAAAAAGAATGAGGTGGTATTTTAAATTAACTTTTATTAATGTTTTAATAGAAATAAGCATGAAGATACAGGTTACCATTTTGACTTGAGATACAGAAATAAATGGTAAGAAATTTCTAGAATGGTTTTGTTGTTAGATGAAGATTATGTTCTCTCTTTGTGTGTCCATCTCAGTTACAAGGGTTAGGAGCAGCAAATCACATCCACTTTAGGGCTCCAAAATATTCTATTTGCTTTGTACTGTCCTGATGAAATCACACCCCAGTTAGTATGCTGTATATCTGGCACATGTAAAGTGAAGGTGTATTTTTAGCATACATTAGAGGGTGAAGCACTTCCAGCAATCTCCAGACTTCACTGTAGAATGATATATAGGTAAATTAACAGCTGAAACCAAAATATGAATAGAATTCAATTATGGCACTTTGACCAGGAAGAATATCCCCTTTGGCATCAGTTTCTGAAGAAACTGCACTGAGGCAAGTTCCTGATGCTACTCATATGATTCTGCCTTGTCACGAGTGTATCTCTGCAATAAGTTGTTGATGGATTGGAGCTTTTACTTATGGCAAGTGGAAAATGTGTTATGGATAATTCTCATTCTACTTTTTTTTTTATTGCAAAGCTACATCACTGCTTGCACATAAAAATGTTCTCCTCTTAATCACTATGTTTGAGAGCCCTTGAAATATAATGGTGATGACTCCTAGCTAGCAAGCTAGATGGATGTAAATGCAAAATGAATCATTACAATTTAGGTATGACCTACTGCCTAACACATTCAAATAATTTGGAAGAGTGATATAAGCATGGTATACAAATCATATTACGTCTCTAACCAGTTTGAAATAGTGCACTCTATTTTCTCAATCATATTAAGGCAAAGCATGGTCTGGCAATCCATCTCACTGACCTTTCTTTTCTTTTGTGGGTCAGGCACATGAATTCTTTTAGCTTGCAGAATTAAGTGTATAATACACATACACACTTCACCTATTAAGCAGTGAATATGGACCATTGAAAAAATAAGTGAAATTACCCATTGAACTCCTTTAGACAAAAGTCATTAATTAGTACCATCACATTTTATACTTCCAGAAATTAGATTAAATTCTGTGTCCAATCTTCAGAAGATATGTGGTAATGGAAGACCACCACACCACATTGTCTTGTGTATACCACAGCTGGAAAATGTGTTGACATGATTTAAAAAGTTGGTAATCTGTAGAAATATACACAGTGATATCTATACAAACCAGCAGGATCAGAACAGTATAGTGATTTTCAGCCATATCTTGCTATGTAAATTGCATTTCTTGCTGTGTAATTATATATCTATGAATTAAAAAAAAATTGAAAATGAGAGAAAATATGTTTTCTCACTGCATTTTTTAAAAATAACAAGTTCTATTTGACTTTTCATGTTCTTAATGTGATAGGGGAAAAAAAAGGCAAGATAATATGCAGCATTATTGTGGCCTACTTTAAAGGAATTTTAAGAACACTTCCTCAGTGCTCTTTACATGACCATATTATGATGTCCTTTAACCAATATCTAAACAGTTACTTAGTGATTAATAAAAGTTTTAAAAAAAAATTGTTGAATCCTTGATTAATGGAAAGTGTCAAAATTTATATTGACAGAAACGTCTTTTCACAATAAAAGAGGTGGACAAGAGCAAAAGTGTAGGTTTAACTGGAAGCTGGGCCTTTATTGATAACATATTTTCTGTTACTTGAGTTGCAAATGAAAAAAAAAGTACAAAATGTTGTAGAATTTATTTTAGAAATATTTGTGTTTGATCTTATCATGCAGAGACTATGATTGAAATAAGAGGAAGCATGAACAATTTAAAAATTTTAACTTGCTCAGGAGTTTATACCACTTTGATGCATTGAGCATATAAATATTCATAAAATCAATCATTTCCTTCTGTGACTAGAAATCAGCCTTGAATCGATTATGCCTAGTTATCTGTTGTGTTTGTGACAACATGAAAATGGGCACAATCTTCTTTCATTGATTTACTGTCCAATAAATAATTACTATTCATTATTTATTGATTGTAAAGTTACATAATCATTTTACTTCCTTCCTCTTTATGCCATCAATGCCAGTTCTAAAGCTAGAACAATCTTCTTGATCAAATTTTAAAATTGGTCATGCACACAGAAAAAGTGGTATCCCACAGAGCTGTTTCATTTCATGTGGGAATAATAGGTTTGCATACCTCAACCCATATACACCATTTTAGAGCCTTGCATTGAGGAGGACAGTGTAATCATAATCCAAGAGAAGCTGTCCACAGTTCACATTATGATAACTAAAGCAATGTAATCAATATTTCCTTTCCTTTTTTTTCTTTTTTGAAGATGCTAGAGACAGGAGAATTTGTGTATCATTTTGTCACAAAAAATACCTGAGCCAGGTGCATGATGCAAAGGATACATATCATTGCTACACATAAATTTTCACTATAATAATGGGCAAACCTTTATTAAAATAGAAACAGCTTTTTAAAAGCTTTTTCCCCTCCCCCACCAGTTGTCTGTCATAAAGAAAATAGATTTCACACTTGAGAAAAGCAAATTTTTCAAAATGAGTACCTAATAGACCTATTTGTAAATGAAAATAATTTAAGCTCTGTTGCATTTACTGTGAACTTTAAACAACACAATCTCTGAACGTACATATTAGAAGTATGCACTGTATGAAAAAGAGAACTTTCCTATAGGATGATTCTGAGCCTACAGTATTTTTGTGTCTTTTGGGTTTTAGTCTGTATCATTCTTCTCCAAGCTGTCAAAGCTCATCAAAGCTGTAGCGTTATCACTTATCAGCACCATAATGTATTTTACACATTCCCTCCTTTTGGTCCTTTAATTCTGAACTCAGAACACGAATGAAAGGTAAATGAACAGAAAAACAATCAGAACTGCTCAGTGAACAGATACATTTTTTATCTTCAAAGTACTTTTTTGACTTTGTGGTTTTACCACAGATGTTGAAAGAAAAGTCTGATTAATCTCAAAGAAAAAGAAGCACATGAATTAAAGCTGTTCACAGGAATTTGTTTTATGACCCTACAGTTCAGTAACAATAAGTAATTCCCATAGCAACCCCTACTGCCATATGTCACCAAAACCTACTCTCATACCCTTAGGAAAAGATCTTACCAGACTGAAAAACAATGTTCAAAAAAACCAGTTTTGTAATTCTAAATTTTATCCTAGGGACAGTATGGTAAGTTACCTTGCAAAGGAAAAGAGAGATTTTCATACTACATATTTCATAATGTTTCCCATAGACTTTGGTTAGGAGAATAATCTTAAAATAGAGTCCTGCAGTTTTATATTGCACCTCTTCAAGTGATGATGAATTATGACAGCCATGGCAAGAAGCACAGCACTTACCTAAATGTGAAGGAATGTATGCTGAAGTGTTAAATCTGTCCTAGCCATGGGCTAAACCAAAACAACCATTTTAAGAAAAATTCCCCATTTGGCAAATAATGGAAAAAATGTGCTTTATGTAGAACATGATAATATTAAACAGCCATATTTATTCAAGGGTGTCTGCATCCTTGGTATGCACTTATGATGTGGCAGATTCAGTAGCCCATCAAGCCTTGGCAGAACTGTTATGTCAAAAGGCAAATATTAAGATCACAATCATGTATCATCACAGGGACATAAAATTTGAGTTGCAAGGGGCAGCAGAAGGTTGGTAATCAAACCTCCAGCTCAAAGCGAGATAAGCTCTGACATCAGATCATGTAGAGGTGTCTATAAACAGTGCAAGACTAGAGTAGAAGTTTTTGCAGGACTGTGTGTCTTGCCATGATCTCAAGATTAAGCCAGAGAAAACAAGCCAGCAGGCATCCACATCCACCAGGATATCCTGCTGCCAAAACAAACCAAAGAGAATCAGAAGCAGCCACCACAAAGCAAACTCCAAACCAAAGCAACTGTTAGTATCCTAGTTTTCCTATTATTTTTATTACTATTTTAAGACAATATGCAAATAAATTATTTTCCTCAGGTCTTTCAGTTACTTGAAGTCTGCTGAACACCTTACACTCAATGTTATTCACATAAATATATACACATGTATGTACCTTTGTGCGAACATGATTTTCTTTCTGTGGCAACATAACCACTGTCTAGGTTGTTCTGTGGTTGAAAACATACAGGACAATCGGGATGGTGATGTCTTAAACACATTCTCTCTGACCAAGGGGAACAGCTGCTAAGAAGATTGGAGGTGGGATAATGCTTTTTCAAATACAACTTCCCCCTTATCATCATAAGACACACTGCATGGTCATCAGACTTGGTGTCAAACAGCAGTGATATCCCTAAGGGGGGCTATGGACCACCAAGGACCCTCTCAAATCTTTTCAGGAGCTCTCCATCAGAAGGCTGTGCATGCCCCCTGGTGTTAACATTGCACACGAAGAATCTCCTCTCTGGGCAGGGATCTAAGCACTCCCATGTCAACTTGAATGTATGTAAACTGACACACAGATCCTGAGTCTGCAACCATTACTTTCCTCACAGACATCAAAATTACATTCAAGTCAACATGTCAACAATCAAGACTCATCGCTGAATACACAGGTGGTGATATCTTTCCTCTCAACTATCTACTCTATACTTCTCTTTCTTTCTTTTCCCTGTATTTATAATTTTACGTTTTCGTAGTAAAGAAGTAAAACAGCTCCTTCACACTTTAATTAAATTGTTTTCAAATAGCCCTGCCTCATATGTATGCACCAGTAATTCAGTGTCATTTCACTCTGGTTCCAGGGGATCCCAAGGGTTTTAGTAACAGGAACCTCATTTACTCTGCCTCAGAGACAGATCATAACATATCCATGTGTAGGAAATCACAATTCATAACCTGGGCATTCTGAAGGCTCTTGCACAGTGTAGCATCCAGGTATATATCTTCACCACTTCTTACTTTTGAGAACTTTAGCAAGATGAATCTGTATAATAGAGTAAAAGACAAATAGTACCAAACAGTAAAAGATAATACCTACCCACATGTGAAAGCTGTAGAATGTGAGGATCAAAGAGAAGACATAAGAGTCTATAGCAGAAAATGTATATATTGTTGATCTTACTGGGTTGACATTCAGTTGTCTTTTCTTCACAAATTACTCTTACAATATACTGATTAATACCATCTTTTGAATTGAATCTTTTTTCATCTGAATGTCAAGATCATTGGTTTAAGAAAATAGCTATTACACCTGCTTTTTATTCTCATTTCAGGATACATATAAGTAATAGACTTTAATAAGTAATTTTTTTGAAATTTCTTTCCTTGTCTACTTTACTACATCCTCTGGACATACAGTGAAGAATGGAGACCTACAAACCTGTGTGCCAATATTCCTACAATGAAGATCTCCTGAATGTTGTGCTGTCCTGCCTTGAAACCTGCCTTTAAGTGTATAATTTAGGCCCTCAAAGATACATAACTGTTGAGATATACAATGCAGGCGTACCATGAGTCTAAAATAAAATACCTTTTACTTAGGAAACAGAGCAGACTCACAGCCATAACATAAGAAACCCTGAGCTATTTTGTCTTCATTGTTCTTATCATCACCTTAAAATATGGTCTGTCCTAAGGTCATATTCCTTCAGCACTTCCAGATTATGACTTTGCTTACTAACTATGTGTTCTAGCTGTGTTCTAGGTTGACTTCCAGCCAAGATGGTTTCACATTCTATGATAAATATTATGGCTAAACTGTTCTTGTTTTCCAGACACACATGCCATTTTTCTTTTATTCTTCATTTAAAGTCAGTACGTTTCCTAGCAATGTTTGGTTCCAAATGTAGGGTGGATTCATGTAGTGTTGACAAACACAATCATCCTTCTAGGACTGAGCCATTTTTCCTTTGTTCTCTAACTCCATAAATATTTGGAGTTAAAGAACAAATAATAGTTCTCATCAAAGCTGCTTAGTAAAAGACCAGTTCTATACACTTTGACATTTTCCAGAATATTATCAGAGTTCCAATTGCCACCTTGATGAGGGATTCTAGGTGTGGGCTCCTATCATCACAAACACCAAAAATAATTTTGAAGTGGCATATAGGTAGATACTATAAAATCAGCACATTATGCCTCAATTGTTCAACCATCTGTAAAAGGAATGATAACATACATTAGAGAAATTCCTACTTTTTAAAAAATATTTTCTATGTGAAAATCATAGTATATAGAGGTGAATTTACAAGGGTTCTAATGGTTACCTAGAGAAAAAAAAGAAAAATAGCACATTGTATCATTGGACTGAAGAAAAATAGCAGAATGCACACTGGCAGAAGGGTCCAAAATTACAGAACACTGACAATAACAATAAAGCCCTGAACTTCCTGCTGTTGGGAAGAACATTTTTGTTCAAATAAAAGACTTAACTGAACATAGTGTTGCATCTACTGGCTGTTTTCACCGGACCATTTTCAAAGATATGAGCATGAGAGTAAATAAAACGTGAACATTTTTACAGGTAAGCACAAAAGCTGTAACTGCAACTATCTGAAAATAAAGAAACACCAGCTATTGATAGAGTAACTTTAATACCTGAGAGAATTCAGTTTTATTAAGGAACTTTTGCCTTAAATAAGTATTTCCTTTGTTTAAAAGAAAAGTGTAAGCACTGTGTTATTTAATTCCTTGCATTTAGGTATTAATATGCCCTATGGAAAAAGGAATCATCTTTCTAATAGACCAACAGTTACATAGAAAGGCTAGTCATTCCTAGACTTTGGATATGACTCAATAAACCATGGGTTTGAGCAGTTGCCACTTTAGTGCAAGATACCAGATTTGTAGAGCTCTAATAGTGTGATCAAGCTGAAAAATAGACATAGGAAGAGTTTTGAACCAAATATTCAGGTAAAAAAAAAGTTCATGTGGTTATACTAAGTTGAGCAAATAGCTGAAGTGAAATCACTCGTTTTTAGATAAAACAATTGGGACCTTACTATATTGCACACTTAAGGTTCACTTAAAATATGAGTTTTAGGGCAAATTTACATTTTTGACTCAATCTGGCATGAGTTTGATGCCCAGTAACAGAAACTAGCTCTATTTGAATAATTATCTTCCATGTGAGACAATTCAAAGGCAGCTGACTGCAGTGACATGTTTTATGGGGTGCTTGCAACTAGATTTTTAGCCTATAAATTCTTTCCATGAGAGTATCATTTAATATTCAGAGTAGTTTTTCAGGATGTTAATTTTCCTCTAGTATAAGCTGACAGTACAAAGATCCTTTCATGATTACTTTTGAAATGTTATTTAAAAGGGGAATGAAAATACACAAGATTAATATAGCAATTGTCTAAGCTGTCACTAGGTAGAGGAAATAGAGAAAACAGAAAAACATTATAAGCTTTTAATTTTTTAAGAGCAAGGTGATGTTATTGGTTTTGAATAATAAATTCAACAATCTAGAATACGGGTTATTTACTATGTCAATATGAAAATAATAAAAGAAAACTTCATATTTTGCTGTTTAAGAGCAAACACGAACTTCCCCAAACACTGTTAAAGGATCGGAAAGGTATTCAGCTATTTGGTGTTTTCCCCAAACAAGTCTCAAACAACGAAGGGGTTTGAAATGGGTCTGGAGTCATGACAGAGTAGATCATGAATCATCCCAAAATCAACTTGTATAGAATTGTACTGTTTTTGTTAAAGGCATTTATATATGCCACAACATGATTTTAACAGATTAAACAAAACTTTCAAAGACTGCTGATGCCTTAAAGAGAGGTCCCTAAATTTTGACATAATGACTAAAAGAATACAAAATATTATGAATACTGCATTTAGTCTTTGGGAAGAATTGCCTGAAGTGTCATAAGCAAACCAATTATTAAAAAATAAATTAAAAATACATTAGTAGAAAAAACCCCATCAGTTTGAAGTATATTGTTATTTTAATTTCAAACGCAGTTAACCTCTATAGATACCTAAAATCCTAACATAGTAAAAAAAACTCTGTATAACAACAAAGACTTTTCAGTTGGTATTTATTCAGTCATTATTGAGCTCTGCAACTATCTTTACTAGCATTCTGTTTTCTTTAACAGCAGGGGAGTAAGATAAAATTAATTCCCTCAAGGACACTCTTCTTAAAATGTCTATTGTTCTCAAGGCAGAGAGGTTATGAAAACTGTCAGTTGCTTTTACAAATGCCCTTTATCAAAATGGCCTAAACCTTCCATCACTGTTAATAGGAGTAAGAGAAACTGCCTTTACAGAAGAGAGGTGCTTAGTGCTTAGGAGTTTCCCTGATGCCTCACAATTAAAAGAAAAATGAAAAATGAGTAGAACTTAATTTTGAGACCCAAAAAGTAGTCAGTTTTAATAGTAGCTGTCAATGAGGATGCAAAGGAGGCTATTCATTTCACCACCCACACAGAATTGTTTGTGTACAGTCATTCTATTTACTTCTGATACAGCCAGATCTATATCTTCCTTTGAAATAAGTAAAATTTATTTTATCTAATATTTAATGTTTTTAACAAGCTTTTATTTTACCTAGAGTTTATTGAACAGCATGATTAACATTTATCACAGTCCTTTTGCCAGTATTAGGGCCTACATTTCTAAAATAAAGTGTGGATTATATTGTGAATATTCTATATGCAGTTCAATTTATCTTTGCTTTAAAATATTTAGATTTAGGGAGACAAAGATAAAGGCAGTGGAAAGATGCAATGTTTTGCAATTAGCCATCCCCAGTCAAGACCTGCAAGATCTCTGTTTGTGGACACAGCTGTTAAAGTAATTTAAGATGGCTTTGTTCAGGTATCATCAGCTGGGCAGAAAGAGTTTTCATGCAGAATATGTGTAACTCAGAAGTCTGAATCAATTATATAGTAGATAATGGACATTAAAATTAGATCATATTTACCAAACTATGAAGTTAACTGTACAGCACTTGGAGAGTCTTCACTAGCCAGGTTGGTGAGAAGGGAAGGGTCAGTGGTCATGGCTGCTGGAAGTCATCATCAAGGGCTGTCACGTTCATCTAGCTCCATCAGCAGTGACAGCCCTGATAGCCTGAACCCAGCATTGCTAATCCTGATATCCTGGAATAGTCACCTTCAAGCCACCCTCTCTGCATTGTTTTATTTAAGATTTTATCTTTTCCTGTCAGTGTTTTCCCTGTTGAATTTTTGGTCTAACAATGATTGCAGATCAGCAATCCTCTGTAATTTTGACTTTTCTTATAACTTTAGAAATGGTATCATGGCTTTGTCTCAGCAGTCTGAGTCAAGGTTCCACAGCTGGAATGTATCAAAGCTGGACCCCTGTAAAATGACAGCTAAATCATTTGGGGGAGAAATTACAGTAGGAACAGAGAAAAGGGTTACACTGTTTGGCTTTAAGAACCACAATTTAAGAAAGAAGTGAATAAATTGTGAACAAGCAAAGGACAAGAATGATTAGAAGTATATGATCTCTGGAAAAGGCTGAAAGGAACATAAGGAAAGAGGATGGAAGGGAAGAGACTAAAGAAGAGGAAGAAGAGGTAACACAAAAGACTTCTAATATACAGATATATCAATAAAATGGACACAGTGGTGTTAGAAGATTAATTGCTGAAACAACAGATGGGGAATTCCAACATTTTCATGGGAAATCTTTCTACAGTGATAAATAGTTAAATATTGCCCTGGGTTAAAATGCTATCAGTAATCTGTAAAACATTTCAGAATGTGATAGTGGTGCTCAACTAGTAGTCAGTGATAATCTCTTATTTCTTAGACGAGAAGTTCCTAAGAAGAATCTAAAACCTCTAAAAAGATGTTGTCTGTTGTGTTAGAAGAGCCAAACTGTCAATCTTTATCTTGGAACTTCTGGAGGTCTTTCAGATACCTTGGACTAAAGCCACAATGTGTCATGAACATAATTTTATGGAAGCTACTATAGAAAATAGAGCACAGCTTTGATGTGTTTTTGGTGGTCTGTACTTCTGTATTTAGTTGGAGTTTCCTAAACGCTCCAGGCTTCTTGCCCAGGTATATCACATTTCTGTAATCTGGCCAAGAAATTGATGAAAATGTGAGTAACAAAGGCCAACACTAGCTCATCATATGCCAGAATCTTCTATCCAGATGGAAATGCTAGGAATACTTTTTTCTTTTTTTTTTTTTTTTTTGCTACTAGATGAGATCAGTATCAGCGAAGTTAGGAGGGTGCATCAATTCGATCAGAAACTTTGTGTTACTCTTTGAACCTTAGAAGCCTCAAATGGGCTGCATATTCTTCAAATTCTTTACCTGTGGTACTGGTGGATGAAAAAATAGAGAATGAGCCAGCAAAATCTATTAGCAGCTCAGTATCCTGAACTGCATTAAAAGATGTGTGGCCAACTGGTCGAGGGAGGGGATTCTCCCCATTCTCCCTCTCTCTCTCTCATGAGACCCAGCCTGGTATCACATTCAGTCCTGAGGTCTCTATATCTTTCTGCTTCTGTTGTGTGGTCCTCCAGATATATTATGTTTCTTCAGAAAAACATTTTCAATGCATTCAGTGCTGCCATATACACACAGTGTTCTGTATATGAAATGGAAGACTGTCCTCCTCTTTCCAAATTGAACCAACTACATGTGCCATCGGTACAATTTCAGTTGACACTGACAAGCGTGTCAATCACTAAAAACACAATTCAAGACTGGATTTCATAAAATTAATTTTGTCATGACCTTACATTAGAAATTATTGCTTAAATTAATTTTTTTCTGAATGTTATATCCTAGTATAAGTTTTACAGAAACATTAGAAATATATTCAAACACAAAATAGCCCTTTCAGAGTTAAATTACAAATGAGGACCAAAGTTGAGTGCTACTTTTATGCCATACTTAGAAAATCAGGCAGTTTCTAAGCCAAAATATGACTGATGTCTAATTCCCTTGCCTTCAGAAAAAAAAATTAATGTTTAAAGAAAAATAATAGCTGATATATTAAAATATAGATTAAAAATGCTCCTTAAGTCCTCGAATAATACAAAACCTTAATCAAAGAATAATCCCATCTTCAACTTACATTTTCTTGACAGCTTACATCTTCATGCTCCTTACTTCTTCCTTCTTATTTCTTCCTTGGAAGAAAAATGAATGAGAAGCCTTACTAGCCTAGAAATGGACACGGGCCTTTTCAGTTTCAGTAGCAATGTTTTTTCCTGAGTGGTTTGAGTGCATTGTAACTTTATACTTAAATGTTCTAGGAAAACGCAGAACACTGCTCTTTAAAAAGACATCTCATTGTGGTTTTTTCTCATAGCAAAAAATTTTTTAAAAATAGAAAAATTAAATCTAAGTCTTTCAAGTTAATCAGTTCAAATGCATAATATTAACAAATATTTACCAAAACTGTATAACTGAACATTTCTTTTAAGCTGTATATGTTTGAGATATATACACATTTATTTATACATATGTGTCTTTCCAATGATGGTCTACAGTTCAATTGTCCACCTATGTACAGCACAAGGCCATACCTAATGTCATCATATCCCTTTTATTTTGGGATAAAATTTGACCCCATTTTTAATTTGAATTACCAGGCTATATTTACCCATGTAAATATATATAACTTATGTGTCTTTGCTGCTGTCCTGTCCAAGCTATCTCAATTATCTCAAGGTAATATAGCATGAAGGCACAGTGATGCAGACAACAATCATTTTGAAACATCATACTCCTTTCAGGTTCTGCCTTTAAAAATGGATTTTCTCTCTGTTACATATAGCCTTACATCTAGTGCTGGAAAGATTTACGTCGAAACATGTGGTAGCTGAAGCATTCATCGATAATGTTAGAAACTTGTACTCATTGAACCTTTTATTCTGATTTGACATGGTATTTGAATCAGTCCTTACTTCTAACATCGTAACTGCTGAGCAGTTAAGAAACTATTTCTCTAGGCTTCCACTACAAAAGTTCTAGTTTTTCTGTGTATTCTGATAGATATGAAAGAGTAAGACAGTCTGAAAGACTGAAAGAGGTTCTAAGGACAGAGTTCCTAAATCAGTTTGACTATGGTTTGCTATTAAATTAGATGTAAATAGTTTTCAAAACCTCTCTATGTAGGAACCCAGGTCAGTAATCTACTGCATAAAAGAAAACTATCCATTATGTTTCTTCTTACATCAGTTTGAGTTATGGTGAAAGTAGTTAACATACTTGAAAGAAATTCCAGGATTATTAAAAAAAATGTTACTAGTAAATAGTTCTTTAAAATGTCCTTGCTTTTATTCATGTTTACAGTTCCAGCTTCAAGATATCTCTATATTTACATGAACATAAACCTTTCTGTAATTCTGAAAATCTCTGTTCATATCTGTCCCCATCTGGCAGAGAATCCTGACATGGACATATTACACATTACACATTCTATGCAGATATGCACATAAAAACTGAAGGGGTTACTTTCTGACTGTTAATATTTCCTACAGGAATGAAAATAATGTAAATGTTGTTATGTCAATGGTGTTTTTAACAGTTATTAAAAAATGTAAGTAGGTATTTTATCTATGAGAATTTTTCTGAGTTTCAAAACCAGACCCTATAACCTTGAAAGTCACTAAATGTATTTCCCATACTTTGTACAGTTGCAGTGTGGACAAACTCACAAAAAACTTGCTTTTAAACAAGTGTGAAAGTTTCTTTCCTTGTTTCCTTTAAGAAGTGGGCTTTAAGAAGAAATTTTGCTCTATCCCACCCAAAATCAGCACAAGCAGCTATTGAGTTGTTATGCCTGCCATGGAGTGGTTGTCGTTTCCATCTCCACCAGATCTTTCAATACACTGAGGAAAGATTAATTCCTCTGGACAAGTATTACTTATATGAATGCTAGAGATATGCAACATATCCTGCTTCAAATGGAAAAAGCAAATCTTAAGAGTAGCTCACTTTTCTTTGTCAGGCTGTTATTTCTTGTCAAAGTGGTTTTTCACATCTAACAGTGACTCATGCTGAGAAAACAGCTTTGTATACGAAAGTATTTGCCTATTGCGATTAAGGTTCATTTAACTAATGGTTTCCAATGGTACTGGGTTTAGATTAGGCAGAAGGAATACTCTGGGAAATATATAGAAGATCTATTCAGGCTGATTTTAGTAATTTTTATTCTCATTTTGAGTATGTTGCTTAAGAGAAAAAATTTAACAATATATTTATATGATTGCTCATAAAAATGTAATTATATTCATTGTCTTCAAGCTCCACATTTTTCTGTCCCATTAAAGAAATTCATGGTCATTATGCTTCTCTCCCCCCTTAAACCATTATGTTGCCACAAGCAAAATAAGATAAGTAGGAAATTTATCTGACAAACTCATGGTGAAATTTCTGTCTATCGAATGCTTTTCAAATCAGAAACAAAAGCAGCCTTGGGAGATAAATCTACAGAAATTGAAACAACCGTACAGAAATTGCCAAAATAATCCCCTGCATTGCCCAAAGCAAGATATAAATTAAGAAGCAATACACTATGAGTGTAATGGAGCATTTACCTTTCATGCTTCCATTCATCTCATATAAACAGCTTGTACACTGCACCTCACAGGAATAATTACAAAATCGTAGAATATCTGAAATCATACATATTAAGACAGAAAATAAAAAGAAAACATTTTATTTTTAATTTTCTAATTATTTTAGGACTTTTTGTAATTTAAAAAAGTTGCTCTCTTGTTTTCTAATTATCAACTTACACATGTAAAAAGTCAAAAGAATTAAAAAGGCTTTAGGCAAAATCAGCAGGGAAGTTATGCATCCTTTCTGTTGAAAACAGGTGTGAATTTACTGGCTGATATGCTAGCAGTATTCTGCCCTTTCATATAGGACAAAAATACTTAAAAAGACCTCCGAATTTCCAGTTTTTAAAATCCCAAGGACAGAGTAGGTTACTGAGTTAGAGCTTGCTTCTTTTGGTGGAGAGAAAATGAATTAAAGATATACCATATGCAAGATATATTAAAACAGGTATCAAGGAATATTTCAAATCAAGAAATTTTCAAATTTCAAATTCAAATTTCTGCTTCAGAAGATCATCTCTACTACTACAGTTTGATCTCCTCAGTAATTGCATGAAACAACGAACACAAAGTGACAACTACACTGCTACTGCTTCTGCAAATCTGTCCCACTCCACAAGTTCATTCTCCACTGTCACCATTAAATACCATTACTTTTATACTTAATACTTGTCACTTCCATTTAACAAATTGATCATAGAAGAATAAGTGGAAACCAATAACTAAATGACATCCTAAATGATGAGATGAAAAATGGTGGTTAACTGAATAACACATTGTGCCTTTGCAACTTAATCAAGCAGCTTAACATAAAGGGTACAGTATCATACGGATAATTTCCCAGAATAAAATACACAAGGCATAGCACTCAGAAAGCATTGTGTATTTTCCTTGAAATTCTGCGATATTTACTGAAAGCAAATGCCTGCCTAATGAGAAAATGGCCCAACTAAGCAAAGGCATTGATAAACCTGGTCTGATTACATGACTGGCTCCATTTTGATGTCTTTCCCAACCTCAATTATTCTGCAACCCTATCCTGTAATTTTGATACAGATAAAATTACCTTTTGGACTTTTATTTGTTTGGCTGTTTGCTGAAATGGCTAATGATTGTATGGTTGGATCCAATATAAAACTAGATAGAAGTAAAAACCAATTTTTCTAGCAGCAGAGCAAGTTTCCCAGAGAGGTTGTGCCACCTCTGTCCTTGAGGATTTTCAAAATGCACCTGGACAAATCCCTGAGCAAACTGATCTGAACCAGTAGTGGACATTGTTTTGAGCAGGAGATTGGTTTATACACTGAGGTACATTCCAACCTGAATTATTCTATGATTTGTAGTGTATAAGAGGTCCGCTGGTCAACTTTTGAGTTTCAGACTCACCTGCAAAAGTGCCCTTATTTTTTCAGTGCCAATTTTTTGCAACAGACGGGTATTATGTAAAAGCTGTTCATTTACCCAATATTCCGTTGGCTCCACTGCACTGTTATTATTACTGTTCTCAGAAAAGCAGGACTGAGAGACTTCAGTGTGAGAAATTAAATTTTCTCTGCTCCTCTACCTAATGAATGACAACAAGAAGTGGTTTCATGTAAGCTTGGCAATAAGTAGTCAAGGGATCCTAAAGCAGGCACACTTATCCTCTTTCTTTTCAGTGGTTTCTGACTTTATTTTCACCTTTGCCCACGCAATTAAACAAATGTCTCCTGGTAAGGAGACAAACATAAAGACAATACATGAGGCAAGAAAATTACTAAATGGAGTTTTAACTTCATTAGACTTTAGAACAGGGAGATTAAAATTGCAGTTAAAAAGTTTGAAGATTCCTGTGCCAGGTAATTCTATGGAACTTCATGATTTTAAATGATGAACATTGGATCCCAACTAATAACTAAAATTTTATTTCCAGTCAGTTTGAGTTCAAAAAATAGCCAGATTATTTTAAAAGGTAATGTTTATATTCTTAATTGTAAATTTGTTTATGACAGTGGGTATGATCACACAATGTCTAGTTCATAGGGACAGATACACACTTGTCCATATGAATTGGAAGAAATTTGGTAAAATAGCATGAATAAAATTTTATGCATTTTACTCACTCTCACTCTATCTGAAAGTGATATGAAAAATTTTCTGTGTTCAGGTTAGTATGTATCTCCTATGGGTAGTGCCATTCAAAAATTAAAAACTCTATTAGTTGAAAAGAAGCTAAACCAATTTTTCCCTTAAAAAGAAAACAGAGAAAGTTCAACTCTAAGCTAATCACTCAGAAAGTTATAGCTTTCACCTGAGATGTACAAGGGATTCATGTAAACTATAGACATAATTCAGCCTGTGTCATAATGTGAAACTCAATATATGCTTCAAGTTTTGACAATTATTTTCCCATGTATTTTCACATTCTGGTTTTTGTGTAAAAACACACATCCTGATCTTTAGAAAGTTTTAGAACTCATGGAATACATAGTACAATGAGAATGGAAGAGTTTGTGATTTCTCCAAATACTTTCCATAACTGCTCAATATATTGTGATGTACATACAGCTCAAAAAATCATTGTCTCTTCCCTTTCTGGAGCACAACTGGGAGAAAGAGTCACATGTGCTCTACCCAAAATATGTTCCCATATACACGTATTGGCAGAGACATAATAATCAGTAAGGAGAAGGTTCAACATCACATCCAAGCCTCTCAACTTGATATCTGGGCTGTAGGCTATACTGGGGTTAAGAATATTTTTTTCCTCTTCTTTTTGAAGCTGTTTCACTGTGCAGAAAATAATTAAAATTTATAGGATCAGTAAGAGAGCAAGCATAATGACAACTCAGTAGCCTAGTGGTTCAAAATTTCACTTGAGAAAAGGGACTGGGATTCTGTTCTGTATTCCAAAGACTATACATTTCACATGAGGCAGACACTGGATAACATGTATAAGTACCTCTTGAAGCAACCTAGACCTTTCTCATCCCGAGTGAATACCTTAACCAGCTGACATGAGATCCTAACTAACTGCTGGATTTTCCACTCTCTTCCATGAATATTGCATTGTAAACATCTCACAATCACTATGACTTAACATTCAATCTCACGTTTAAAATGAACTCTTGGATTTTTTGTTTGATATAATGAAGTAAAAAGACAAAAAAAAAGATCTGACGACTACGGTAACTAAGTTATGAGGAGTTCTACATAGCCATCAGCTACCTATAATGCAGTGTTCCCTTTAAGATCTTTCTGCTCTGCTCACCTGAAGAAGGTTCAGTCACCTCCAGCTGAAATTTCTAGGATATTTTATTTCCTAAAAAGATGATAAGGACTAATAACATTCCCAACTTAGATTAGAAAATCTGAAAGAAATATTTTGCAATTTATTTTTTGTTTTTTTCTCAATGACTATTATGTTGGGTTGTAACAATTTGTCAGATTCTGGTGTTGTTGACATAGCAAATTAATTTTTTTTAGAAGTTTGTAGCATTCTATTTCTGTGACTGAGATAAGCAAGAGAGATGTATCCATGAAGAGCAGAAAGTTATGCAGGGTGGGACTGACCACAGTTGTTGCAAGGAAGCTGACTTCATCTCATCACAAAGGGGACCAAAGGGTGCCCTTTATTTTAGATGAGGACCTATCAACAGTTCAGCAGATCTGGCTCTATAAATGTTTCTCCCAAGTTCACTAAAAGTTTGACTGTTTCCCTGGGCTAGCCAGATCTGCATGGGGGTAATGAATACGCAGCTCAGCTAAACATAGAGTATAAAACAAGACAAGTGTCAAAAGAATTTAAAAGACAGCAATAAGTTTGAGATGGCTTCAACCCACATTTTCCTTTCCAGCAGCTGGGGACTCCCAGAATCCTGACAGTACAAGTATTATAGATACCAATAATGGAGAACACATTGGTGCTCTGATCCAACTCTCTATTGATATCTCTTTATTTTGTTAAATTTAACTAATATTTGTATTCATTTCTGCAGTATATTTTAATCACTCTGATAAATCAGAAATCCTATGCAATACCAACTATCTTCATATAACAAAATTTGATAATATATATTAAAACTTCCACACATGGAATATATAAAAGAACCTGGCCAGAGAGTGTCAGACTAAAAACTTCATTGTTCTATCAATAAATGCATTTTTTAATAAATTCACCACTATGTAAAGGTATTTCTTAGTAATATTTTTTCCTTTTTTCTAGATATTCTGGAAGTTTATTTGCTTAATAAATTCAGCTTCTATATGTATCACGAGGTTACTTTCCACAGATTCTTTCATTATTTCTGTGTATCTTTCTTTCTCTTTGGTTCTTGATGGAATATGTACATCATATATTTTCTCCAAAGTCTACAAGCATATCTCTCTGGGTCAGAAGTTGTTCAAGCAGAACTTTCGTATTATTACTGTAATTTTTAATTCCAGTTTCTGGTTCTGCAGTCCAGATCCATGGAATGGGAAAGAAACTACCGCTACCTAGCTTCAGGAAGGTGGAGCAAACATCCGCTTGTTTTCAGATAGTGGTTTGATTTCCTTACTGCATTTTTCTTTGTTAAGAGTAGAAAGTGAGAAGTTGCAAGATCAAATGCCAGTGTCAGACTTCCTCCTTTGCCTTCTACATTCTGGAACACATTTTAGCTAATGAAAATGAACATTCTCATGACAGCAAAAGCTGATAGGCATGAGAAGGACTGTATGTGTAATTCAACCTTTGAAAGGGGGTTTGGGTCCTAATGCATACAACACAGTCTGTCTCATAGTATTCTCTCATTCTTCTGATTCAAAAACATATTTGCCATTCCTCCTAATACTTAATAGTTTCTTGATTTTTTTCTTCCACTTTCATTTTCCAAAACCTCCAAATCAGTAAAATTAGGAGGTTATGGCTTGTGAAATTTTATTGTGGGCATGGAAGCAAATACATGATGGTGTGAGAGCAATTGTCATTTTATTGGAGCAGTCATTAACAGCATATTAATATTTATTTCAGTGTAAGGGGTTATTTTCTTACCCTTGCTCAAAGTGACATGTATGCATGAAAGCTTATTGAGCCAGAGCCAACTATTCAGTGAGAAGAAAGTAAAATAAATCAGGAAAGCATATCACTTTCAGCATCACAGCTGTTCTCACTTCGTGTCCTACTTGGTAGCTGGGCTTCTGAGAAAAGTAAATACTTCTTTGTCTTATTTCTGCACTAAGTAAATGTCATAGCAACCTATTAGCATTGACAAGGTCCTTGTTCCTGAATATCAACTACTTTAACCCTTTCTCTTACACCAACTCTTTTTCCATTATATAAGACATAGCAATCAATGTCTTTTGTCTATGATTACATGCAGTCACAATATTTAATTTTTCAAAAATAATGAAAAGAATATTTTATTCTGATTACACATTTCTGTTGGCTTTTGAAGAAGTTATGCATTCTTTAAAACATGATGTTTGTATTCTCAGTAGTTAGTCTTTAGCAGATTCTGAATAGAAAATTGTTACTTCTACACAAGACTGGTCAAAATAAATTTAATTTAATGAAAAGAGTGTGAGCATTCTGTGGACTGATGGAGCTGCTTCTTAACTTACATCATAATTTGAAATGGATATCAAATGTGTTCCAAAACATATTGAAATTGGCAGTAAAAGCTTTACTTCTGGTAACTTTGTTGACTTGGATCAGGTTAATAGACTAAAAATTTTTAAGGTTTTTTGTTTCATTACCCATATACTCTTGCAATGAAAAACTGATTAAATCTTTAATTACCTAACTCAAAAGTATCTGAAAAGTCCTTGGTGCTTTTTTGGGATCCCAAATATTTCTGTATGTTTACATTAAACTTCTTAGAGGTGTCCTTTTGTTACCTTTCTTCCCTATATTAATCTGAAGTTTCAAAGATTGAATCTTGTCAGTGTATAAATAAATCATCAAGTCCAAGGTAGCAGGCAGTAATTGTCAAACTTGTCATGGCTGATACTCTCCCAGAAATCTTGACATACTCTTGCTTCAGAGGCTAGTAAAGTCTTTGTTGATTGCTGTAGAATAGCTACGTAGAATATGAAGATTTTCACTTATTTTTCTCTTCACTTTTCTAAAAAATTGATTCTAAAATGAGAGAAGCAGAGTTAAATTACCATCTGCTTTTGGTAGCAGGAAACCTGAGTACATTTATTTTCATCTACTTGTTTTTCCAACTAATTAATAAATTATTACAGAGAAAGATGACAGCTTAACTTACTAGTCACACAGGACAGATTTATGCTGTTCGGCAGTTTCTGACAGATTGAATTATTGGATACAGTTAAGTTGATGGAAAAAAGCAAAGGGATGGGTTAGAAGTTCAGGATTCTTGCTGACTGCACTACCTTCTTATGGAATCATGCTAAAGGTTGAGTTCAGCAACATACATTAAATCCTTTTTCTTCCAATCAAGCAAAACATAGCTAATAAATCATATAATAGGATGTAGTACAAAACTGCTTTAGTTTCAGGTGAGCAGTGACAAAGTAAGCTTACATAAGGTAAACACTGACATTGGTGGAAATAATTTGGAAGTGTTTTTATACCAGCATGTTATAAAATTATTTCCACCAATGTCAGTGTTTACCCTATGTAAGCTTATTTACAAACAGAAATAAATCCTAAATGCATGTAGTGCAGGGAATTTCTTTTACTTTCATCTAACACAATTTAGAACTATTAATACTGATCCTTGGAGAAAACTGGGTCCTTATTCCTGTCATGTAAACAGGCCTGCTCTTAACAGTTTTGCGCTTGTTTTATAATTGTCTATATATGCTTAAGTTTTTGAGTTAGTAAATATACCCTTAGAGTATCCATTGAGGTGAGATGACTTTAATCTTTATTTTTCTAATTAATTTCTTTTATTTTTCTAACTCATTTCTGTCATTGATATGTGCAATAAAGAAATATGTACTATGAATTTGCAGAGACAACTTATTAAAATTGGGCTCAGATCCTTATCTGGATGAAAAATCAAGATTAATATACTTTATCTAATCAATGGTTAATAATGCACTACTTCACTAGATAACAAAGAAATTGTTTTCAGAACTACTCTGGATTTGTTTCAGATAAGATTTCATTTAGAAAAAAAAATATGTTTCACTTCCTCAGACATATGTTTTATGTAGAAAGGCTGTGTGAAAACTTAGTATTCAGACTGCTTTGTTTAATTTAATTTTTAGCACTAAAAAAGCATAGAATTTTAATTTTTATGACTACTTTGACACTAAATATACTGTCCTACCTGTTAATACAATAATGACTTATATATCAAATGATAAAAGTGTACAGTAATCTGTTACACCAAAATCTTATTGTGGCCAAAAAGGGAAAAAAACCCACATACACTGATCTATAAAATTGTTGTTAGTCTGTGCAGAGTTTTAACAAGCTAGTTTAACTTGTCAGGATAATACATGAAAACCTTATTATTAATGCACTTAAAATTGACCAGAGCACCAAAGGGTCATCTCTGCTTTAGATAAAGGTCTCAATAGGATCTCTGGGATCAGGTGGCTCTGTACATAGCCTTCCCTGGATTAATTAAAGTGGGAAAGTTTCCTGAGTGATCCAGACCAGCATGGGGGAACTGGTTCAGTCCAACATAGACTATAAAACTGAGCAATCACCAGAAACAATTTTGAAGAGGAGAATGGGTTTGAGCTGACTTCAGACCATGTATTCTTTCCTAGTGAGTGGATCACCCAGAACCATGACCACAAACAGAGACCACTAATGAGAATCAAGTTTGTGTTGTGATCCAATGCTGTATTGAAAGACTGTGTTGTCCTCGTTTTTGGTGGTTTTTTTTTTTGTTTGTTTGTTTGTTTTTTAATTTCAGTGAACTGTTGTATGGTTAAATCAAAATCCCAGTAATATATTTAATATTAACGTCATTGTGTAGAATATCTTCTGACAGTGGGAAATGTGAATACAAAGTTGAACCTGGCTTCTTCAGGCTCCATGTCAAATATTTACTTTTTGATTAGTATTCTCAAGATTGAAAGTGGCAATGACTTTCTGTAGAAAATTAGTCTCTTATAGCAGAAATAGGCATTTTGGGACATCTATTTAAAAAATCATTATTATCTTCTCAGGTTTTGAACATCAAAAGTGAAATCAGGACCTAGGATCTGGTTTTGACTGTTAAACTAATTCTAATAAAGAGTTAATATAATTATGACCATTGCAACATCTCAGGGTATATCACCTGTTTTAAATGACATCTATAGTAAACCACAGCATATGGTGTGTTTGCAACCACAGTTTGCAATGCCTTGGATCTGGCTTGCTTATGCTTGGGTTCTGACATAGCTTGAGAACCTGTGCTGCAGAGGTCATGTTCTGGTAAATATGCTAAAACACTTTGGCCACATTAAAGAGAAAAGAATGGTTCTTGAGGAGTCACAGGTATTTACTGACTGGAAGTATCACTGAAATTATGTCATACCTAACAAAACAATATATTCTTAATGTTTTTAATAGAAAAATCTTGCCCAAGCTCTACAGTGAGGAAGTTCATAAAATGTAAAAACACAGAAATTGGAAGGGTCATTTGCATAAAGACCCAGGTAGGCAACAGTGTATGGAGTTAACCTAGTGGAAGGTGGGAGCCACATCTCCTACAGCATGTTATGGAATGCACTCATTCCCACCACACATTTTAATCTGGTTTTTATTTGCCTTCCTCCAATTTTGTTCCAACTGTACTGTTCATCAGTCCTAAATACAGTCACAATTTTATCCCTTGGCAGTATTTCTTGTATCCTCACAGCACTCCGAGGAAACCATGCCTGCATTTTTCTTGATGTGCCACAGAAAGACCATCTTGTCTTGGTGTCCAGTGTTCTCCCTTCCTTTGACACCTGTTTGCTGTGACTGACAATTTGTCCCTGTGAGCACTGACAAATTTCAGCTCGACCATACTGTGGCTGTCAGAAAGATTGGCATAATACACCAACATTAACAATATCTATGTAACAACATCACGCCACTTTTTACATCCTGTCACATGAGCATGCAACTAATGCATGTTCCTATCTTATACTTGGTACTTCCTTACACTTTATTTTCTTTTTGCACTTTTTTAGTCACTACAAAATATCTTCATTACTATAAAAGTGTTAAAAATCTCAAGACTTAAAAAATCTTCTGTAAGGAGGAAAAAAACTTCTTTGCTGAAGGAAATATCTAAAAATAATGTAAAAAACCTTGAACAGCATATTATGCAAAACAATAAAAATAAGAAAAGGAAAAACATATGCAATGAATTCCAATATGCACACTCAAAACATACCACTAGAATACAGCTTTCATTAATCATAGACACAGACTCGGATTCAAAGAAAATATTTTTTCTGAAAAATTTTAGAGTTAATACTAAACGAACTCTTTTAGGAGACAAAGACCTAGTTTCTCAGTAAAACTTACTGTCAAAGGAAAAAGAACTAAGAATAAAAATGTGTTTGCATGCTTTTCTAACACATATTTTTTCATTAAAATCCACCTACTGGGACTGCACTACTATGTACTTCCAGTGCTAGAGGTTGGCACACTGAACTGCAAAATGGGGTTTTCCAAAGAACATTTCTTAATGAGTAAAAGGCCTTTGGAAATTTATAAGCATATAAGAATTTTTGTTTCTAAGACATTTCCTTTCTACCAGCTCTATTAAAATTGTGTAATTCTATAAAAAGAGAAGAAAAAAATCTCCTTATGAGAATAATGTTTTAAAATTTACAACTAATTTCACTAGCTCTTGGTAACAAAGCTTAATTCAAAAAAACTGTGGAAGCTATGAGTCTTAAATAATGGGATCCTGTTACTTAAGAGTTACTTTGCAAAACAACAGATAGCATAGGTTCATTAGTCAACACTACTTGTCTGGCAAATGAGCAGCTTTATGCATTATTTGCTGCATCATTGTTGTAATCCTGTTCTGGAAAACTTCATTCTCCATGCCTTATTATGTGGAAGTGCTCATTTCAGGCTATAGCTTCTTTACCAATAAGCTGGTACCATAAAGAGCTCCTAGTGACCTTGTGTGATCTGTAGTATTAATGGTTGAGATGTTAACTTTAAAAAAATAATAATAAGGTCAGTAATGATTTTTGCCCTTGCTTTGGAGAATGAGGTCAGACTGGAGCTCTTAGGTCCTATTAAGGACTCATGTGGACATACAGAGGAGAAGGCCTGTAAGGATACTGGTTCCTATTCTGCTTGATTCTAAGGCCTTATCGATGTTTGATAATCAGTGTTTAGTTATGAGCTTCTAATATTTTTATGAGTTTATTTTCGCTTGTATCACTGCACTTTGCACAAAGCACCAGGTTTTTACAAGCAATGATCCCACCAGTTTCCTGCAATGCAGTTCCAAATAGCCAGCAGCTCTTTGCTGCCTTAGCTAAGAAGGTAGATGCGTAAATCTTTAGCAACACCCACAACCAGATAATTAACATGCAAATGACCTTAAATCTACCCTCAAAAATGGACGTCAGCAGACTAAGGAGAACATGGAACTTCACTTTGAGTGTTCAGGCTTAGAAAAACACATCTTACTTCTACCCTCCGCTTCTCCACTTTAGCTTAATGTAAATAAAATAATAGTTTATCATCTAGCACATCTGCTTCTAATATATATAATATGGAAACACATTGTTCAGACAATTATTCAGACCTATAGCACCAGAGAAAAAATCTTCTCCCTGATGCAAACTCCATACATTTATGCTAGAGAAGGAGGAGCTCAGCATTATACAACAGAGATCTGACCTTTTGCTGAGGACTATTGGCAAAAATATGTGTAGACTGATGATTTGGCTTGCAATGAAAATTTATCACAGACAGCGATAAATTAGAAGCTGGCTTTAATGTAAGCATTTTTATATAATAGAGAGGCAATCCTTTTCTTTGCATAATTCTGTGTACCCATAATTGAAGATGATAATTGCTATACAAACCTGTAACTTCCTAATTTCATGAGGTTCTTGTTAAATGTATTATTGTGCGTGTTTTGACAACTTTATTTTAAACCATGAAATTTTCGTCAGTTCTCTCTCCAACTGAACAAGAGCTGAACAACAGAAAAAAATATATAGATACAGAAAAAAAAATACCTCCTTTTTATTTCAGACAACTGCTAGAATGTTACCAAAGCAATAGCAAGCTTCCTAAAAGAGAAGTGACATGCATATATATACAGGACTTCAAAAGCAATGCCATTGCTCTATCTTCCTTTAGAAACACAAACTTTGTTTATGGTGTTACACCACCAAACATTTTAAAATGCAGAAATAAGAAGAAGGTCAAGCCATTTGCGCTGGTTTTGGCCGGGGTACAGTTAAGTTTCCTCACAGTAGCTAGTATGGAGGTATGCTTTATGTTCGTGCTGAGCACAGGGTTGATAATACAGAGGGGTTTTTTATTGCTGAGCAGGACTGACACAGACGCAAAGCCTTTTCTGCTTTTCTTACTGTCACCCTATCAGGGAGGTTGGGAATACATGAGAGGTTGGGGAGGAGACAGAGCCAGGACAGGTGACCCAAACTGACCAAAAGAATATTCCTTACTATATGACATCATGCTCAGTATTTAAAGAGGGGGAAGAAGGAAGAAGGGGAAATGTTTGGAGTGATGGAATTTGTCTTCCCAAGTCACTGTTACACATGATAGGGGCCTGCTCTCCTGGAGATGGTTGAACACCTGCCTGCCCATGGGAAGCAGTGAATTAATTTTTTTGCATGTGAAGTTTTGCTTTCTTTATGAAAATATCTTTATCTCAATCCATAGGATTTCCAGCTTTTACCCTTGTGATTCTCCCTGTCTCACATTCCACTGGCAAAGGAATGAGTGAGGCAGCAGTGTGGTATTTGGTTGCTGGATGGGGTTAGAATATGACACCTCCAAAAATAGTCTAAAAAATTTTACCTAAAGAAAAGTATGTGATGTGAAACTTGAGCAAACATGGAACAAAATATTTTGACCACTACAGTTTTTTAGACATGCATAGCAATTTTTTTTTTAGAAATTTGAAATGTATTATGACAACAAAAATTTGAGCATAAACTGGTAAAAAATTTGGGGTTTAGCTCTATATAGAAGAAAGGCCATTTTATAGTTCTTGTTTGTTCCTCTGACTCTCAATTCTTTAACAAAGTACTTTTGACTCTCAAATCTTTAACATGTTAACTAAGCAAAAATAGAAATGGAGTGGGATAATACATACTATCTTCTACATAAGTCAGAAATAGTGACTTGGTGACCCTGGAGGTATAGTACCTTTATTAATTTCAGTGAAATAAAGTAGTATGAGGCCACCATAATGTCAGGTAAATTAAGGTTTATAGTATGTCATTTCTGGAAAGAAGCTGCAGTCAGAGCAGCTATTTAAAAGAATGTCTCCGTTATATGAGTGGCATTAACTAGAGTTTCTTGATAGTCAAAATCATGAAAAGAAAAAACAACTGAAAAAGGCTCTACAGAACACATAACCAACGTGTCAATGCTGTAAAGCAGTAACAACCACTTTTGGGGGAGAAAAAAGCTTCCATTTGCTCATAAATTCAAGAATATATTTTGTAAGACAATTATTTACAGAACTAAAGCTGGCTTCCTCTGTTATACACCTTGAGACATTCTGATAAAAATTGCTGTTATAAGATGTAAGCATTGTAACTTTACCACTACAGATGAAAAGTATGACTGGATTTCAAGGTTTTGTAAGGTACATGAACTCCTATGTCAGGTTATAAATGACAACTGAAGTTCTGAAGGTAGTTTAAGTATTTTTGTCATGTACTTGAGGAAAGTTATCATAAATCTCAAAATACCCAAGAAGCTTGAGTTCAGGGAATGAGTTCTGCAAAATAATGGTAAATTATTCTTCTATCATGCTTAGCAGATGTAACAGAGAATGAGTCCTTCTCCAGAAGGGTAATTATGGATATGTTATAACCATTAACAAATACAATTAGCATACCTCAGGTCTAGGGTGCCATTTACCTTTCTTGTTCTAGCAAGAATTAACACAATCAAGACTACTACTGCTGTCACTGTTTTTCATTTTGTTTCATATATTTCTATGCTCAATGATCTTTAAGTTTTCCTCAAAAACCATTAAGGTTTTCTACAACATTTCGTCAATGATCTTTAGATATATAGAAGTCACTAAGACTATCTGTGCTCATAGAGAGTGCATTAATGCCTGAGTTTAGTAAAATGACAGGGAAAATACCTTTTTAGACTAGATTACTTAGAGCTAGATTGTCAGGATTATTCAGATCTAATTTGTACCAATTCTTAGCATTCTACAGAGTAACTACTTTATTCAGATGTATCACTAAATACTAAGACGTACTTAAAAGAATGTAGACTTCAGAGGTTTAAGATGTAATATGAATCCTCTGTTTTGCAAGAGGTTTTCTTCACACCTTTTCATCTAAAATCAATATGTTTAGGTATGCAATGTATAAGAAATTAATAAATTCTTATAATTATTAAATTTCAATTACATTGATATTTGTGAAATACATATATTATAAACAATATTTTAACATAATTTCACATCTTAAAAATAAATTATTATTGTGAACTTTTTAATAAAGTAATTTATTTGCATTTGGGATTCATAGTCAATCCATCTTGAAATGACCAGTCTTACACTGTAAAGATATTCTCTTGAAAAAAATGCTGTCAGATCTCCTACAGTCTTCTCTGAACTCAGGCTGCTGTGCCACCATGGACTGTAATCCTGTCAGACCTAACAAGCTAAGCACAATCAGGCTGAATTAATAGAAGAGTGGGAGACCTCTAAGGAACACTTCAGTGTTGTAGCAAGTTTTTTAGTGCTACTGACTCAGTGGAAGACATTCTTCTATGTAAGTTAGTGCTGAAATAATGCCCCAGCCAGGGAATTTTGAAAGACACTAAAATTAGGATGCAATTGGCTAAAATGCTCAGAAATAGAGAATGTGAGACAGTCTGACTGATGTCATGGCAAGTGTCTTAATGCATGACCTGGAGAAAAGTAACTGCTAGAAGGAAAAAAAACCTGGAAAATGTTAGCAAAGAATATAAAATACATCTTATGGTTGGATAGTAAGATAGAAAAGCAGTAGAAAGCATGGTTTGATGCGATCAGCACAAGACCATTTTACTGATGCATATGATGAATTTACAAGACCATATACAGGAAAAAGACCTTGCAACAAAAGAGAGAGAGATAAAATTAATTCTCAATCAGTTTTAGCTGATGTGTTGCTCATTATATGTTAAAAATGGCCTTCCACAAACTAGTCCCCCAGGGGTTTTTACACAATCATAAAAGAAGTAACATTCTGCTATAAAACTCCTAATACACAATACAGCTATGAATATTTAATAAGTACTGAAGTAAAGAATAAATTCTACAGAAAAGCTAGTCTAATATTTCTAAATACTGGGTAATCATTCAAATATTTCTATTTTCATGCATGGTTACTCCTTCACAGAGCAAAAAGTCTTACCTCTCTTCTCATAAATATTATCTTAGAAAGAAAGTAAAGAAAGGTGAACTCTGTATCACAAAATCTGTTCTTAGTTTTATCAGTCAGGCAATATTTGTCCATCTGTCTCAAAATCAATTCAGTTCTCCTTTATGCAACATGATCAACAAGCAGCCAAAGTCATCTTAAAACAGATATATCACATTGACATTACTTTTTAGTTAAATTTAAAATAAAGTAAGCAGTGATCACAAAAATTTGCAGTAGCTTCTGCAGTCTGTGAATTAAATGCACAGACTGCCAGGATATGACTCTCTCTAGACCCTGACAAGTAATGCATTGTGGGAAATTCTGGGAAAATTGCTAAGCAAGTGTAACTCTAATAGATGAACACAACTAATGGGGGATAAAACAATAAAAATAATTGATCTGACAGTCCCTGAAGGGCAGTAGGTCAAATTATTAGATAGAGCTTCCATTAATGTTTTGATGGAAGCCTTCTACTTTAGGAATTCCTAAATTAGGGATTTTCTCCATAATTTTTTAACACTGAATTCCATTGGTCAACTTTCCAATCACTCAGACAATAAATAAAGTTAACAGAATACATAGCTGCTCATATAAATTATTAGATACTTGATGACTGTATTCAGTAACAAGCATATGAGAAGCTAGAAGTGCACTGAATATTCTAAGTTTTAGTTCTCAGTACAACTTCTCAATATGTACTGAAGTTATAGGGAAGATAATATTTTCAAAAGGTTGCTATGGAACATCTGAGAAGTTTTCTGTAAATGCTGAAGAAGTATGTTAGAACTTAATTTCCTGAAGACAGGAAGAAGACTCTAGAATCAATCCCTTAGTCAGAAAAATACTAAAAAGCAAAACAATATGACAGATTATTTTTCTGATTTTCATGCTATTGGAGACCTAATAGATGTGCATCTGTTTGGGCATATTTCCTTGATGTTCCCACAGGCCATTATAGAAAATACTTTTGTATTTTTGTAATATTTTCACTTTTAAAAGTAGAAGCATAAAAAATTTCCATGTATGAATGTAGTCTCAGAATCATGAATAAACCATTATTCAGTTCAGCACAATGCATTTACAAATGGTGCATGATGACTTCCTATTTTAGGTAAACTTAAGCATCAGCCAAAGGCAGCAGTATTGCTTCTGGCAAATGAAAAAAGGTGGTAGATGAAATGGGAAAAGGTTCTGTTATGGTGGGTGCTACTTAAATGCATTCATCTATTCAGAGAAAATAAGAGAAGAAATTTACTGTTATAATAACACTAAAGGTGAAGTTGTAAGGCGTTATATATTTTAAAAAAATGTTAAAAAATAATTCTGTTTAAGAAGATTACTTAAAGTCCCATAATACTTTTTCAAACTTAGTTGTCCAACTAACCACATTTTCTTTGGACAATTCTACTTTTCCCACCAGAAATTTTTCATTCTTTATTTCAGCATATTTTTCTCATCTGGAAATTAATACTCTAAGAAGATTTTTTCCAGGACTTGTGTTCAGTGATATTTTATTTTTCAGTCTCCCAAATACCGAGAACATTTTTTCCCTTTTGTCTGAAGACCTCTAAAGTCTGTATAGTTTATTCCATAATTCAGACTTTTTTTTCTTTTTTTTTCAGTCCTAATTTTCAGATTAGGGTCTGAAAAAAATAATGTGAAGAAAAATTCAGATTCAAATTATTAGCAGCCACTCTTATCTGTGTGTGGCACGTTGGTTATTGTATATACAGTTAATTTTAGATAGACAAGTTGTTTTAAAATCCTCGACCAGAGATGTTTCCCAAACCTTGGCTCTTATGGATTTTCAGTTTACAAATGTTATTTTATCTTTTCTGATTACAGGATATCTGCTATGTAATGTAGGCCATTTCCCTCTGTATTATAGTGAAAGACTAGAGCATTGCTTATTCAGGCGGACACAGTATTAAATACAGATTTTGTACCTGAGTAGAGCAGCTTGCCAGGCAGTAAAGTCCACCAGACTACCGCCTATTCAAAGGCTTTTCTCTGTCTTTTTCTTGTGAAGTTAATATCCTTACAGTTCTAACTGCTCCCTATGGCATTTATGCAGATTTGGGTATGTTAGTCAGACAGAGATCTCTTAACAATGATCAGAAAAGCTGATATATGGAACAACAGAAGCTCTACTGTGAATAGGGTCCTGCACATTTAACATTCTCTGAAAACACAAGAATTTTTGCCATTGACTCATGGGTGGCTGAAAGTCCCCACTGGAAAATACCAAAGGAATTAATATGATTTGCTTGTGCTAAGAGGTATGACAGTCCATTAGCAATATTTTCAGTTACTGTTTGAGAAGAAAAAGAACAATCTGTATCATAATAAGTTACTTCTCTGTCAGACTCTGTAAAATACTTAACAAGACAGTTGCATTCTCCAGTAAAATCTATGGATCACAGGTACTGGTTCTAAATCTTGGTACACATGCTCAGCCGCGAGGGATAGGTTACAACTCTAGATAATCATTCAAATGTCTCCTGCAGGTAGCAGACCAAAGAACATGGAGAATCTGTAAAATTGGAAGAGACTTCTGTAGGTTATAAAAAACACAGATTGTTCTTGCTTCATTATCCACTGTGAACAAAATTCAATCATGTGCAGTAGCTATCCAAGTTCAGCTGATTTTCTCAAACATTAAAGGTATTCAAGGCATCCACATACTGCTGACAATGAATGAAAGACTTATGCCATTCTGAAGAGGAAGATAAAGCCCCACACATGGCATGTCAAGACAGTGTTGGGTGCTCATGAATGAACATCAACTCTATAAATCTGTATAACATCCTTCTTCTTGTATGCAAAAAGATTTATAGTGAGAATGACTTTATCATTCCCTTATGGAAGTACAGGACTGGCATAAATTGTTTCAGACGGAAATGTGATCACCTAGCAACAGTTCTGATCTCCAATTTTCTAAATCTCAGGATTAGGAACATATTTTTCAAGGATGTCACATATTTTCAAGTCACTCACATGGCTGTTCACTCTCTCTGTTGACTAAAGCACTTTTCCCCACCTTTGCCCAATTTGTGTCATCATTGTTCACTTCTGTGTAAAGAGTGTTCATACACTTGTGCTCCAAGCAGGGCAACTCCATTGTGACAAGCAGTTTCCCCTTTGGCTCTGAGACTACAATTAAAAATGTATAGCTCTTTTGCACAGTTATTCATGATAAAGAGTATGTATTTTAGAATTTATACAAATGTACAAATGTGTAAATGTATAAATTAATAGAAACCTTGCTTTGCATATTTCATTTCTCCTACTGCCTCACTAATTTAATTACAGTGTTCACATGAAAGATTAGTGCCAACATTTAAATCCCTTTCTCTCAGTAGGTTTAATTGTCAGTGAAGGAACAAAAGTTCTGTTGAATTTGTGTTTGAAAAGATACACTTAACATTCCTACAGTTCTCAAATAGATAATTATCTTACTACAGAAAATCCCTGAATCAGTAAGTTTTAACAGCAAATTCTCACAGACTTTTCTACCACATTGCAGAATCTTGCTCTGCTCCTTTCAAAGATCTAATAATTTTCTCTTTTCAGACCTGCTTTTATAAAACTGTTCTTTAAGAAGAAGAGTTTTCTCTCTTTCTTTCATGACTGAAGTAACTCGTTAATTCTTTTTGTTAGGACCAAACTCACGGATTGAGGTAGAACTATTGAAAACAGATTTAAGTTTCAGTTATGATAATTTCTTGATATGATTACAGTTCCAGATTCCTGACATGAAGACTGACAAGCTGTGAGCATGTTCTATGCAGTATTTTGTCATGGGCTCTTTAGTAGTCTCTCAGCCAATGTCCAGACAGGGCTCAGGACAGGACAGATTTAGTTCTCAAAAGCAGTTTAGATATAGTCACTCTCTTTTGGTTGGAAGGAGAGTTTAGTTGTGTAGACACAAGCTAATATGTGCCAGGTGGTTTCATATTTAGTGCCTGAAGTCTCTCATTTACTAGACTCGGCAAAACCTGTGCATCTTAAAATTATGCATCACTATGTACTGGAATAAATGGCTATTGATTACTTCCTATAGCTTCTTCCAGGATTGGTAGAATGTCACAAAAATACTAGTCTGTATAAAAAAAAATTAGGATCCTTAGCTCAATTAATAGGGCTAAACAAGGGAACAGAACAGTAATCTAAGAATTGCTGAACTAATCCCTGTCTTTGTGCTCCTTGGACATAAGGTATACTTGATCATTGCAATGATGGAAGCTGTTTAGAGGAGATGCTCTTTTGCATTCATATTCCCCATGAACTCATTCAAGGTAACTTATTCAAGGTATAATTTATCCCTTCTAATGTGTTAATTATTCCAATATGATATATAAATCCTATTGTTCAACAACTATTTAAAATAAGGCAGATCTTCATAGCTTTTGTAGGCAGCATGGTCCAATAAAGATGGAATAAAAGCTAATATAGATCTCATGAACTGAGAACACGCTTCTCTTTACAGAACACTGTAGCTTCATTAACTTCACAGTAGATTACAGCTCTGTGTTTCTAAAGATGCTCATTCATGTCAAGTTATCCGGCATCTGGTCTCCTACAACAACTAAAGACTCAGATGGCAGCATCAAAACAAAACAGAGTGTAAGGATCATATACACAGATTGCTCATACTGAAATTTTTTATACAACAAATGTTTCTTTAAAAGTCCAATAAAAAACTTGTATTACCAGAGGAAAGGCTTCGTCTACTCAACTGACCTCTATGGAACTGCTGATTTACACTGACTATACCAACAATAAAAAAATCTGTATTTTCACCAAGAGAACAAATCTTGAGCCATCTATTGTATTTTACAGATAAAAGCACATTGTTTTGATATTAACCATTTTAGATTTTTTTGTGTTCTTTTTCCTTAGCTAATATATTTATTGCTTTCAAACTGACAAAAATATCAGTTTATAGCTGTATTTCCTGTATATTTCAATACTGAAGTGTTTTGTCCCTTTTCTAAGAATTGGGTAAGATTTAAATTTCATAGGACATCTAAATAATTAGTTCATAAACACTTTCAATATAAATATTTTGAAGGTGCTCTAGTATGATTTTCATTTTTTTCTAGTTATATCAGAGATAATTTTTTATGAAACAGGTTACTGTTAAGCCTACTACCAAGACACCTTTTACAGTGAATGAAAACCTGTAGAATAGCTAACATCTTAGCACTTTATTTATTTACTTATGACTACTAGATATTCCTCATTAATCTGAATCACCATCAATCTCTCCTTAAGGCAAACCCAAAATAGATTAATTGATGCCAGAAGTGTTATTAAGATTTGGAATATGTTAACACAGTGTTCAGAGAGATATCTCCAGGAAAGTTTGAGTCCTAGAAAAAGTGCAACAATGTGTTTGGTCTCTTCATAGACTAAAGCAGGACCCAAGCTTGTTACATTAATTTTGTGGAAGATTGTCAATACAAATGACGCTATGAATCCATATTTGCCCCTGTCATTTGGACTAACTTTTCTTCTCTCATTGTGCAGATAGATAATTTCATCTGGTTAAACTTGGAACAATTGCTCTTAACTTATGGTTCATTTTGAAGTTGGCCATTTCTCTTTCAAACCTGTTGCACCATGGGATTATTTAAGAAAAATGACTCTGGTTTTGCAAATATGGTAGCTAGTGTAATAAAAATTATTACTTCACCATGAAGAACTTGACTACTGGAATACAATCCTTAATTCTAGAAATGTTTTCCGTTAAAAATGTATAAATATTGACAATATGAACAGTGGATATCACCACATGGAAGTATGCCTCCAGATCTGGTCTCAGGAGTCCTTGCATGACTAAGTTGTTAATTGATATTGGATGATAAATAAATGTAATCTGACCAAGATGATTCACTAATATTCACCAAGGTACTGCTGTTTTGGAAGTAAGCACTATTCCTGTGCTGCCTTTACCTTGACACAATATTGGATATAGTAATTTTCTAAGTTTTAGGTTTCTTTGTGTTTTAATATGCATCGGTATTATGATATGACAGCCTTAAAATCTTATTGGTTTATCAAGCTGTTTTTGTGCAATTCAGTTTTAACTGTGTGCATTTTCTATCGTATTAAAACAAGAGTCACCAAAGACACTAAGAATACCTTAAATTAAATAGCCTGTTTTCACATAATACCTTGTTTTAATCAGGATTCTGTGAAGCTCACTGGTATGATTAAGTTTCACTAATCAGAGGTCTAGAAACATCAAGGTGTTTGTTCTTAGCATTTATCCTTGTTAGTTATTCCCTACAGAAATATTAATTTACACTAGATGCTTTACTAATGACCTCTTAACTTGGAGATAAAAATACAGCACTGTGCTATAAGCATTTTTTTCCTATTAACAAAAACAAAACATGCCGAATTATCATAACAGAAAAATTATGATATTATGGTGCCTTTATAGAATGCTCAATATGTATATAACACATATATTCCCATAATATTGTAAAGGCAATAATACATGTTTACATCATTTATTGCTTACAAAGATTTTTCTGTATTTCGTATTTATTCATGCTTGGATGAATCCCTTCAACCAGCTACTTTTTTAAAATTATGGGTGAGTGAAACCTATAAATTTCAACATGGCTTCATTCTTAACAGTCTATGGAGCAGTAGATTGGAAGCATAAAATAAAGTGAGCAGAATCATGTCATGTTCTGCTGGGAGACATATTTTTACCCTTCAGCAGCATATTAAAAACGCATGTTCTCGAAATTGAGGCACGGCATCCAGTACCTCCTTCCCATGAGATATATTTCTCCGCCTAGAGCAGAATTTTCCTCTTGGCAGTGTGTTTCAGAACTGGCAAGTTCAACAGTTTAATCTCTAGCATTTGCATTATACTTTCCAATTCAGAAAAAAAATAATTAAAAAAAATATTTCTATCATACTGCTAAAATGTTGGGTTTGGGTTTTTCAAATAATTTAATGCACATGAACAAGATCAGCTTTTTTTTTTTTCCTACAAACGGGATAATTAAGCTGGTGGGATAATATGGTTTTCATTATGAAATTTTAATAGTATGGTCACATTGCATTATCTCTACATTTCCTAGTCAGATATTCAAAATATATTGTAAAGATAAATTCAGGAAATGCTGAAAAACCATCTAGTTTGAAGAAGAGATGTTATACCACATTTAAGTGCTGCAGTGTATATTGCATAGTCTTTCCCACTCCACTGCGTAGTTAGCAGAACACTACTAGCAGAACAATTCTTCTGGATATAAAACACAAAGAGTGTACCCTTCACTAAGATCCTCTTGAAAATGTTTATCATTGAAATATGAAACTGCTAATTAAAAACTCCTTTGATTATGTAGACAGTACAATTTCTACTTGCTAGCATGCTATTGCACTTAGAATACAAGTAATATCTCAGTAGTTATGAACATCTTTGCAGGTCTGTAGAGTTGACAACAGAAGAAGGTACACATCCCATGAATTTCATATTCCCCAGAATAAGAATTCATGGATTTCACTGAGGAAAAGTAGCCTTGGTTAAAAAAACACTCACATTAATAATTTGAAGAATACTGCTGGAATTAGGGGAGTATGAGGAACAACTCATTATCAACCATACAACTGACTATCTGTGAACTAGGAAAGGAGAGGGAAACTATGGGTATGATATTCTCATGGGTTGTGTAGACAGTAGTCTTTATGAACCGCTGTGCACTTTGTTTTGAAATTAGAAAGATGAAGGGGCAGCCAAAGAGAAAGTTAAAGACAATTTTGCAGTACCAAGTGCAGTACCTTGAAGACAGTTTTACAGTACCTTTTTTGGTATTGGGTACTATCTTACAGCAGTTGTAGAGAAGAACATGTGAGCTCTTTTAGCCTATTGAAATCTGATAGCATATAGAGTGTTACGGTTTTTGAGAACTCTTAAGTGTATGAACTTGACTCACACTTAAACTCAGAACATTCACAATTAGGGACAAATTAAGAAAAAAAACCAAAACAATCAAACCACAGGAACAAAAAACCTCCAAACCAACCAACCAACCAACCAACCAGCCAGCCAACCCAACCAACCAACCAACCATTAGAAGTAAAAGAATATGAAAAAAGGAGTCATGGGGATGCAAACAGCAATAGAAATATCAAACATAAAGATGGCAGGTACTTTTGGAGGCAGCGTTTATTAAAATTCTGAAATGTTAAATGTCTGAAATCTTTACAGTTTCTTTTTATTTCTCCAAAGGAAGGTAGCAACGAAGGCAGATTTTTTAATTCATAGAACTGTAAACGGTGTTTCTATAATTTGTTTTGGCTTTAGATATCTATAATTGTTTTCTCTATATGACATAACAATAGTCTACAGTAACCCAGCTCTAGAGAAGTTTATTTTGTTGTCGTATTTGTGACTTGTCTGACATCAGTCAAAGCTTCTCACAGTGGTAGCTCAGTGTAGCAGATGCAGAGTAACCCCAGATGCAGCGTCACCACCACTGCTGTTCGTCTTATTGAGGCTTCACAGTCCCTCATCTATCCTCAACCACAAGACATTACAACAAAGTACAAAAAGAAGAGCGTTCCTTTAGTGAATGCTGAACTCCTTCTGGAATGGCAAAAGGGCTGCTGTCTTTGCAGCTCATCTCAGACACATGTTTACATCTTTGTTCTTATGTTGTATTTTCATGTCTCTGGTGCTCAGATAAAACTTTGTATTTCAAAATTTAGTTCACTCTGTGAATTATTCAGGAACATGACCCAAAAGACATTAACAATTTAAATCTACCAATAACTGATTTTCATATTTTTTTCTGTAGAAGCAAAACATGAGTAGATTGTATAATGGATCTGTTGCTGGATAATGTTAAATGAGTTTTCTGAAGTAAATAATTGACCTGCATATGAGATAAAAAATATTCTGATCTTCAGTTGAACTAAAGATGATAAATAAGATATAACTACAGGAAAGGAAAAATAGACTCCAGAATATAAACAAATACCAAGACCTATGCCAAGGAACTTTCAGCCATTCATTTGAATTACATTTTATTTCATCAAAAAATAAGAAAGGCATATGCACTGATTGACTTTCACTTTTTGCTATTTTTCAAAATAACTTTTGATGAAATCAGAACCTTCAGGTTTAGATTAAGTTAAAGATACTAATCCCTTGTCCTCACTGCTTCAATTTTTGTCAAATAAAAGGTGCTAGAAAGTTAGACATTTACTGCCTAGATTTTCTTCTGGATCAGAAACTCATCTTCTTGGGTTCTTATCCACATAAACACCAAAGGAATTTAGTTCTAATTTCATATTCCAAAAGAGAAATGAGATTTTTTCCAACAGAAGGAATATTGGAGTTCTACCATCACATTAAACTATTTTTATCCAGAATTTCTACCTTTTTTTTGGATGTGCTATGTCTCAAATAGTCCAGTGGATATTAATCGAAACAAAACTGAAAAGCTCCAACCAAATAAAAAAAAAAAAACACAAAAAAATCCCAAAAATAGAGTGGGGGGGAAAAAGTCATAGTGTTTATTTCCAAAATATTCAGAGGTTCTGAGAATTTTCTCAAAAATAGAGAAGGGAGGAACAGACCTTCTTCAAGATACAGGTTAGGGACTGGTGATACAAGGAAAGAAACGGGAGAGGTCAAGGGGAGAAAATAAGAGTTATAAAGGTTCTGAAAAACTACAGAAGCAGAAACATTGTATGTAAAGACAGATAGGAAGTTACTAGTGAAAACAAAGATAAAGCTCTATTGTCCAAGACCTGCTTCACAAAGAGATAAGCAAATAAATAAGATTAGAAAAGATTGGATCAATATTTTAGGGAAAATAATTGTAGGATTTCATGACAGTAACAGGACTGCAAAGCGATTGAAAAATATGAGATATATACACAGAATAGATGACAGAAATCACTATGTAATCAAAAAGCCAATTGGAAAATTATATAAGATTGTGTCTAAATGGGAATAACACATTGTATATAACTGTTAGTTTAATTTTGGATAATTTACTGCCGAATGAGATTGATATTTTGAAATAAAAATCTAAACATAATTATTTATGTGTGTTTGACAAAAGGATGCAAACATAATTTCTCTATAGACTAAAGATTTTAAAGAATTTAATGAAAAATGTCATGAATAATTTATCACTCTACTGATTTATTATCTTTATTATTTCTCCCCTGACGATAAATGAAGTTTTAAAGGGGAAAATCAACAAAATAAATGCTCTAAGAATTATTTGATGTATAGTGCACATTTATTTCTTCTCAAAAGTTTATGTCAAATACTCATTATTTGCTTGACTACTTGTCTCTATTACTCTATTTAAAATTTTACTCTATTATAGTAAAAAAAATACTTTTTTTTACTATACAAGATACTAAAAAAAAGATTGAACTGTTGACTTCAGATGAGTTGAATGACCAAATATCAGTCTGAATATGACAAAAAGTATTCACCATCTCTTTCTACATGGGAGCAGGAAGAATTACAGACCATAAAAAATAAATTGACAAGGCTGGAGACAGTCACTGACTTGTCTATCATAAACTGATGGATTGAGAGAAACATGACAAGGCGTGCAGACCTAAAATGCTTGACCACACAACTTATATATTTGCCTTATTTTTCTAAAGCAATTTGCTATCCCAGTGCCCAAGTCAAGTGCAACCTAAAATAAGTACCTTGTCTTTTGAAGTGTACATGAAGTCCCTAAAAACTGTTAGGGTGTGTACTACAGAAAAAACTGTAATTGATTCAATTTCGAGCAGTTATAGCTTAAGCTTTTAGATATTTCGTTACATAATATTCAATAATTTTTCCAATACAATAGTATCTGATAGTATTAAAGAGAAACTATATTAATGACAGGTTTTATAACAAATGAGGAAAAAAAAGTTATAACTATAGGGACAATTCAGGTTGAACCAAGGAGATAAGGACACAATTGTTCTGAAAAGTAGTGTCTGCTCTTCACTGAAGCAAGAGTGACGATCTGTAACTTCTAGTTAGAACTAGATATTCTAGTTGGATTTGTCTTAAAATTATATTTCAAAGCCATTATTTATCATCTATTAGACAATGGCGTTCAACAGCCAGCCAGTAACAGGCTTAGAGAAGTATAAAATCTATATTTATGAAATCCAGTGCCAAGGTTAGTTTTGTACCCAATCAGATCAAATACTATATGGTGCTCACTTACACATTCCTGATCCAGCAGTGTTGTGACAGGATGAGTCAAAGCTGTGAGAAGGGACTGTTTCACACTCCTCACACTTATGCTGAAGGCCAAAAACCTCCATTATGTAAAGCTATTGTCCTTCAAGCTTGATTGTATGTGACATCAAATTCCTCTCATGAAAATGTAATGTAGAACCATACAGATAAGTGTAAGTAGTGCTTATGTGAAGAAAATTAATTTTAGTAAGAAATAATAACTCTATATTTTATCTAGGTACAGGGACAACTGGATTTTGCAAGACTCATATGTTGTTACACCAAATTTTCAGAAGACTTAAGAAAATAGAAGGGAAGGAAGTCCTGAAATAAATAAGTATTAAATGGAGAAGTGTGTTGATTGTTTAAATAATCATCTCCTCCAGTAGTCAGGGCATTGATAGACAAGAGTGTTCTTGCTCTTCAGCAATTTATCCCTTAACTGTGACACAGAAGATAAACAATTTAAATCTAAGATCTTAGTTGTTGCTGTATTCTGCTGTTAGAATGTTTATCTAGCAGCTTAAGGAGTGAAGCTAGGTTCTTTTAGGATAAATATAGAGTTTTGACACTCTTCACTCAGGCAACTATGCCCAAATACAAAAGTTTACTAAGTACTTACTCTGAAGCTGATTAAAATTATATTAACTGTATTTGTTCCTGTGCTCTTTAAGTTACAACAAGAATTAAATTGAGGGTGTTGGTAGTTAAGATCTACTATTAAACTTCAAAGGGTAAGGTGAAGAGTGAATAGTAATAGTGACTAATTTTAGTGCCTAAAGGAATTTTTGGTGCCTGAAAAAATTCACTGAAGTCTTATGAGACTAAATAGCAATTATTTGAAGAATACTTTAAAGATACAAAATTATGTATCATTCTTAATCAGAGAATAATAGAAAGGTTTGAGTAGGAGGGACCTCAAAGATCATCTAGTTCCAAACCCCCTGCCCTGGACAGGGACACCTTCCATGTTGCCTAGTAATTCCTAATGTATAAACCAACCCTCTTTCAGTTTAAAGATCTTACCCCTTTGTCATATCACTACGTGGTCTTGCGAAAAGTCCCTCTTCCTTTCTTGTAGCTTCCCCAGAAAGGAAGTGCAGATATTCCTTACAGTGACTCAATGAAATGGAGTTTAACAGAAGGAAATAGTGAATCTACAAAGTACAAACACTAAGACTAAGGTAGAAAGAAAGTTCCATGTAATAAGCACTAACATTCTTAAATGGAAGAACTTTTCTCTCAAGAAAAGAGAAAAATCATTTCCTGGGAGTTAAATTCTACTTAAAGCTCTCACTTGCACTCTGCACTCTTTGTGGATGCTACTACATTAGCATTTCAGGTGAAATCCTAGTGTGTTTGAATTAAAATTCGCAGTCATACACACTTCCATGCACCTTCAATTCCATACCTCCTAATGTCCTGTTAGAGTGAACCACTTTCCTTGTATGTAAAAATCAACTGTAAGAAAGTCTCCTGGACTGTAACTCGTGAACTTTGATTACTGTAAGGTTTCTATGTAAGTAACCAAGCCAGAATTGGTCCAAATATTGCTTTTATAGGAGGAGTGGGGGAGGGAAGGAAACCCTGCATATGGAAGTACTGTTTTAAATTATTATTTCACTGATCTGAATTAGAGTCATGGTCCAGTGTGAATCTTCCAGTAAGTTTCACAGGCGCAGCTGAAGAGGCATTGATCTGCAAGAGCAACAGGGCAGCTGCTTAAACAGCATTTGCGGCAGTGTTGAAATATTTGACTCTATCCTGAGTCAGTTAGTATTCTACTCAAACATTGTCAGAAAGCAGAGATGATCATAAAAGGGAAGGGAAAAAAAAGGTTCCGTTTTTCTTCCTAGATTATTTCCTAGGTAAAAAAAAAACAAAAACCAAAAACAAACTACAATTCTTGGACTGAGATTTAGAATCACACATTTATATTTAATTAAAACTAGAGCTGGAATATTAAAAATTATACTTTGCATACAGGCCTCCATCATTGTTTGCACTGTCATTTTGGCAAAAGAATATGAGAAGTCTAATTTTGGTGTCCAATTATACACACTTTTCACTTTGTTCAGATGTAAGCTATACAAAGTATGGGCCAATAGAGAAGCACATTTAAAAAGTTTAGAAAAATTTGGTGAAGTTTTATCATCTGTGTTTATTATAAGAAAACTATTTTTTAGTAATTCTGCTTCTGACAAAGTAAACATTACATTTATCCTCAGGGATAAAAATAGAAACATTCTGTGGAGAAAATATAGTCTATCTATATTTCTTTATGCACAGTAAAATGGTAACTTTCTTTATTGTACTTAAGAGATTCTTCCTTGTTCTAAAAGAAATGATTTTATTGCAACATTAGGGCACTGTGAGCTGATGGATTTTGTTGTTTGTTTGTTTGTTTGTTTGTTTTAAGAACAGCAACTGTAATGCCTATTTGTGACTTGTAGTCCCTGGACTAGTCTTGTGTACTCTGTTAATATCCATGGTTTCCCTGGGGTTTAGCTGTTCCTTCTGTCAGTGTTGTATCACAGATTGCTTCTGGTCCAGTAAATTTGCTGTCCGAAGACCCCAGCTCTTTCACAAAGAATGACCGCGGGCTCTGACAAGGACAATTTCATTGTGTGCAGATTACAGCACTAACACATTCAAGATCTAACAGGGAAGGAATTACTATCCTTTTACAGACTGATCAAAATAAGAGCATATTATTTTTCATGGGTGTCTTAAGTGTTTATACCCTATATTTATCATTAACATTGCCATACCTATCACTTAGTAAGCTTGCACTTCTCCCTTCATTCTAATTTTTTCCTGATATTTTCCAGGACCAAATATTTTCTATCACTCTCCTGGCTTAGAAGAATCTATCTCTTGAGCAGGGCTTGTAAAATTCCTACTTTGGTTAGGATTGTAAAATTCCTACTTGAGATTAAGCAAAATATTTCGGTGGTTCCATGCACTTATCCTTGCTAAAGGGAAGTCTACAGTGATCTGAAAAGTACAGCTTGGGTAGGAATGAAAAGAAATATGTTCAGGAAAAGAAAATCATGGCTTATATTATACCAAATATTTTTTAATTTCTTTAAGAATTGTATTTGTACACTAGTGCCATGTACTTTTTGGGGCTTGGACAGGTGAAAGGTATGGTTATTGGAGGTTTGATTTTTTACTTAGTTGTGCTGGGTCTCTATTTCCAGTCAAGCATGCTGGGAAGAAAATGTATGGTCAAAAAATATACTTATTATTAAATTTTACTTCACTACTTTTCTTCTACATGACACGAAAAGGATAGAACTTTTCAGATAAGACTATTTAAATGCAAATGCTTCACTAACTGCCTAAAACAGGTTTTTTTCTTAAAACATTCTTAAGCATTATTGCAAAAAAAACCCCAAACTAAACCAAACAAAACAAAAACCCAAACAAAAACCAAACCAAAAACCAAAACAAAAACCCAAAACAAAACAAAATCAAAACTAAAACTGCCCAAAACCCAAAAAACCCAACCCAACCCCAAAAACATGATTCAGCATGAATAGTAGTTCACAATTGCAAGAACCACCTTTTAACCTTTGAAGTATTGTTAAACCTATGTGTGACACACAATATTCTGGAAAAATATATGGAAATCCTGTAGGATTTAAAATTCCCTCCAGGAAATTTTTTTTAGAGCTCTAGGTTGATGAAACTTCTAATTGAAGAGAAATCGAAAGGAATGCTTGTCACCATTAGTTCTTTTAGATAATACTAATTCTTACAGGCAAAGGGAGAAGGGTTTTGTGCTTACTATCTGTATGTAACAAAATTGAAATTTAATTAGAAAATGGGAGACAACTGAGGGAACATTCTCAAAATAAAATTATATTGTGATATTACCATGAGAAAGACTAAAGTGAAGAGACATGCAAGACGATGTGGAGTGAAAATGAAGACTTAAAATACAAGGAATGTCAGAGAACAAAACTCAAGGTTGTAAAGATCCAAGTATCTAGTAATTCAGATTGTTCTGCAATTTTTTCCTTTTTATCTCCATTAAAAGCAAAATTTTTAAATGGTTTAGACTGTAATCCTATTTAGAAGCTATGTTTCCAGTAAAATCTTCTCAGTGGTAGCATAACATTAATAGATCTTTGTGAAAATGGTTACAGTGAGGGTCTTGCCTTCCCACAGAGACAATTCCCATCTATGCAGTTCCATACATGTATGTCTTCAGTGAGATACTTCACTTGTGAAAAGTGAATCACATTAACTCTTTAAAGGTTCTTCATCTTCATTGGCAATACTGAGCGAGAGCTATAAATGCCTTGTGTTAATATTCAAGCTACAGGAGACCAATTGGAGAGGTCCTATTATCAGAAAGTGATATGAGAATGCTTTGCATTCTGTTATAGAACAAAATTTGCTGCTCCTTTCAAGTAATGAAAACATTTTCAGTAATATTGAAAACTCTCCAACTTATTATCAAATATTACTAAGAAAGTGTTACGTGGCACTCAAAGAGTAAGCTGTTCTATTGACATTACTTCTTTAATACTGAACTGAAGAGTACAAACTCGTTTAATTTCAGTACAAGAAAAAAGAATCTGAATTTTCATTAGAGAAGCTAGGAGTGCCACTAAAATCATATGCATGGCCTATGAAAGATTACTATCAAAATTCTGTAGACTTTAAGTATGATTTGCATTCTTTAATGAGTTTTGGCTATGAAAACCTCTACGTCAGTATAAATATGCCTACATGTAGAAAAATCAAATTATTGGATACTCTTGGTAATTTTGCCCAGTACAATTGGTTTCTTGGTGCTCTGTACAATATTTTTTTCTGGATATTTGAAGTAGGATACAAGAGACCTAATTCTAGCTGAGTTTGGCTGTCACCATAAGAAATTTTTCACTGGGTCCAACCCTTTGATTTAACTAAGGTTTATTTTGGAAAAAAAAAAGAACACTCAAGATTTTTATTTCCTTCAATGCCACACAAAAGCAGACTTTGAGAAAGACCTCACAGGTTTTACTGGAGTTGTTTTTATCCTATAATCATAAAAGTCAAATCCCTCCACCTAAACAGAATCTCATAATTACAGAAAGGTAATTTGGAAGGGACTATCTGGAGGTCAAGTTGTCCAATCCTCCTGCTGTGGTGCTGATTCATATAGATGAATCACAGACATACGAATCTGTGTGTGATTCATAATGTCATGTCATTTAAATACTTTTATTTCTAAAGCATAGTCCTCATCAGTGGGTTTGGCTTAATAACATATGCACCAAGAGATTTATTCTGCAGTTCTGAACAAGACTAATTACATAATCTTTTTCTCAATAAGGTAGCACATCAACTGTCTGTTTGTGCATACTGAATTGTAATTCTCCTCTTATTTATCTTCATATGGATGTTTAATTCCCTTTTAAACATCAAAAAGAGTTACACACAAAAGCTCAACATTGCAGGTGATATTTTGCTGGAACAGCACTTCAGCTATTATAAAAACTACTACCTCAATGATTGTTAGAAGTCTCCTTTCTATCTCTAGCTCAGCTTCTAGTTGAATTTTTTTACTTTCTTCATATACTCTAAATTTTGTTTACTCAGGTAAAGATACATAATTTTTCTAAAATGATTTCTCTTCTGAAAGAGGTTTTGAATGAGCTTATTATCAACTGCTTGTTTCTACATGTAGAAATACTTTTAAACCAGGTGGTACTAATTTTCTTCACTCTTATCCCTTTGAAAAATTTTGGAATAAGGAAACTGATAATTGAAATGGACTGACATTTTTATCAGTCAGGATGAAAGGATTGATTAAGGTACTCTATTTGTGAAAATTTTAAACAAAAGCAAAGGAAGATACATATCTAAAGGAACTAAAATAATCAGTGCTGAAAATCTCCAGTTTTTAGTAAATCAGGAGATTTTATAGGACAGGAAGTAATGTGAATTTATTAAAGAGATTTTTGTTTGCAAGTCTTCTCTCAGTGAAATTTAAATTGTAAAAACTGCAATCACACATGTATCTAACTTATCTTGTCAAAGGACTAGTAAAGATGCATGAATCATAGAGGGCAACAAGTGGGCAATGAGAGTTTTAATTAAAATGACTCCATAGGTCATTCTCATTTAGATGTACATGCACTTAGAAACAGATAAATCACAACATCCATTAGAGAACACCAGCAGTCTGGAACATGTGGATAGGTTATCCTTGGATACTGTGTAGTGAAATTCAGTGGAACTTGATTGGAGAAAAGCTATGTGAGGACATATTTGCTTTGCTACACATGGTACATTTGTGCATTCATTTGTCTCAAAGTGGTTAAGTAAGAGTTCAGCTGAGCTCTGACCTTGGCGCCTTAAGTTTTCTGGTGTTTAGGATGTTTTAAAATGGTACTTAAAATGTTTTAGATGCCATTTACAAAATGGGTAGGAGTAATTCACATCATCAACAATATAGGAAGAAAGAACAAATCATTATTGAAGGAGTCAGATGTATTTCACAAACACCAGGGTTCTCAAAGCAAACGCCAGTCCACTTTCCTGAGTGTTGTCCAACAGTGCAGCTGAATTGCATCTCTGGCACATTTTTTCAGGATACTCAACTTTATGGAAACATCTCATAAACACATTGTTAAAAATCAGGAATTGTCATCTGATTTTACCAACACACTGTGCATTCAATTTTAATCAATTTCAGTTCAGAGTAAAAAATTCTCTTACATTGATACACAGTCACTGACCGGCATTACTAAAGACACAGAAGGAATTTTCTACCAGTTTGAAGACATACAGACAAAAGGTTGTCTTGTTTTTTTAATTTTTTTTTATTTTTTAAGAACATTATAGTTCAATAAAATTTTAATTTGTTTTTTACCTTGTATAATTTTTTTTGTTATCTCTCTTATCTGTTTATACAGGTATTATACATACACATTCTTTCTCATTTAGATAAAGAATCTTACTGGATTTAGGGCAGAAGTTTATTTGTGGTGTCTTTGAGCTCTGCTTCTTTGAACGATTCAGAAAGAAATATTTTTTTTATTAGAGATTTTTGGCTTAAATTTGTGTTCTGCAGAAATAATTCTCTCCTTCACACCACCTCTGTGAAGTAGATGTTTGTCTCAAAGAGATATTATAATTTTAGAGAGAACTTGACAAAGAAAGTGTCAGAAAATGCATTTAAGTCACCTAACTTGGCTGTGAAATGAAGTCATTGAACAAACATCCATTGAATTCAATCAACATTTGCAGTCACATATACACCACAGTCTACTGTTAAATACTTGACATGTTAATGGATTTTACTTTTTCTATGCAGAGCATACTAGTAGTAATAGAGAAAATTTTACAACCTCAAGAATATTACATCCATCAGAAGGGAAACAAGTACATCTGTAAATAATGCACATATTAAAAGTTCAGACTCCCTTACCTGGAGACAGAGAAACTCAGTACCTGTCTGCTTTCATTAAAGTGCATTTTCATGGTTTGTAAAGTCTCTGGGACAAATGAGGTGGGTTCAGGTTCAATCTGCATTTGTTTGAGTCTTTTCCTGTTGTATCAAGAGCTGTGCACCCTTCAGAAAAGCACTGCATTAACCTTCATGAATAAGATATGTTAATACTGATTGTATCTATGCTTGCCTATGCTCTCGGCAGCCATCTTTATGATAGTGATGTTCTGAAACACTGACACCTCATGCTGCTTTACTCAGAATTAAATACAGTCAGTGCAGACCTAGCAGATTTGTTTCACTTTTGATTGTCCTTAAGAATAGTGTTTTTAAATTTAAAAAAATAATAAAGCAAGAAACTTGGCTTCTTAGACTTCACACCAGGGACAGAGTAAAAAAAATTAGCAAGTTTAGTTTAAAAAATTTTGCTTGGATTTCCTTGGAAAAAATGTGTGAGCCAAAAAATAATTTAGTCATGACTGTAACAAATAATTAGCGCACAGAATAAACATGTCTTTCTGGGTGTTGGTGAAATTAAGTCCAGACATCTGAAAGGACTTGTATTCTCTAGGGACTTATCTTGTGGTCACTGGAAGTTGGAATATAGTCAGTCGCATTCAAAGACCAAGAATCAATACTTTGCTCTTTTTGACACATGCAAATCCTTCAGTCTCCTTAAAACAACTGCAGACTACATGCTGCAAAATACAGTGGGGCACCTTCATCCTCAATGCGCCCATTATGACTACTCTCTTCAGAAAAGAAGAAAAATGACATGAAGGAGAGAGAATTTGGTTAAAACCATTTAATATAACTGAAGTAAGAACGTACACTTAGGAAGGAAGAATTTTGAATTCAGGATGAGGAAAGAGTGTGGCCAGCAGTGTTTGCTTGGCTTGCCATTTATGCTGTTATTAATTCAGGATATTGATTATGATAGGGATAACTTTTCTTCCTTCTTATAATTTTTAAGAGTTCAGTGTTTCCTTCAGCATCAGTATGTGCTGACATATAATTGTGATGTAATTAGCTTTTTGATGAATGAGAGAACAATTAAGGCCTGAAAACGAATGCCCATTGTTTTAGCAGAGCAATTACAGCTGCTGAGAGGTTCATGAACATGTATGGCTATTTTACAATGGAAGAGGAAGCATGAATAACTCTTCTGACATTTTTTTTCAAACTAATAGGCTTTTATACATCAAAGATAAGAAAAGGCGGTCAGAAATGTTATTTCCTTGGTAACACTTTGGGGAGATTCTAAATCTGCAAGGTTTCAAGAATTCACGTGGTTTAAGAGAGATTTTTGTGGCTTGTTGCTCTCCAGAAAGTAATCACATCACAGAACAATGTAACAATTGCTAGAAACATAGCAGTGTGCACAATGCTAATAATGAGACCTACAAGACATGCCCTAATTTTTTCACTAGACAATTCTCACCAAAGTGCAGTGTATAACATTTAAGAATCTGACCATCAAGGTAGGAGAAATTTGTTTCTCAGTATAAGGAAATTTCCAAATGCCCACTTTAGTATTTCTGTCTATGGGCACTCTGTAGACTCAAGATATCAGACAATTGCCCAGCCATACAACTAACTACCCGCATCTAACATCACTGCCGACTTTCACTTCTGATTTACAATGTAAGAAACTTACTTTGAGACTATCATAAATAATCCTGTTAGTGCAGCAAATTATATTTAATTCAATGGATGAATGTTCTAACTTTTATTTTATAATAATTTTTACATGTATTTTTTGTACAGCGCACTACTAAAAGACATATTGTTGTTCTTGGGTGGTTCTATTTTTTGCTAGTGTGCCTTGCAGCAGTTCCAGGTTAAGTGTCACTGATTTAAATCAACATGATTTTTATTTATCATGCTGTTTCTTGGCTTTCCTCACAGCAACATTTACTTGGAACTCATTATTGCTAGTCAGGTTTTCAAGTATGATTACCTAAGAAAAAAAACCCAAAACATAATAACATGAAAAAGACCTACACCATTTACATTTTCTTCAATAAGGAAAAGTATCCTATTCAATACAGTATTATAACTTAAACGGTGAAACTAAATATTCTATCACACCCTAAGTTAGGTTTTTTTTTAATATGCTGTGTGTATCCCTGATATAATTTTTTCTATATTCAAAATGAGAAAATCAAATTAAATATCTACAAAACAAAATTATTTAAATTGTTCTCTAAAAATCTTTATTTATGGAAATTTTTAATTACCTAAAACAAATGTTATGTCTGCTTACATAGCCTTCTAACTAGACCTTAGGATGTTTTCAATAAAGTCTTTTATTTAAGTTAAAGATTTGAGACATTTCTTGCATTTTAATGACTATTTTCTTTAAGAACATCACATAAAACATGTTTTTAGCAGCAAAAATTGAAATGGAATGTGTAAACAAAAGATGGAGAAATTAGAACGAAGAATGCTCAAATGCTAATATAGGATGGGACTCTGAATCCATTGCTTCAGAAAGTCACTGTGTTGAAGGACTAACTAAAATTTGGACAGGAATTGGACTGCGCGTGGACAAGGTTTCCATTCCCCTTCTGTAATTCCAGAATTTTAAAAAAATCAGTGAAGGCAATCCCAAAAAGAACTATACTTCAGCTATCTAGGATATTTTTCACAGGTTAATGAAATTATATTTGCTTTTTAATTTTCTATGATACCCGCTAAATTTTCCACTTCATAGGTAAAAAAAAAAACAACTTGACACATTAATTACTATCTTTAGCTTCCATTCACAAATATTCTTGGGCATGAAAAAGCTGTTTTCATGAACATATAGTCAAAATTTGTTTGAAGAGTATGGTTTAATTTAATTTATTTAAAAATATTACATTCTGCTAAGGAATACTCAGGCTAAATAGCACTTTTTGATAGATAGCACATATGTCCAATATCCTTTACTAGAACAATTATGAAAATATTAAACTTTTAAAAAACCTATTGTTCCATTAACACTTCAAGGTGCAAGTTATTTTCTTAAAATAATAGGGGCTATAAAGATCAGAAATAGGGGTATGAAGAATTGTCCCAAAACCATTCTACCAAGATGTAGGTAACTATATGATACCATGATATTAGGTAACTAATAAGCAACTATGAGGTTCCCAAAGTGTACATCTTATTTCCTTTGAGTCAGAGGGCAGGCAGAGATCACAGCATTTCTTATGAAAGCTTTTAAACACTAAGTTGTTATAATCAATAGAATTATTAGTAATGTGATTGGTAAAAAAACACCTACACATCCAAGAAACACGCATACACTCGTACACATTTATTCACTCAATAGTGAATAAATGTAAATGTGTGTATACGCACACATAAAGCTCACTTACACCGGTATTCTCATGGTTATCTGCCCAGGTATCAGTCTGGACTCCATCTTTGAACAGTAGACACAAGGACAGAGTTACAGGCACAGCAGTGTCTTGTACAGAGGTGTTTATAAAGGCCTTCAGAGGTCTGTTTCACCACTCATAGGCCTACAGCTTTCACCTGAATTCAAGCAACAGCTTTCACCTGCATTCAAGCAGTCCCTGACATCTTAGATGCAGCCTAAGTTGCACAACCATGCAACCACTGTGTGGAGAAAGCCCCTTCGTCTCCCAAGATTATCCATTCCTGCAGAATTAGCAGATCCTCTGGGTTTACAAATCCTGTGGAAACTTTCAGGCATTGCTTTCTCAGCACACAGCTTTCTTCACTTTGGTTTGCTGGGGACTGGCAACAATTTCTCTCTCCAAAGCTATGGAAATGCTGCTTACACAAAGCACATAAAAGAGAGAAATTCATTACTATTAAAGACAATGAATGGACGAAGATACACTTACCGACAAAATAAATTCCTCTGAAATTCTGCCACCCTTTCAGAGCACTTTTTTTTTGTTGTTGTATAAATGCATTGCTTGTACAAGGAATCAGAACCATCGACTCCTGAGATCCTCAATTTCCATAGTTGGATTGGATGGACCCGAGGTAGTTAATAAAAACAAATTACATGAGGTGTAATCTTCCTGGGATCAAAACTTTGCTTCTTCTTGTCTTGATTTAAGACAATTCAAGAGGTATACTCTGTAAAATAAGTTTCCTACCCTTGTAGTTTTAACTAATCCCTTTCCACCAATAAGGAGGAAGGATACGAGTATTTTTTGAAAGCATCTTGTGTTCAGGCCTTCACAAAGTATTAGATGTCAAATTTTTAGAAAGAACAAACTCCTATGAGTGATTTGTCCATGGCAAAGATTTTTGTACATTCTTATGTACATAGGAGGTATTTGATATGACTCAAACTTTAAGATAGATAAGACAGATAAAAATTGCCCAAGTTTCAATGTTTTCATTCTTTAAACCAGCTAGGGCACTTCACCAATAAGTCAAGTATCTAAAGCTCCAACTGCAATGTACTATTAAAGTATCTGCCTAACTTTAGGCAGAAAGAAATAGTTTAGTTGAATGTGTTGCATTATTTTCCTTCTTAGACATAGGTATGTGCTTAAATACGTTACTGACTTGAAATCAAGGTCAATATCTGGCTCACTTAGACCAATGAGACATTTAGCAGCCTTGAAAAGAACATGCCACAGATCCAGAGGCTGATCAATGCACACTAGACTGAGTGGCTGAAGTCAGGGCCAGAAGATGAAGTTACTGAACAATAACTAATTAATCAGCAGTGCCCCACTGGGGACTAAAATGCTAATTGAAGCAGAACTAATACAAGATTGAGATAAAATAACCCTGGAGTTAGACAGATCAACCACTGAGACAGAATCATTTTAAATAGGATCTGTCTCTCATCTACCTAGGAAAGCTTCTCGTTATTAATTATTTATTGAACAATTCCTCGCTTTAGAAGTTATGTGTCCAACCACCAAGGAGGATAACATAACTTCCATAGAGCTAACATCTGCTCATTTGGAATTCAAAGCACTTCATCAAATAGTTATATCAACAGCATCATGATGAAAAGAAGTGTTGGAAGGACACAAAGGGAATTTGAGAAGCTTCTTCAGCATACAAGAACAGAGACGGCTCCGAGCAGTTTAAAACTGTGTGCTATACTGTGCTTGATTGTGTTTACAATGGCCATATTACAACTGTAGCATCTAGAGCATTACATACTGTTGTGTAAAGATTATTTTAATATTTGTCTGGAAATGTTACTTGATTTCAAAAACTTTCATTTAATTGTTGAGAGGTGATGTAAGAACCTCTTCTGAAAACTATAGTATACCACACAAGAAACATTTTGTCTAACATTCATTGGCAGCAGAAGTAAGCTGGGTGGAAGTGTCTGGAATCCTTAATCTTCTTACTCAAATATAATGAAAAAATGACACAGAAAACAAATTTTGACATTTCTTAAGACACATGAGGGTATTAAAGGAAAAAGAGAGTTTTCATACCCTGCCCACCATTGTCAAATTTAATGCAACGAGAGACCAACTTAAGAATCATAAAGACGTTCACTAATAAATAATAAAATACAGAAGAAGTCAGTGAGGATGCAGGAAATATTTCCAGATCCTGCTCATGAAAGATAGTGACAACCTAGGTAAAAATTTATAAAATCATAATCAATCTGTTGATAAAGTAAAAAGTAAAACAAACCCCCAAACTTAGAAGCAATTCCTTTTTTAATTCACTCCCCAAATTATTGTCCAAAATTCTACAACTTAATGTGTTTTATCCTATCCTGAACACAGAAAAAGATATTATTTTATTGCATATGACCTAATAATTTACCAATTATAGATATCTTTGAACTTATGGTCATTTTGGTGCAACTAGAATTTAATTCTGAAAACAACAGAAAAAATAATTTTGCTAGGTTTTAATCATACTGCCCTGGGAAAAGTGGATGGGAAAAGATATAGCCCACAATCAAACTAAAGTAAAAATAGAAATGGCTTGCTAACAAATATCCTAGTCAGTAAGCCAAGGTTCTTAAAAATGAATCAACTGAAAAATATGAGAAACATTGTAGTTTATTCTGTCTTATCAAGCTCCAATGCCAGCTGTACATAAACAATCTTGTTTTGACCCTAAATTTATGCTCAGCTTCTTTTTGCATGTATAAGCTCTTGCTGTTAGAGCACACCTTTCAGATGACTTCAACAGAAGTACTTACTTGCATTCCCGCAGATAAATGAGAGAGATACTTCTGGGTCTCTGATCAGCTACGCTCACAGGTAAATTAGAATAAGTTAGAAGCAGAAAGATTTACATGCAATTTCAGACCAAATTAATTGTTTTTTCAGCTGTCTTAGGATACAGAATATTCCATATCCTAATAGCAGAATTTTAGGGGGACTATAAATTAGAAAGACAAAAAATGTCATAATACTCCATACATCTGCAAGTGATATGTAAAGTCCATGGGTAGAATAAATGCAGACTAAAGAAATGCCACTTTAAGCCAAATATAAGCTGATCTAAATCCTCATTACTGCAAAACATGTGATCCTAATCCCTCTCTCTTCTGCCTAATGTATTCTTCTTCTGCCTTCAGCACCAGTGAAGATTAAAAATAAGAGAATACATTAATGTGTAACTAAAATGGGAAGGCTTGTTTTCACACAGGCTGCAAAATGAGAAAATATGAATATCTATTTTACAACACAAAAGCATTTTATATACTAGAAATACAGAACCAAAAATTAATTCAATTATTATTATTAGAGAAATAGTAAGTGATTACTACTACTATATGTAGATGTCACAGACACTTGTATTTTAGATACACTTTTTTTGTGGGGGTATTAGGCCAAAGCATGTTTTATTTTTTTCCCTCTCATTCACAAACAAGCCATGCAATAATTGCTTGATGTCTGTGTGATAGGAGGAAAATGTAGCTTTCAGGTATTACAGTCCAGCTGAATTTTTCCATCAAAAGGACCAAATAAATGTAGAGTACAATGAAGATAATCCAAATCTGCCTAAAAGTGATAAGCAGTTGTGACTGATATAGTGGAAAAAGTAGTCACAACTGCAGCAAGGAAGGAAGGGGTAAGGCCAAAGACTATGGTACAAAGGTAGTCATATTTTTAATACATGTAGATTCATTAGGATAGTGTTTCTAAATAATGCAGATCACATTTAGAATTAGAAATACTTTCCCTTTTGTTTCCAAAAGCTTGGAAGTGAAACATGCATGCTGGCTTGCAAACAGATGATTCAGACCATTGGAAATGCAGCCTTGAGCAATGATTTCTTTCTGTTGTAATGGTGAAATGTTTATTGGATTCATGTGAAGTGCCTACACATCAACATCTGTGATCCTGGATTGCAAAAACCCAAAAGAGCAACTGCAGGAAATATAATGACCTGAATGCTGGCAATCATGTCATTGTGTTTCATTTTTGCACCTTCCATTTTCTACTTCATCTACGTATATTCCATTTTCCATGAAACAAGGATAGCCAGTCTAAAGTGCATATAAAGAAGAAATACCCAGAGAAGAATAGAATCAGAGAACTGTTTAGGTCAGAAAAGATCTTTGAATCCATCCATTAACCCAGCATTCTCAAGTCCACTGCTGAACCATGTCCTTTTGTGTCACATTTACATGCCTGTTAAATATGTGTATGGTGTCTCAGCCATGTTCCTGGGAATCCTATTCCAAGGGCTGAAGAAGAAAATAAAAGGAAAACAACATATTTCAAAGAATAATATACTGTGGCTCTGAGCCATTATATACTTTCCTAACTAAAATGATACTTCAAAGCTAATGGATGGAAGGACTTAGATGTATATAACACCAAAATGCACCAACCTTATAGTTTCTCCCCATAGTTTCTATAATGTTTTTGATACCTAAGTTTCTGAAAGTGCTAACTTGCAATTTTTATGAGGTAATTCTAGTCTGACCACTGCTGCCATGTGGTTTAATGGTCTTTCTTAAAATCATTACATGAATCAAAACTGCACAGCAATACTTTCCCCTCCTATCTTTGCTAATGATGGAGATGGATCTAGTCACACCCATCCCTACAATATTGCTATCAAAAATTAGGTAAAAATGAAAAAAAACAAAGCCAAAAAACACTTTAACACCAACATAGCATTAAGAAGCAGGCACTCTGTATTTAGCCAGATTTTTGAGGGGATATCTCCTCCAAAAATAGTGCATGCTGAGTACAGGCAAATTTCTGTTTACATACTGTGTTTTACAACATACTTTTTGATTGTCCCAGAATAAACATGCATATTATAATAATTTCCCCAAAATCATTAACATATTTTCCCTCCCCTTTATGCATGCATTCTTCTGTCCTGGGGATCTCTTTAGTGGTCCCTAGTGGCTGGGGACCCCAAAGTTATAACTGACTGACTCTGACCTCATAAATTTGGCAGAAAACTGGGCCTGGTTGCCCTCCAGTTCTCCTTCTCTCACAATGGGCATTGTGCAGTTCTATGGGCCAGTGAGCTTTGAAGAATAAGCATTTTGTTAGTTCACCAGGTGTAGAAAATTTTTCATCTGGTAATGTTATTAGGAGCCCTTGTCCAAGGTGCTCCTAGCAGATATTTCACGTTCAGTACACTGTCTACAGTTTATAAGAGCATGCCTTGACTGAGCCTCATACAAATGCAGTTAAGTACACGGCCACGTACTTGATTACATCTTTATGCACTTCTCAAAATCTCTTCAATTACAACCAGTCTGGGACATTAAAAAGTTAGACTTGCATACTCATTTTATCTGCCTTATAGTTGAGATGTCTTACAGCTGGGTGAAGTAAGAAATTTCCAGTTGGCCTGGATTTGGATGATTGGGAATGAAAAGGAGTAGAAAATATGCCTAATCTGATCCTTTTAATTTTCTACTCTTTAATTGAGGCAGCCAACAGGGTTGTGAAATTCTCTTTTAGGTGCCTATCTCCTTTATGGCGACTTGTCACTAATTCTCAGCCATTAACTACACTGTTAAGAAATACAGTTGAATACTATGAGCTACAGTACGTGAGCAAACTGTGGTTCCCTGGTACATTTCGCTTTATATAGTTGATCATAACTGAAGGAAATCTTGAATATCATACTGTGTATATCAACACTTTTGTTTCTATTCCTGATTATCTCGCAACAAACACAAAAAATATTTTCCAAATAGCTTGCAAAATAATTAGTAGATGTAGAAAATGCCTTAAATCCCACAGGTTTCATGTGTCATAAATATAAACATCTAATTTTGTGTCTATCACAGAAACAGTGAATCTTTAAGAAAAATTTTAATAAGGAAAGAGCAGCAATAGGAAAGCATTTTCACTCAGGCCTTTTTCTGAGTTCTCGCCTCTGAGATGTTTTTCTCAACCATCATAAACTTTACAGCTCCAGCACTCACTTCATTCACTTTTGCTTCCAAACTCTTCCCCTGTCTGTGAGTACAGAAATACTATTTCATCTCTATTTACTAATAAATTATAAACTGAATTCAAAATCCAAATATTGAGAAAATTTAATCAACCACTTCCAAACAGGCAACAGAAGATGAGTATGATTTGTAAATTACTTTAGAAAAACAAATCCAACAATATTGAAATTGGCTGTCAGCAGCTTTCAAATTAGTTATTATAAATTTTTTACTTCCTAATTCAAAGCAACAGCATCCCCATATCCAATTTATGAACCACACCTGAGTCTTGCTCAGGGTCCTAAGTTATCTCTGCTAAGGAGTGAATTAGGGGGTAATGTACATTTTTTTCCTTCGAAAATAAGAAATAATGAGGCACTGGTGGAGAATATATGGCTAAACTTCCTGCAGCAGCAGAAAATAGAGCAATGATGCTGTTTATATATCTGCAGATTTTGATACTGTAAATAAAAGGTCATTTGTTTTCCTATAGCCTTTGTGAAGACTAGCAGGAAAATGTGATATTTATGAGATCTCTTCCAGTATTCCCTCTGAATTAAGTTTCCCTTAATCTTCCATCTTACCGAGGTCAGTTCACATTAATCTTATTGTCATGCATAATGCTACTATGTACAGACGCATACATGATCTTGTCAACATTAAATTTTATCTTCCTATTATCTTACTTCCAATTTTGCCCAAGTTAATTAAACAGCAAATTCCTTCCCTAATGTGACTTCACATGTAGAAAAGACAAGCAAGGTCCTGAGTCACAAAGAACTACAAGCTGGTTTTGAGAGGATTTTATTGTTTCACTTAGTGTTTCTCACCTTGCAAGAGTTCTCAGATAAATTGCTTAATTGTCCAGAGGCCATAGTAGGCAATTGTACACTAGCTGTTCACAGACTTTTAGAAAAAGCTATTAATCCAGTAAAACACCGGATATTCTGTTAATTGTAGGTATTTGTTGAACTGACTTGTTATAGTATTTGGGTTTTATCTGTAATGCCAATTTTATGTCAATGTATGTGGATAAAAACAATACGGGAAAACTCCAGTTAAGGAAATGTAAGACATTGTGCTGCTCTTATAACAAAAGGGAAAACAATATATTTAAAAAAAATAACAAAATCTCCCCCTACAATAATTCTTTCTAGCAGTGTTTTGGATGTGCTTAGTGCTAAATGCTGAAATTGCTTAAAAAACCAAAACATGAACCCATTTTTCACTTTCAGTTGTCTTATATACTTTATATCACCCACGAGAATGAAAGAGAAAGAAGTGTTATATCTCTGAAAAGGATTAAGTCACACAGACACAAAGGTGTCTCTAAACACATATGTCATGGTGGTAGATGGAACCTCTTACAGAAAATGACTCATGTTCCAAGAATGCCAGCTTCAACTTTCCACACTCCATCTCAAGTAAAGCAAAATTTCTTAAGTAAGCAAGACTTGTTTCATTTTGTAGACTCTTACAGGTCTACAAAATAGAGTATCATCAAGAAAGAGGAGAGAGGAGGAAAGAGAAGGGGTGGAGTGGGGAACAGGAAGAGAGCAGAACAGAAGGATCCGTATAAACACCAAAAAATCACATGACGCAGGAAGGTCACATGTTCCAGAAAAAGTGGTCTTTGTTTTTCACACTCCATAAAAGAATTTTTAACTTCTATTCAATATAATATGTATCAAGGAAAAAAAAAAAAAAAGAAATGAAATAAATCTAAACTGGACAAAATGAGATATATGTACCGTACATACTCTTAGAAGTTAGAAATGTAACAGAAATAAGAGCTTTTTTAAAAGACAAGGAAGAGGCCTGAATGGAAAATTTTATATGGAAAATAAAATGACTCCTGCATATTTAATATAAGGTATTTTTAATAAAAACAGTAAAGTAGTACAGACACATGCTAACTCACATGTTAACAGACAGACATGCTGGTTCCAGTCTTAGTGATCATTTAAATAGGTTTTGCACCTCTGTGAAACAGTGCCTGCAAGGCTGATGATATTGGATGTGTCATACCTGTCTGTATGTCTAATGCCATGCTCTAGCCTTATAAATTCGTAAGATTTCACAGTTTCACAACAAAATTATTTCCATTTTCACCAATCATCATTTTGACAAGACACTGCAACTGAACATATATCATCATGACTCCTATGTTCGCAGCCTTGCTAGTTAAGTTTAGTTTTAATTTAGTTGTGAAATTCAATTCAACAAATCATATATATGAGTCTTCTATATTGGTAAATGCTGCCAAACTGGAACAATCTAAGTGCTTCTGTAAAATTCTAAGTTCTTCTGTAAAATCTAAATTCTTCAAGGAATCCTTGTGACCTCGTTTTCTGCTGCAGTATGTCTTTGTACCAAAGGAAATTGTTAACTAAGATAAATACACTCATGCACACATGCACACACTCTGCAGCAAAACAACTGTGTTTATGAACTTCTTCTGAAGAAGTCACTTGTCTACTTCAGGTTTAAATAAGGTGGTCCTGATGTAAAGGACCTTTTTAGCTTTTACATTACCCCACTCCAACCTTGCTGTGCTAGCGAAGTTTTATGTGACTCCTTTCTTGCCTGTCTTCATCACCAACTACCATTATCACGTCTTCTACAAGAACTTTCCTTCTTCATGGAACTGAAGTTTTTCCTAAACTGGCCCCTGAAGTTGCTGGATGTCGCTGCATCAACCTCACTAATTTCATAATTGAAAACTTTCTAACATGCAGATAACAAGTGTTAGAATAAATATTCCATGTGATTTACTTTTGGTTTTCTTTCCCTTATATAGCCTGTAAATTTTGCAGGCACTTTTGGATTGGGCAGGGATTCAATATTATTATTACAAGTATGCAAACAGAATATTACTTTGATTCTCTAAATTTAACATTCAAAATAATAAACCAAATAAAACCTATGTGCCTTAAATCTGGATGGACATGAATAAAAATATCATAGTAATTCACCTAATAATTGCAGCATGTCTACATTTTGATTACTATCACAGCCCTTGGTTGTTCATTGGAGCTCTGAATTGCAATTTTTGGAGGAATATCCTACTTATGTTCACAATATTATATTTATGATCACATTTACTGTATCAATTTGTTGTCTGATCTCTTGAAAACATACTGTCATCTTCATCTTGAATCCATCATGGGAGAATGTTCTAGACAAAGCAGATTTATTCTATTCTTACTTTAAGAAGAGATAACATGACTTGTTCCTGTTTATTAATGTCCTTGTGCATTGAAAATATTGTTATGTACTTGTCTGTGAAGAGCAAAATAAGAAACAAGAATTTCAAGAGATATTTAATGCACTGGGAAAAGGAAGTCAAATTAAAAGTACAGAAGAGTTCTCTATAACAGAATGGACCCCTCTGGGAGGATAAATGTCTGTATTGGAAAGGATTTTGAGGGCTCTCCAGGAATCCTGATTAGGATTCCCATGATTTGCTTGCTGACTGTATTGCCCTGTCAAACACATTATATGTGAAAAATCTTCTACTATTTATTTATTTTCCTGGGCAATCCTCTCCTGCCACTTTTAGCTTTTATAAATTGCTTGGCTTTACTTGATAATCTTCTCAGTAGTCTTTATATTTTATTTTATGTAATTTGATGCCTTTTCCCCCATCCTGATAGCTTTCATTACTTAGTTACCCATACGAGTCTCTTGTCTTTTCTTTCATTATTATTTCTGAGAAGTGATACTTACTCAGTTCAGAAGTATTTGCATTTACTTCCTTAACAATTCAACCTTTGTTACTCCTTTAATAAGACCTCAAAATGTCATTCATGGAGGTTTGAACTTCCCTTTTATGGATGCAAATGCAACATTGATAGGAAAATTGCAGACTGCTCCATCAACTGGAGATGCCCTTCATATTTTACAGACCTAACATCTCAAATCGTATCCTAAAATTCACACCCTTTAAGCACTTGAATCAATTTCTCAATGTAGAAGATGTTATACAGAGTTGCACGAAGTTGTCTACACCCTGGTTTCTCTTTGGTTTTGTTTTCTATCAGAAAATGAACATCTATAACCTACATAGTTATGATTTAAAAAAAAAGTCTTGTTTTCTAAAGAAGTAATTTATGTCATTCCTTAATAAAACATTAATATATTATTCCTAACTTCACCAAATTAAGGACACTGAAATGTAATTTTTTTAAATTTTTACTGTTTAAAAGCAAGATGTATGCTGGTATTCTGGTCCTTTTTTCAATATTAATCAATATCATCCAATTTACAGAGGTGCCTTGGTGCTTGAATCTGTCACTCTCTACTTATATGACCTTAGCCTAGCTTAATGAGCTTCCTGATTGATAATGTACACGATTTTACTACTAGGTTTCTGGTTTAAATTAATTCCATGTTAGTTGTGATTGAAAATCATTGCCATCTGATAGATGTTCTGTGTTAGTGTTCATGCAGAATGAGTTATGGGGCTTTATCTATCCACAGCAGCTGAAAGCGAACAGGTGTCTCCATCATTAAACCACCAACATCAAATAGCATCCTTCTTGATGTTGTAAGATGTGAAAAGCATCAAAACTCAGGTATTCCTCTGTCCATTGAAGCAATACAGCTGTTATTTGATAACAATTGGCATTGAGAGCATATGTGACTCCATGTCCATGATGACTCTCACTGTAAATGGCCTAAAAATAATTGTAACATGCATTGCATTAGTCTAAGTATTTATTAGGTTGAGTAAAAAATTTTGTTTGGAATGCTTGATCTGACAGAATTTCTGATGAAAGGACATATAGTCAACTGTTAGTACTTGTTTAAGAAAATCATATTTAAAAGAGTCTTACAATTGGTTTCATCAGAATCCAATTTTTTCATTCACTGAAAAATTCCTACTATATGAAAAGATTATGGAATAAAGAAAATTTAAATTTCTGTGTTCTAATATTCTGCAAAATGTGCTTATTTTATCCTATGCCATTTAAAAAACTTTTGTTTCTCACTTTTTTATAGGGTTTCTGGTTAAAAACAGACAATGGTCATCTTCCTCTGTAACCTGACTGCTTCTGGGTAAACATATAAAAAATTTAAAATCTAAAATTTAAATTCATATCCTTATCAGCCACTGTCATCCCGGTTATTTACCACCAGTGGGCCATGAAGACACCCCCAACAGAGTCATAGAATGGTTTGGGTTGGAAGTGACATTAAAGATCATCTGATTCCACCCTCTGCCATCGTCAGGGAGACTTTCTTCAAGACCAGACTGCTCAAAGCCCTATTCAACCTGGCATCAAACACTTCCAAGGATGGGACATGCACAATTTCTCTGGACAACCTGTCCCACTGCCTTACCAGATTCACAATAAAGAATTTCTTCCTAATATCTAATCTAAATTTTCACTCTGAAAGGTGAGTACTTTCAAAATGAGATAGGCAGCTATAACTGAAGTATTTGTTCTCAACTGTCATAGTACCCATTAGAAAGGGAACACACTGAAGCTGTAGCCATGCATGGAATGGAACAACTCTTCGTCTTCTCTGCCTGTATTTTCTCAAAAGTGTAAATATAAAGTTTAAATCTATCCACATCAACACATTTGTTAGCAGTCTACCCTGGTATATTAACTACTCTTTAGTATTTGTTAACCATTTTTTCGCAAACCTACAAAACTCTCCTACAAAACTCCCCTAAGTTTTTGACTAATTAACTGGGTTTTGGCCCTGTTTGTCACCCAGATCCTACTTCTCTTTTTATGTTCTCACTGCTCAGCAAGGATGTTGTGATTGTTAAGCCACAGTTGTTCCAGCAGCAGTGTCTGGGTAGCCAGGCACTGACTCACAAGATGCATCCAGCACTGTTCAAGCTTCTCCATTTCACCACTGGGGCCAAACCCACCATCACCTGGGCTCCCCTGCCTTTCACACTAGCCCCCTGGATTCTGTGCTTCCTGCTGATATTCTCTGAGTCTCCCCTGGCAGTATCATTCATGGCCACATGGATGAGAGAAAACAGGTTTTACCAAGGGATGGAGAAGATCTCCACATCCAAGTGAAATCTTACGGTTTTTATGAGCCTACAGGTTTGTTACAAAAATGTCAAACAACATAACATTGATACTCCACTTGAGAAATTGAGAAAAAATCTTTAAAAAATGAAAGAAACAAAACCCATGAACAGTTAAAGAGCTAATTTCCAAGCTGGAAAATTGTGACTCAATACAGAAACAAGAGACAAGAAAAAAATTTTGCAATAACCAGATTATGTTGCAAAAGTTATAATAAGTCACTGCCTAGAAAAAAATAAAAATAATAAAAATATTTTAATGATAACTGAAAGGAAGAAAATGTGTAAGTACTAAGAAATAAGAATTTTACAATATTCTTGTGACACTTCATATTTAATTAGGTTTGAAAAGAAATTATGATTTATGAATGATAACACAGTACAATCTGGCTTTGTCTTTCCATCAAGAATATATTCTTCAGAGAAAGGCTAAATTAAAAAATAAGTGAGTCATGTTTCATAAATTAAATTATTGTACAGAGCAATGCATTACATTAAAATCCTTCACAATTTCAGTCATTCAAACTCCAGCTGTGCTCTGTAATAAAATGGAGTAGTAAAATTGAAGACAGAGGCACATTAAATTAATATGCACTTTATAAACTGTGATACTGCATACCAGGAAAAGCCATATAATATATCAAAAAGAAAAAAATGGAATAACCAACAAAACAACTAAAAATGAGGCAGAAAATCAAAAACTGCCCTCTCTTAAGAGAGTCCAGTTAAGAGAACCCTCTCTTAACTGTTCTGTGCAGTCAAGTCCCCTCCACCAACCTTATAGGGAACATAAACACCTAATCGAGGAGAATTATTTCACTTGGCTTCTAAAATTTTAGGAAAACTTGGCTAAGCAAGAAACACTAGCATATCCACAGAATTAGTCACTTTATGCTGTTTCTCTTGGGCCATTCATCCTTACAGTTCAAGTGCTTCATTTATTATCTTAAACTGCAAATCACGTGAAATATTATCCTCAGGACAAGTAGGGCTTAGGCAATAGATTAAAGACAAAAATATATTATCTGAATATCAATATTTTTGGCCAAATTTCTTCAAGTGTGGTAGTGTATGATAGGATTTCTTATATTAAAGCAAAGTTTTCCCCAAATTTAACAGGATTTGTGACTGCACTAGGAATCAATTAATCACCGTGCAATGACTCTCAAGGCCTTCTTTGTTACTTTTTCTACTCCCCCATGGAAAGGATTATTGTTTCACAAATAACTGGCAAGTTACTTTGACATCAAAGATATGAAAGTAAAGTCCTAGACTTCTAAGTCTGAGGTAAAAGAATTATATTGCAGGTATGCTGATATCCAGAGTTTATTTTTCCTTTAGAAATTTAGTGACACTGTTTGCCAAATAAAAAGAAAAATAAAGGTTGTTTGGTTTTGTTTTTTGGGTTTTTTTTCCTTAGAACCTTTTTCTACAAATACTTTTATTTCATAAGAAAATAGAAAATCAAACTGTAGTAATGCTATCACTGGTGTTACACAATATTCTCTAATGTGAATTTGAAACCACAAAGAAATATATGTAAGAATTACAGGTAAGAATACTACCTATATGTAAGAATTTATTCTAATGTTTAAAATAAATCTTGTCAGGCAAAAAGATGTTAAAAAAGGAATAAATAATGCAAATACAATAGAATGCAAAGCATATGTCTAGGAAAATGTATTTTTAGGATTCACAAACTGATATTTTTGTACCATCATGCTGCATTGTTTTTTTGTCATGTTAAATTCAGATAAACAAAGTTAATAATCTTGATTTACCATTATTACTTTTTTCAACTGCAATCAAACCATGACATTCTGTAACAATTTAATTTGTATTTGTCAAAAAGAAGATCAGCAATGGTAAAAATGGTTAATTATATCCTATAAAACATAATATTCTTATTTTGAGCATTAATTTTTTTAGATTACACTATTTTCATTAAAAAACCAGAACAAAGCAAAAATTATTTTAGTATTTTTTGCTCGTCATCCATCTCTGCATCTGCATATAAATCCCCAAAGGGTTATCTGAATTAAGGAAACTTCACTAAGAAGCCCCAGGTAACTGTCTCCTGCCATGTTTATGAGCTATATTCAATTGCACTCAGAACTCCCTTTCAAGTCAATGAGAGCTCTGCATATAATTTTAAAGGTATTATATAGTTTAAAGGTCGCTTTTCTATAAAGAATAGCATCATACTTGGAGCGTTTCATAGAATGAACAGGGCTTTCAAGCAGACAAAGCTTGAGCCACTATTCAGTAAACTCTAATAATCAATATTTCTGACTGACTGTGCGGCGTCTTTCACTATTTTCAGCACCACAGTTTGAACTGATCATATTGAACCCTGGATTCTTTAAATGCCCTGAAAGTAGAAATAAACACCACTTATACGTAATCTTTTATTGCAACACTCCTTGCCTTAATTTCCTTGTGTCATCTTTCCCACTCCTTTTATAATGACACAATGAATAATCTATATTTATATACGTAGTCTTTCCTTGATGAAATAAAAATGTAGGAGTTAAAATATTTTCTGTATTTTAAACAAAATACTAGATTGATTGACCAAAAAGAATATATTAAAAAATCTAAAGCCAAGAAAACCATCTGAAAAGAACAATTTAGTTGGCACGCTGTGACTTATGGTAAGATATATATGATGACTACAAAAAGAAGTAATCACAGTCCAGAGTCACAACTGCAGAAATGCTATGGTCAGATAGATGGACTGAGCAATTGTTAGAAGCAGGTATTGAATCTTATACCATATGAAAAAGAGCTCCTATCATTGATGAAATATTCAGTAAAGCTTCATCCTGCAAGGTATCAAGCACCTGCTGAAAGCAGATCTTGCCTTCAGATGTACTTTCACTGAAGCTAACAGAAAAGCTTTTTAAAGACTTGGACATTCCTTCAAGGTAGAACTTTGTGCTAAAGAACAGTTTGGCATGACATCTTTTCCAGAAACATAATTTATCTGGTGGTATGCCACCTTACTATGTATTGTCTCTGAATTAAATCTCTGTGTGCTACAATGAGAAATAAAAAGAAATTAACATGGAGACAATGCAAAAAGCATACCAAATACTGTTTGCTGCTACAGAATACAATTTAGAGAAAGAGAGAAAGAAAGGAAGAAAGAGAGAGAGAGAAAGATATAGAAGTAGAGAGAGAAAGCAAGCAAGCAAGCAAGCAAGACAGAAAATGTTTTTGAATATTTAGAACACCATCTTCCTGAGAACTCCTTGCACACCTTGAACCAATAAGGCTCTGAATAAAAACTCTTCCAGTGAATCTCATTCAAAGCTTTTATGATATTTTTTATTGTTTACTGTAAAGCACCAAATTGGGGATCTTAAGGAAACAAAGTCATCTAACCTTTTCTAATCTTGTTTGTACCGTAATACACCATCTGTACTGCAGAGCAGCCAAGCTTACTGACCACGTGGCCAGTTAATGCTATTTTTCCTTTGTTGTAGAGACAAAGTGCGCAACAATTTCTTGCTTAGCTACTGTTCATTAGGAGTCAAAATGTTCACTTAGTCTTTAAAATTTACCTGCCATTTATGAACTAATAAATATCAATTTGACAAAAGTACAGAGGTCAGAAAAACATATAGAGACATTTATTCATGTCTTCATAACAGTTTGTTGGGTGAATCTGGGGAAAAGGGAAAAGGTTATTGTAGAATAATATGTAGATGGGCTGTTTCCTTATGAATAAGGATGTCATTATTTTAGGATCTAGCTCTCAAGGACTACTAGGACAAGCAAATAAAACGTATTTGCCAAATATCTCACGAATCAAAAATATGCTAGCATTTGTATCAGAGGCTGTCATTCTAAAGAGTGAAAAATATATTACTTTTTTAAAAGATCAGCAACTGATTTAATGAATTATATCTTTCTTCTTTCCTTTAATCCTTTGAGATGAAAATATACAAATTTTCCTTTTCCTCTTTTCTTCGAAGGAGACCCAGTTAAACAGTCAATTTAACTACCAGATTCTATGAAATATAAGTAAATAGTAACTTACCTGTAGCGCAATAAATTGAACCACATTTTTGTAGGATTTTTTTTGTAGGAATGGCTATGTGACTTTTTGATGTGTAAAAGTATACTGCATCATATTAATGCTATTCAGGTTTTGTATTAGAGTTTTGCATGTAGAAGTCATTGGAGATTATTTTGAAATATGTATCCTAGCACTAGAGAGATAAAACAAACAAGAAGCTGCATTATTGCATGAAAATAAAAACTTGTCTACTGATTCATAAGCAATTTATTTAAACTCTTCCCAGGTCCAGTCAGTAAAAAATAATTTTGAAGGGTGTTAATACATTGTTTAGAAATAGCACCTAACAAGAAGCACATACAAATTACGTGAAACAGCTCACAATCATTCACATAAGCTTATAAATTTTAAGAACCCCATTATCATTCCTTTCTGATTTATCATGCAGACACCAAAATAAAACCAAACCTCTTCCAATAAGTTATCAAACTGAATGTTTTTGAAGAGCCTTAAATAGCAATACTTTTCATTTGTATTTTCATATAGGAAGAAGTGTTCAGACAGAGACTCTGACAGTAGGATATTACCTCCAGGACAGTACCTCCTGTGGGCAGGGAATTGAATGCTGGATTAGGAAAAATTAACCTGAATTCCATTTTATATTCATGTGTAGTCATGTCTTTGATTCTTAAGCAGAAGGGCAGGTAGCAATATCTTCATTTCCACGACCAGTGACAGGACTTGAGGAAACAGCTTGAAGCTGAGAGGGGAGGTTTAGGCTGGAGATTAGGAAAAGGTTTTTCACCCAGAAGGTGATTGAGCACTGGAACAGACTCCCCAGGAAGTGGTCACAGGACCAGTCTGTCTGAGGTCAAGAAGAGTCTGGACAATGCTCTCAGGCACACATGATGTGACTCTTGGGGACAGTCCTGCACAGGGCCAGGAGTTGGACTCAGTGACCTGATGGGTTCCAACCTAGCATATTCTGTTGCTATGATTCCATTCTGCTTCCTGATTAGCACACTCTTTCTCATGTCTACACATCATTCCTTTTAGCTGAAGATTTGTGGGAATAGTATAGCTTGTGGTAGGCATACAGGTCTTGCTATTAAGGTAGAATGTGTGCAAACTGAATTCAGAAAAATTAGATCAATAGTACTCCTGAGTTTCACCTTGGGCAGAAAGATATAAAAGCTGGACAACTGTTAAGAATGTATTTAGAAAGCTAAGAAACTCATGCGAACATACTGTCTCTGAAAACATCAATACCAACTTTCTTTTTTTAGTCCAGTTTTAAAATTTTTAGCTTTCCTTTTATCACTTTATCATCTGCAACACCACAGAAAAAATTACTCATATAAAGTGTATATATATCTATAACTATATCCACTCTAGATATGTGTATTCATGAAGGTTAAGTTTTCCACACATGCACTTTTGCTAAGTAAGCGTCCTTTCAGTGATGATTAATTTGGCCTCGTTATGGTCAGAATAACTGCACTACAAGGATTAACAGCAGTCAGTAGCCAGGCTAAGTTAAGTAATGTAGGATGAGAGATACCTGTTTAAAGTCAAAGAAACAATGTCAGCTCCCAGAAGTCAAATCTGAGTCAGTGAGCATTCTTGGTCCTGTCACCCTGCATTTTTCCTCTGCACTATCTATGCTTATCTTATCTTTCTCTTCCCTTCTTTCTTTGATAGATATGTGTATATGCACTGGCCATTCACTGTTATTTCACTCCAATCTGCCCCAAGGGTTTCTACTAAAAAGAAACTCAGTTACCTGGCCTACAAGGGGTGGGTGTATTAATTACAAAGGCATGTAAACAAATAGTGATGGCTCCTTGCACTAGGAGGACAAGGCAAAATGCATTCCAATTCATCCCTTAGAAAAAATATATCCTGCATGTAGATCATAAGCTAACATGTGCTAAAAAAAAAAAAATAACAGGAAGCAAACTGTCTTGAAAATATGCATTTTCCACTTCATAAGTAAAACAAGAATGTGAATCATTAGAAAAAGATCTCAAGGGTCTGCCAATATATACAAGTCCATAAAAGTATTTTCTTATAAAATCCAGTATAAATATATCACTTTGCACTAAGAGATCTCATTTCTTGCTTGTGAGACCATCTAATTATTTCTCCACAAATCTTTCTAGACTCATATATTACTTGCGCAGACTTTGTAGCTTTATACTCATTGTAGCACAATACTAAATTATTTTCTGTAGCCAGGACAATTATGTGTTTATGGTGGGTTGATCCCAGCTGGTAGCTGTTTCCATCCTGTTATGCCACTCCCATGGGATGAGGGAGAGAACCAGAACAGCAAAAATGAGTCAAAAACAGTTTAGGAGGTTAAGTAAAGATATATATGGAAGCAAAGAAAAATAAGGCTTTCATTCACTGCTTAACATCAGCAGGCGTATGCTCAGCCTATTCCAGGAAACCAGTACCTTAGCGTGGATAAAATTACTTGGTAAGACAAGCAATACAGCCATGAAAACACCAACTTCCTTCTCCTTTCCATGAGCTCTTATACTTGAGCACAATGTCATGTGATATGGAACATCCCTTTGGCCTTGCATATCAGTTCCAGTTCTCCCTCCCAAAATCTTGCCTACTTGCTGGGAAGGTGGGGACAAGGCACCCCAGCCAGGCACCAGACAATGTGAGGGACACTGAGGAAGCCTCATCTCTGGGCATCAGGCACATCCCTGGGCACAGTCTGAGGACAGGCTCAGCTTGAGCCAAAGAGTGAGCCCAGCTCAGCAGGGCCCAGGCCTGGGGACAGGGCAGGGCTGTGGGGGCTGGCAGCCAGCCCTGCTGCAGCTCCATGGGCCCAGCAGCACCAGCTGAACACCCCCAGGGGCTGATCTGGGGTCCTGGTTGTGGGCAATGGGAGGAGACACAGAACAGGGACACTGTGTCCTAGTGCTGCCCTTGAGGCCCTGACAAAAGTTGTCTCTGTGGGCAATTTCACTGTTTTGCTCATTATTTCAATCACAATCTGAAGAACATATATTTTTCTTTTATTATCAAAACATCCTACCTCGCATCAAAGCTGCCTTTTTTTTTTTTGTCATGGAGCTGCCATGAAGGATTTTTTTGCCTGAATTTGAAATCAGTGTAATTCTGGAAACATATATATTAGATATTTTATATTCTATATTCTACATTCTGCTTTACCTACATCTTTTATGTTACATCTAGTGTGTGTGTAATGGATTGATGCTGTCTGGCTGACAAATTCCCTCTCAGCCACTCTCTCACTCTCCATCCTCAGGAGGGCAGGGGAGAAAATGAGATGACGAAGCTCTTGAGTTCACATAAAGACATAGAGGTCCCTTTGCATGCTGCTGTCATGGGCAAACAAGATTTGATCTGGGGTCTTCCCACATGCTTGAAAGGAATCTCTGCTCTAGTGCCTGGAGCACCACCTCCCAGATTTCTTCTCTCCGCTTGCTGTTGCCTCTTTTTTTTTTTTTCTCCTCATTATTTTGGATTTTGTCATCCCTCCACTAGCTAACATTTTATTTCCCATTTTTTAATTGTGTTTTCCTGAAGCCAGTACTCCCTCACATGTGGGCTCAGCTGTGTCCCGTGGTGGGTGGGTTGACTTGAAACATCTGTGGTCAGCACGGGGTTGCCCCAGGCCCCACTGCCACCATCTTATTACACCTTCTACACTGGCTAGAGTTTTATTTAACTTTCCATCAAAGACTTATTAAGTTTAGATTTTAATGATATTGTTTGAAACAATATTAAACCAAATAGTTTCTACTGAATTTCAGAATGAAAATATTGTAAGAGGAAACAAGAAAATCTATTACCTTTCCTGGGTACTAACACTATTCTTGTCATTCTCATATTCATCACTATTTTTTGCCTCAGTGTCTCAAAAAGCATTACAGAAATACAAAAGGAAATCAGCCTAACTGATAGCTGTAGTATGCTCATACAGAATAAATTCCTGACAGAAAGTTAAAGAATAGAGGAGAAGGAATCTAAACTATGAGCCAACATGAAAGAACTTAAAAACTGATTGCCAAAGAAGCAAGGTCAATAAATTGCCAACAAAAATAAAGACATATTATTTCCTCCAAAATGTCTTTTACTTCTCTAAATTGTAAAAACAATTTTTAATTCTCTCACTGTACTCTGCATCTTCTTTATATTTCTAAGCCTAAAGACAATACAACAATGTTCCTATCCTCTTGTGTCATATAGGAGCTTTGTTGTCCCCAAACACTGGGTAGCATCCTACTGCTCGTAAGCGTGGGAATGCTATTACCTCTCATTCATAAAATCTCATTCTATCCTGTAACCATCTAGGCGCCTAATGCTTGGTGACACCATCTAATGTATTTTCTTTTCCATAGTTCTTTCTTTTCTATACAAATATATTTTCTTAACACAACTGTGAAACCAACACCAAAAAATGCAGTTGTACTGTAGTCTGTCTTGTGCGCTTGCAGTCTTTCACAATGCATGCTGTGATGGTTTCAGCAGCAAAACAAAAAATAAACTAATTATCTTGGGGTCTAAACATTGTGAGAAAGGCCTTTGAATTATTTTAGTTTGATGAGTTCTGAACTTTGTAACAAACTCATTCATTGAAGACTTGATCAATAAAAGAGGGAATTTTTATCAATATACGCAGCAGCAGGAAATAAAATGTGTAGGAGTTTAATAAAGAGAATAACACACTTTAAATCACATTTGCCACTCAGATAAGACTGAAAAAATATTGCAATCTAGAAATTATTATTTTGCTGTTTTTCAAAGTAATTTCATAAATATTTCTCTTGGGAACTGCTTAAGGATAAAAAAAATAGAACTAAAAGTACTGGATACAATGAAAGGCAGAGTGGACAAGAACATATTCTTCTCCACAACAAATTGGAGAAGAATACTATATTGTTAAGCTAAATATAGTAAGATGATAAAAAATTACTAATAAAAGAAACAGTTTAAAAGCATAAATATGTATTACCAAACCAGAGGAGATTATTTTATATTAAAAATAATTTATTATATTAGTATATTAAAAAAAAGATTTTTTTTCTTATGGCTATACTACCGAATTCAAGAAATTATTAGAACATGCACTTATGGATTTTTAACATAAAAGATAGTATAAACAGAAATATATATAATTTTTAATAGATTTTATATCATTACGTTCTGGGATGACTTTATGATGCTTGTATCCCCAGTTGTCTGTTCTGTTTGAGCTGGATATTGAGTTCTGCACCTTTAAGACTGGCTCCAAGAATGAAGGGGGAGAAATAGAGGGCAAAGTTTATTATCAGAAAATGCACTTGCTCCCTGCCATTCCTGCTCCTGGACTGTGTTGTCTGCAGTGGACAGCAGGAGAAAGGTCTCCTTTGCTTTTAGCTAGTTTTTAGCTAGCTGAGCCAGAGAAGGTCCCTGGGCTGTGGCTTTTCTTTTTCTTGGAACTGATCAGTCCTGCTGTGAACTGAACACACAGAGCACTGTGAGCTCTCGCTGGGATGTGGCATTTTCCAGTACAGGAAGGACTGATAAGAGACTGAGTGAACCAAGCAACACCCCACAAAAAGGACTCTCTCTCTCTGAATTTGCCATCTCTTCAGAACAATGAGAGGTTCCATTGTTAAATATTATTAATTTTTCCATATTTGTGAGTACTTTGCTTTTTAAATAAACAGTTTGCTCCACTTTTCTCAGAAATTACTTTTTAGAGGGACTCCTTTGGAGGTTTCCTCCAAATTTGCCCTAAATGGGGACAAGTACTAACACTTAACTGTTAGCAGCTAGAACAAGGGAACTAAAAAGAAGAGATACCCAATCGCATATGTCAGTATTATATATGAGAGAACACAATACGCCTCTGTTTTCTAATGTGTATCACAAAGGAAAAGTAGAGATGCATTGTCACTCATTTCTACAAACACACACGCACAAATATGAGAAAGGCAGCCCATGTAGTCACACAAAATGGCCTAGAAATAGCTTATTTTAGAAGCCTATACGATTTGCATAAATTGGGATCACAGATGCAAGATATTAAGCTTCATCCAGGACTGGGTGGCTGTGTCAAACTCAAAACACAATGATACATATTATCAAATAACTTACAACAACGATTATGAATTATTTTGTTTATGTAAATCAACACTTGAGAATAAAATCCTTGCAAGCACCAGATGCAATCAACAGAAAAAACAAACATAATCATATTTAGGCTGAGCATTAGATTTAGATTTGTCCATAAAAATACTGTGATCTGTTGCTAGTAAGAGTTCACATCTGTGCTTGTGAGTTTAATCTTTGGTGTATACAGACCACAACAATGCCTTCTGCTTTTCAGTTCTCTTTTTTATAATGAATAATAATTTATTTTACTTCATAATAAAAAACACCATGAAATTTTCAGAAATGTGTAGAACTTAATATATGTAAAAAAATATGGAAAACAAAGTAGAAAGCTATTCAACAGTTTCACTGGAATACCAATCCCTATTGTAGAACAGCTTTTTACTCTGTCTACTCTGTCAAGCATTGATCACTCTAAGTGGGATTCATTTTCTGTGAAGATGATATGACAGTAAAGACAGGAGGTGATACAGGACTCTGAGAGACCTGGAGCCCATATATCTTGTTCCTTGCAAATTGGCTATTTAATAATGGAGATTCTTAACTGAAAAGTGCTGCTTTGTAAAACCACTTTGATTTATTTTGTCTTGCTGCAAAACCAATGCAGATATGACATTGGCTGAAAAGGTAGTACACAGATTTATATCTGACATGTCAGCTTTAGTCTACAGATTTAGGATTACACTTTCTTACAATCTAAAGACTTGTTGCAGTGTCCATATGTGTTTGGTTTATGTAGCAGTTTGATAGTAGGGGGTGCTGTGCAGGTTGCTTCCATGAGAAGACACTGGAAACTGATGGAGGTTGTCCTTCTGCAGCCCATGGAGGTCCTTGGTGGAGCCAACAGCCACCTGCAGCCCAGGGAGAAGCTCACATTGGAGCAGAAGGATGTTCCCAAAGGAAGGTTTGATCTCCTGAAGAGCCTGAAAAGGGACAGGGTCCTGGCAGAACCTGTGGCACTATGGAGAGGAGACCAAACTGGAACAGTTCATGAGGAACCACAGCCTGTGGCAGGGACTGACATTGGAGAAGCTCACAAATGACTATATCCCATGGGTGAAACCCCACAATTTATCAGAGGAGTGTGAAGAGAAAGAAGTAGCAGAGATATGTTATGAGCTGACCACACCACCCATTCCTCATCTACACATGCTACTCAGATGGAAAGAGGTAGAGAAATCAAAAGGGCAGTTGAACACAGGGAGAAGGAAGGGGTGGGAGAAGGATGTTTTTAATATTTGGGTTTATTTCTTCATTATCCTATTTGGAAATTATTAAATTAATTGCTTGCAAGATTATTTGGAAATAAATTAAATTAACTTCCCTAAGCTGAGTCATATTTTCTTGTGACAGTATGTGTTCTCTGTCCTTCTCTTGATGCACAAGCTTTTCATCCTATTTTCTCCCCCTCTCCTGTTGAGAAGAGACAATGATAGAGTGGATTGGTGGGCACCTGGAGGCCAATGAAGCCAACACACCACATCATAATAACTGGAAAGTTTTGTTCTTGTTGTTATTACTACATTCTGCCTCCTTTTCGTATTTCTTAATAAGATTTGTCATAAGAATAAATTAATTAAGAATATGTTTACTCAACTAATTTGCTCAGCTCAGATGACAATAGAAGTAAGGTAGTAAAAGATTGTTGTGCATGTAAAAGAGATCATAATGCATAATGCAAGCATGTTGTGGTTGCAAAAAATTGTTGTGCATGTATAAACAGATCATAATGCAATCTTCACTTTGGCTAAAAAGTGAGTTAAGAAAGTCTAAGAAGCTGAACAATCTAAATGTACTGGGTTTTTTTCCTCTCATATTTACAGTTATCATTTCTTTTGCTTAATATGATTTGACTGAAAAAACAAAGATGGGAATATCCATGTATCTAAGAGAACTACAGAATGGATGTAATTTTAGATATCGTTTTGCATGTGGATCACAAATAACAGAACGGTGTTTTCAAGAGTTCAGAATCCATAAACCAAGTATAATTTAAAAATAATTTAAAAATTACCATTTAGGTAACTGAGAAGCAAATTATTTACAAAATTGTCCAATACATAGAGATCTCATTTTGTCAATTTGTCCATGTTCCAAAGCCCATTCTAAAAATAAGAAGCAATAATGGTCTTTTAATCCCAACTGATCTGTGCAGCCACAGATTCTATGGGTTCTGCCTTATACTTTTTCCTGGAAATAAAGCAGAATGTTCTGGAGCCAATAAAGCATTGTTTCTAAAGATTTGCAGTGGTTATATGTCTTGCCTCAGGAATTGATCTGGAAATCAAAGGACCGCAATTGTGTGGAAAGCCCAAGGCAAACAACTTTGACTCCTTTTGAAAGAAACTGAAGGAGTGAAGGCAGAAAGAGTGGACAACATATTTTAAATAAGACCTTAGGTGCAGAACTGCTGGCAAGTAATAAATCAAGTAGTTCTCCAGGCAAGGACTATCCTGTGTTAAACTGTTTATTCTGTTTTTAAGCAGGTCACCGATGATTAAAAAATTGAATATTCCTTTATAACTAATCAAAATTATTATACTATTAACCAGAGATAAATTCTGCTATATTAGTTATTAAAAAAACTACAAAAAAGACATAAAGACCTGGAATAGCAGTGATTAAACTTAGGGACAGTATTCACACAAAACATTTGAAGGTTCTTTTTTTTAGTCCCAACACATTTGTCTTGTCAAAGACTTAAATCTGCTATCTCTCTATCTCTGATGAGATTCTTTTTCCATTACTAGCAGATTCTGTCCAGCCCCATAATGCTCTTAGTAACATTGTGTTGAACATGCCATAAGAAACACTGCCTAAATATCTGAACTCATTTGTTTTCTCAGTCAGAACATGAATCCCTACGTGGTGCATCCGTTTTAGAGCTTACTCCTTTTCAGAAAAAATTCAGAGTGAATTACTTTGGAAGACATAATTATTTTTCCTTGGTGTCAGAGACTGAAAACTATAGGTTATGAGTTAAACATTTTCATGAAAGACTTTTGCCTATTATAACAGAACTGCACAAAAAAAGCTGCACAGAATACCACCACTCCCCAAACAGGCCTTTGGAGTGAGGCACTATAGAGTTCGCTGATGAAGATTAGATAAAACTCAGGTCTGGGGACATTCACAAAGCACAAGCTTAGCACCTTCAGGGAGGAAATTACAGCCCCAGGGTTATCAGCTGCCAGGGTCCAACAGACCCTCACACCAACGGGTGGGGGAGAGAGGCTTTGGGGTGTGTTAGAAAACCTCTGGTGAGAGGCAGTGACCATTCATCCTCCGATGGGCAGAGGAGCCCAGCTGAGGGGCCCCTTCACCCTGGGAAAAGCTTATCCACAGCAGAGGGGTGACATGGCCCATCAAAGGAACCCCAAAGGGGTCTCCAGACCCTGCACCAGAGCACTGCAGAGGATGCAACAAACCCTCAGCATTGCAAGGGACAGCAAGGGAGGGACCCCTGCAAGGGAGGCACCTGGGCATTCCCATCTGCCCAATATGTGTATTAATCCACGGAATTCTGTACTCTTTGGCATGGCCTGGTGTTGTGTGTGGCATGTGGCCCTGTGAGGAGGCTACAGGGGACCCTCACCATCAAGAAAACCAGATGGAGGGGTGCAAGGAGACATCGCTGGGACCCTCAGATGGGTGATAAACTTCCACCTAACCCCTGTCACTCTCTCCCTGTCCACCCATCCCCACAAACACTTGTTTTTCTATTTCTTTCTTTCTTCTCTGTTTCCTTCTCTTTACCTCTTTTAATATTAAATAAAATACATCAATTCTTTGGCAACAACATCTAACCTTGTTTGGTTTTAATCTTTTCTTTGGGTATATTTGGAACCTTCTAAGTTCTTTCCGATTTATACACAGAGATTTTATTTTCTTTGCCTTTCTGGGTTTAAACTTGATCATAACACTTGGCATGCTACTTAAAAAAAACAATTCATCTCACTTAATTTTAGCCATGCCTAATTTATAGGTATCTTTCTTGCAGGAGTTGTCTATGATCTTTTTTTCCCCAGAGACACCTGTTTTCCCATACTGACTATGATGAGATCCTGGAAGGCTAGTTTAGATTAGATACGTACATTTTTATAGTTGAAGAGAGAAAGAGATTATTTTCCCTCTTGCCACCACAAAGGTGCTTTATGTAGTAGTGTTACCATAGTGATTTACAAGAATATAAAATACCCCATCAACTTTACCTACCTTTGAACCACAGATGCAATTACATGAAAAGTTAGACAATGTGATACCAAATCTGAGCAAGTATATTCTGTATTTCAAATGGATTTATGACCAGGGCTCATCACCTCTGTCAGTCACATTCTTTCACTGTCTTGTCATCTTTAGTTGCAAGAGATATTTTTTGCAGATATCGCAATAATCATAGAAAAGTCTATTCTGGAAGTGATGTCTAGAAAATCATCTGGTTCAACCTTTGTTTGAAAGAAAAGCCTTGGATTAGGTCATGCAGCATCAAGCCAATTCTGGAATAATTTCTGGAGGAAAGATTTCACCAGTTCTCCAAGTGACCTAATCCTAAGTATAATTGTTTTCATGAAATAGAATTCCTTCTTGCATTCAGACAGAATTTTCCCAGAATTTTCCCTGAATTAGCTTATGCATTTTCCCTCTTACCTATCACCATGTATCTTTCTCCACCTCTTCTCTAATTGTTTTAAGTACTGGAAGAGTCCTTCTTAGAATGTGCATTCAATTTCACCATCCTGACCATATATAAAGGTACTGAATACTAGCAGATGCAGTATCAATCTCCTAAAAACTCCACTCATGAACAAGTTATTGTCTGGTGTATTAAACGCCATCCTTTCAGCCTGGCAATTTAGGATGTCTATCTGTTCTGTGGTCTTCCTTTCCAATTTTTATCTGGACCAGCTGGCCAACACGAATGTTGTGGGAGACCATGTCAAATGCTTTGCTAAAATCAAGATACACAGCATCCACTGCTCTGCCTTCATCCACCAAATATCACAGAAGACAATGGGGATGATCAAGAACAATTTACCTTTGGTAAATCTGTGTTGCCTTTCCCCATCACTTTTTACTGTTTGTTTTGTCCTTCATGTACTAGGAATTTTCTTCCATGAGGACCTATTCATTAATTTTCATAATGACTGATGTGATGCTAACTGGCCTGCAGTTTCCTGGATCTTTTTTTTTTACCCTGTGCATAGATGGATGTATTCTCTTTTCCAGAGTAATTCTGGATTCCCTTTAGACCCTATAACCATTTCAGAGATGACAGAGAAAGATTTTTCAAGGATGCCATACAACTCTTTTAGCACCCAGACGTATCCTGTCAGGCCCGCAGGTGTGTATATGTCCAAATTATTTGGGTGTTTGCTTGATCATTCTTTGCTCTTTGCTTCATCATTGCTCTTGGCAAAGAGAATTTGGGACTGACCTTAACCATGAAGACTGAGGCAAAGAAGGCATTAAGTGCCTCAACTTTTTTATGCTATTTGTGAGTGATTCGCTAGTCCCATTCAGAAGTGGACCTACGTAGTCCTTGCACATGTGCTATCCACTTACATAGGTAGAGAACTCTTTTATTTATTTTTTTTTTATTGCTCTTAGAAATTTGAGCTCCAGCTGAGATTTTGGCCTTTCAGTGTCACCTGTGAATGCTCAATCACTATTTCTATATACCTCTTTTGGAGCCTTTCTATACTTATGTCTTGGTTTGGTTTTGTTTTATTTTGGTAGGGTTCACAGTTGCTTTGGTTTTAGGGTTTTCATTTGGTTTAGGTTTTTTGGTTGATTGGGTTTTGTTTTTCTTTTGTTGTTGCTTATTTGGTTTTGTTTTTAAATTCTTTCCCTACCTCTAACCGAGCTGGTCTTCATGTTATGCTTGCTCCTTCTCTGGCTGAATGGGTTGACTGATTCTTTAAGAAAGATGCTTCTGAAATTCTCCCAGTATTCCTTAGCTCATTTGCTCCTAATCACAGACTCCCAGAAGTCACTCTCTTGAAGAAGTTCTGTCATTCTGAAATCCAGGTCTTTAGCCCACTTATTTTCCTCGTGATCTTCAGATCTTAAAACTCTTGTGATCTCATGGTCAGTGCAACCAAGACTGCCACTGAGGGTCATGTTTTGAAACAGCTCTTCTTTATAGTTAGGTCCAGAAGAACACCCCTCCTAGCTGGTATATTCAACAACTGAGTAAGGAAATTGTCCTTGATACATTTCAGAGATCTCCTGAATTGTTTATGTGCCGCTGTATTGTTTTCCTAGCAAACAAAAATATAATAACAGTATAACTGAAGCCCTTCATGAGAATCAGCGTGTGAAGACCTAAGGCTTCTTTGAACTGAGGAAGGTTTTGCTCATCAATCCTCCCTTACTGTGTGCTCTGTACAGAGATAGCAGATCACTACCACAAGGTATTCATTGATTGTGTTTCTTCTGATCTTGACCTATGTCAATCAACAGACCTGCCCTATTTTTCATATCTAACAGCTACGTGCTTATGTCAAAGTTATGGAGGAAAGGAGTGGAGTTTCTAGCACTAATTCCATACCACCCACATAAGAGATGGGGCTAAGATAATGCTTTGTGGAGTGTTTGATGTTGACTGAATGCTGCTCTAAAGCTTTTGTTAAAGTTCTCTGATTTTCTTAAGTTGCTGGTACATTTTTTTTGTTTTGACCTCTTGAGAACATTTTGTTGGTATTTCTCCCATGTGTGTAGCTCAGATTACATGAAAAACTGTGAGCCCTTTAAAGTGTCTTGTTGAGCAAAGGAGACCTTACAAGTGGGGGAAAGGGGAGAGGCTTGAGTGAGTTAAATTTTCTCACTTTGTTTCAAACCAGCACATCTTTCACTGGTCTTTTACACAGAAAATAAAAATTTATTCTTTTATCCTCTGTCTTTCCCAAGTGGAGTAATGCAGAGGAAGATTATGGGACTTAGTCTCAGAACCTAACTTTCAGGTAGGTACATTTAGCTGAAAAGAATCACATGTTCTCTTTCCAGTCTGTAAAATAGGAATTTTACTACTAAAACACTTAAAAATCAAAGACATTCAATTTCTGAAAAGCCTTTGAGTATTTTAGCTGCTTTCACCTGTATGGTAGTGTCCTGGTTGAAAAAAATTTATATGAGTCAGACACTCCAGAAGGAGTAACTCCCCTTTTAGTTTTAACCACACCCTTTTCACCAATAAGGAGAGACAAATACAAGAAGATATATGAAAAAAACCCCAGTTGTCTAAAACAAAGCAAAACCAAAACAGCACAAAACAGCTACAGCCAAAAAAACAGTAATAATCACTAGATATAAATGTACTAAACCCCATGGACTTCCTGGGAGAAAAGGAAACAATATGTGGGGAAGACCTTTCTCCAGTATGGTGGCCTCCACAGCTGACTGCCTTTTCCAGGGGACTGTCATGGTTTGACACTGGCACAATGCCAGTGCCCCCATGAAAATACACGTTCCCTGGTGTCTGCTGTGAGATGTGACTTGGAATAAGCAAAGCAGGCTTCTACTTAGGAATAAAGCAAAAAGGTTTATTGACTAAACTACAAACAAGGACACACAC
>JAWWEY010000172.1:86393277-86438074 GCA_035582745.1 Loriotus luctuosus
CACAGCAGCAGATAACCATTGTTTACATTTTGTTTCTGAGGCCTCAGCTTCTCAGAAGGGAAAAAATCCTAAGAAAGAATTTTTAGTGAAAAGATGTCTGCGACAGATGTGTTTACACATCACCATTCAGGTGCACTCATTAGCTATTTATATTCATACTTTTCTTGTCTCATCAAAGATGTAGTCTCCATTTTTTACAGTTAAAGTAGCTTCAAGAGGAAATCTACTAGTGATATTTCTAAAATTTCCAATCTAGCATATCAATTTGTAGCTAAAGTATTTAAGAACAAAAGACTTTAAATTTTCCCCACATGGGATTTAAATCAAATTCATCAATTTCTTACATCATTTAATGTTAAATAATAAAGTAACCTCTACAAGTTTCCACTTTTCTTTATTTGTTAAGTTTTGCCAACTAATTTGCCTTCCATCATTTGATATCCTCTAAGAAAATTTAATGATACATTTTCCCTCCATAAAAAAATGCCTTGATTCTAAAGCACTGCTAAACTTTCTATACGGACAATAATAGGAGGCTTTGTTCACAAACAAATTTTATCTATTTGGAGTAGTTACTTGTGGGAAATGAGGCATCGTAACCATTTAGACACTTGTAATGACTTCTGAGGAATGGGTTAAGAGTTTTAATTTCTAAGTTTCATTTCAGGTTCCTTAATTATGTTTTCAGAGCTGATACTTCAAATTTTCCATGTTTACTATTCAATGTAAATCAGATCTTGTCTAACGAAATTTTACTCGTGTCAGTTGAAAGCAGTCTAGCAAGCACCTCGTCATTAACCAAGGCTTCAGTCTTCACAGAGCTCCACTGAGCTAAGTGGGGATTCAGGAGAAGAGACTACTTCTACTGGCTAATATGTAAATTTAGGGACTTTATATGACAACTTAAGTTCAAATTATAGACAGTATTGAGACCAAAATAATATCTGATTTATTTACAATACTCAGAGACAGTGAGAAAGCTTAGCCACAGGGAATTATTTTGGATAAACTGAGTAGGAATCAGACTGCAATATAATCCTCAAAAGCCAGAGGCATACCACACCTATCTCTGAGGTAAGAAAACGATAATATGGAGATTGCACAGATAGGAGTATATGTGAAAGAGATTAAGATTGCACAGATAGGACTAGATGTGAAAGATTGCACAGATAGGAGTATATGTGTGAAAGAGATTAAGAACCAAGATTTATGAATGTAAGAAAACTATCTCAAATGGAAATGTCATGGACATCTGCTAAGAGGTCATTACAGCATTTCCAGCTGTGGTTATTCATTCAGCAGTACCTTATTATCCATATGAAATTCAAAATTGTGTTTTCTTCAGCTGACAATGGCAATATTACACTAGAGAAAAGAACTACGAGATAATTTTTCACTTAGAGACTCAAGGAAAAAACATTATGACTTCTAAATTGTTGTCAGTACCAAAAGCACAAACATCAGAGGATATACATTATTCTGAATAGTTGTCTACAGAGTGATTGATGAAAGACATTTAGAAGGTTGCAATTTTCACTATAATATGGGTCTTCAGCAAGAGAAGTTCAAATTGAGTTAGAAATGAGCAGTAATTTAGAAGAAGGATCTGCCCTGATCTATTATTTAATTTAAACAGTGGTGCATAGAAATGTTTTTTTTCTGATTTCTCTATCACTACCAACTTTTCTAATGAGTTGTGTGCTTAAATCATTTGGCCAAAACAGACGAAATTAGGCCAGCCATAGCCCTTGAGTGTATGGGAGGGATTAAAAGGAAGTCTCATCAATACCTGGAGAAGACAGTGCATACATAAGAGTTATGAACACATAAAGCTTTCAGATTCAGCTATTAAACTAATACCTCAAAGCCCAAACTGAAGCAAAACAAAACCAAAACTAACTATAAACAAACAAAACAAAACCAGCCAACCAACCAAAATTAAAAAAAAAACCAAAACAGACGAACAAACTAAACAGGAAAAAAAACCCAACAAACAACAACTGCAGAAAACAAAACTACAGATTTTCCCCTTTTCCTCATCAAAACAAATATTTTTCAATTTCTTCACTATACTCCAAATTTGACCCAAAAATATAATGTGCTTTTTACTATAATTTAAAAAATCATAGCATCTTAGAATCATTACAATTGGAAAAGGTCTTCAAAATCTTAAAGTCTACCCTTTGATTGAACACCACTTTATCAACTAAAAGTGTTACACCAAGTGACATATCCAGTCACTTCCTAAACATTTCCAGGGATGGAAATGTTTAGGAAATGACATTCCAGCTTCATGGATAGTCCATCTCAATGTCTAACCATCCTACCATACAAGAAATTCTTCCTTATGTCAAGCCTGAACCACCCCTAGTGCAGCTTGAGCCCATTTCCTTGTCCAGGAGAAGACACCCCTTGTCCAGGAGAAGACTCACCTTGCTACAACCTCCTTTCAGGTTCTTGAGCCATAACAGCTCCCCTGAACTCTTTTTTTCTCCAGGCTAAACAACCCTATCTCCTTCAGCCACTTTTCATAGGTCTTACTCTCCAGACCCTTCTCCAGCTTCATTACCCTTCTCTGGACTTGCTCCAGCACCACAATGTCCTTGGTGAGGGGCTCACAACCGGACACAGGACTCAACTCACCAGCTACAAGTACAGAGGGACAATCACTTCCTAGTTCAGCCTTCTTGGTCACCTGGGCACATTCTGGATCATGTCCATCAGCTGTTAACCAGCACTCCCAGGTCCTTTTCCACCAGGAAGTTTTCCGGACACTCTGTCCCCAGCCTGTAGCACTGCAGGGGATTGCTGTGACCCAAGAGCTGGACCTGGCACTTGGTCTTGTTGAACATCACACTGCTGGTCTCAGGCCATCCATCCAGCCTGTCCAGATCCCTGTGCAGAGCCTCCCTACCCTTCAGCACTCCTACCCAATTTAGTGTCATTCACAAAGTTTCTGAGTGTATACTAAATCTCTTAATCCAGATCACCAATAAATAAATTAATTAGGACTGGCCCCAATACTGATCCTGACCAGGAACTGGACTCAGTGATCCTTGATAAGCGATCTTGATAAGAACTGGTATTGCAGTGGGCACTGAGTGGAATAGATGCTAATTAACATTTATATACATTTAATTTTGAAAGAATATATCAATACATGCTGTAATCTATCTAAATTTTATAACTCTTGAAATGACAGGCTGGAAAACATGATGTAAGAGAGAAACTGAATGGCCTTTTCTCTTACCCACAGTTAATTGACTTGATTAAACTGTGATTAGAAAAGTTACACATTAGCAGCTTATAGTTTAGTAGACTAATGTTTTAAGATGTGATTTTTTTCACATTTACATTCGATACAGACCTTTATATTTCTCTTTTATACAAAAAAGGATAAGGTAAGGGAAATTAGATCAATAATTTTGTTTTAATCTATGTCTTTCATTTTACCCAAAGGGATATTTAAACTTCATTTTAAAGTCTGTATTAAAACAGTCCCACAAGCACTACTATGCATAAGAGTTTGCCAGAATATATATAAACTAGATCTGTAATAATTCAGAGATAATATTTTGCTCTACTCTGAAAATGCCTAGACAAGATCTAAATGTAAATGCTGGACAGAAGTATAATGAGGTAACATTGTATCCAGTGATTTTGTCTTTTCATGTGCACATGCCTGTGTATACACAATGCTCAGTTGCACAGTCTTAGAGATGCTTGCAAAGGTCTAATACAAGAGAACTTAATCTTGTGATTTTTTTTTTCTCTATAGATGGATGTAAATCTGAATAGACTTTCCCATCCCTCTCAAAGTTTATCACACGCAGTGGATTACCCACCAGTGTTGAAGAAGACCTCATTTTGATTGTGGCAGCAACATTGCTGGATCTTGTTTAATGCAGCATGTATGCTTTTCCACTACACCCATAGACTCATCCAGCAGGGCCAATTTTCCTGCATTTCCTTTCATCAGTGCTGGTAAGACAACGAACTTGTCTTACCAACAACTTGTCTTAACAACTGACTAGTACTGCTACTACAATTATTCAAATGACACAAAAATAACTGTCTTTCTATAGCACTGCATTTCTTGTGGCACTTCCTCTTCCTTGTTGCCAAAGGGAAAATTTCCTAGGTGCCCATACAGCTGCATGTGGCAGAGTTACTAGGTACATCAAATATCTCTTGGAGCTGGATACTTTCTGTAAGATCTCTTTTTTCTTCAGAAAACTTGATCAAATATTGAGTTTGGGGTATATATGTAATACATATCATCAACTCTACTGAGAACTGATACAGAGAAACAGCATCTCCTGAAGTACTTTTTCAATGTAGATCTTAAAGATATCAAATTTTGTCTACCATTCTGCAGTTGCTGTTAAGTTGATAATTGTATTTTAGAAAGCCCTAAGAAACATTTAAAGATTGGGTTTGGGAAAAGTGGGCTATGGGCTTTCTGCCTTTCTCCAATATTTTTATCTATTTCTCCAAGTCATGTGGTCTTTGACACACTACAATTGCCCCTCATCTGGGAGAAACCTGAAATACAGCTCATTTTGCTATAATCTTGAATATTTACATTAAAATTTTTCTGTGTCATTAAAACACCCATTTAGCCTTATCATAATTTTTTTATTCATTTTCATTTTAATAAACATGTATGCATTAAACTAGCAGGAAAGCAATTATTGTTGAAAACCTTGCATTGTCTTTTGACTTTTCTGATCAGTGTTTCACCATTTGTCAATACATAAGGCTTTGGTTGTTTAGTCATTCAGAGGACAACGCTGTTATCTCTTTGGCATTGGACTGACAATAAATTATATCACATATTGCACTATGGTTAACAGTGGCCATAAAAGAAAAGATTAAGACCATTGGACACAATGGATTCTGTGTTTTACATCTGTCATACACAATGCCAAGAACACTTTTTCAATTCCACTTAGGAATTTATTAATGATAATCAAAAAATCCAGTGTGTATGACTGATTTACAACCCAATCCTCTTCCTACTGTCTTTAGAAGGACGAGATTGACTTTTATGATAAAAGTTTTCTATTAGCAATGAAATTATAATTGTGTTAATAGTATAGTAATTATTGCAGAAATAAATTGAATCTGTTCAAATCTCATATGTCAAGAAGAGGATATCCAGTGGGTGATTTAGGTTGATAATAAAGATTACAGAATTATCATTTACAGAAATTGTTCAACTCATCAGTCATAAATTAATTTTAAATAGGTCTATTATAAAAGATCAAAAAAAAGCTATTAACAGGAGTATTTTTACAAGTGATCTATGATTTTTGTAAGTTGTTGTTGTTGTTGTTGTTGTTGTTATTTGATGTTTTATTTAACACTTGCACAATGGATAAATATTTTTCTGGAATGGCCTGTCCTTTCTTTTTTTCAGAGGGGTGTTGATAAAACCAGCAGCAATATTTGTTTCTAGCAGGAGGAACCACATCCGTTAACATCTCATCTGTGTTTCTCTAAATACTATTTAGGTGCAAAAAAATAAAACCCAGTATTTTAATAATAGCATTAGCCAATAAAACTGTATGGACTAGAGGAGACTACTGGTGCTTATGTGGTCCAAACTCCATAATGGGAGCAGGATTTGCTTAGATCAGACTGCCTGGGAATTTGTCCAACTGTGTTTTGCGGCAAACAGCTAAAGAATTTATCTAAAACCTTTTCCTTCATATAGTCCTAATTTAAAAGTTACAGTTATATCTATGAGACTCAATCTTCTGAGTTTTTTTCTCTTTTAAAATTTCTAATTTCTTTATAGCTTGAACCTGTCAACAGACTTCAATTAACTTCACATCTTCAACAGGATTTCATGGTAATCTATGAAATTAATTTTTTCATGGTGTCATGAGCCTATCTGATCCTTATTTTCATACTCAGTAATTAATATCCCCTTGTGAAGAAGGAGATGTATAAGAAGAGAACTATGACGCCAGCAGAAATTAATATGCTGTATCTATTGCTTCAGGATTAAAAGCAGGCTCCCTAAGAGTAGACAGAGTTTCTCTGCATAGAGCAAACATGACATAATGTCCACTGGTTTTTATATCCATGTTGAAACCACACTCTTCATAGAGATATTTTTCAGAGCTAATTTTAGCCTTTCAGCTGGTAGTGTAAAAGTATCATCAGGCTGTCCTTCCCATCCTGCTGATGCCTCGTGAAGGCTGACTTAGAACAGAGACTGGACAGAGCTAAAGAATAAAGTAGGTGTTTATTAAGAGGTCTCAAATAGATCCACCTTGGGCAGCAGAGCCCAAAATAGCCACAAAATGGACAACAGGTCATGGGGACCCACACTTTTATATGTTTTGGTCCATTAGCATATTGGAGCTAATTGTCCAATTACAGCTTTAGCCCATGAAGTCCCATCCTTTTTGTTTTCTGTCTTCGGTCCACCCTTGTTTATGTTCTTGGGCCTGAGATCTGGATCAGCTGTCCTTGGGTCCCCAGCTAGAGAAGGAATTGTTTTGTCTACCTATTCTGTGAAGAGAGCTTACTATCCCCTAATATGAAGCCTAGATTTACATGTTAAAGCAGAATAGAATCTGAAAAATATAAAAGCTAAAACCTGAGGCATCACTGCAGCCAGCACAGATCTTATCCCTAACATCAGAGCCATATTCAAGTGATGAAAAGACAGAGCTGATTAGGGTAGGGATTTTATGGGCCAAAGGGCCCAAACCAGATAGGCAAGGATAACAGATGCTTGGTCCTGTTAACATTTTCATATTTGAAGAGTCCTATTTGTCTGAAACAGGAAAAACCTCAGTAACAAAGTGGGATGAACTGTTGCACAAAATAACTGCTGCATTCTCTAGCTGATTTGCCAGGGGAGTGAGGTCTCTGTGCTGGGTTCTCTCCCTATCCAGCCTCCATCCCCACCATCCTCATGGGCACAAAAGGCTATGGTTTGCAGACAGTGTCTGTGTCTGGGGATGTCAGTCCCTCCTCAGCTGGACCACCCCAGAGGGGAAGCTGGAGCAGAGGAGGCAGCAGTCATTGGCACTGACAGAGGCTCTAAACCAGTGACACCCAGCTCACGGTTGGTGGCACACACAGCCATGGCATCCCCTTGATAAGGGCAGACATCATATTTACAAACAGACATATTTACAGACTCCACCATCTGTCCTGCTTATCAGGACTCATTGCAAGTGAAAAGTCAGATTTCTCCTGGCTGCATGTTTCATTGTGAGACAGCAGTCCAGGGATCATAGTCTTGACCACAGAATAAGGGGACTGAATATTGATTACTTCAGCATTCATGTCTCATCAGCATGCATTCTTCCCTGCACACTGCTGTACTCTTTAAGAAGTTGTAAGAAGTCAGTAAGGAAACATTAAGGCTTCACCATGTCTCACTGAATACACTTCAGAGAAGGTGCCTTTAGCAGTCAGTCAGCAAGGACTTTGGGAAAAAGGAACTGTGAAACATATTTCCCCCATTCAGACAAGGATACTTAATGGTCAAGCTTTTTTTTTCTACTTTTATATCCACAAGGGTTTTGTTCAACAACAGAGTTTCTCCTGCTTTGTTCCACACAGTTAGTCACATTAATTCAGCAGAGTTTATAAAATGCTACCTTTACTTTGAAGTGTTTTGCCCTCCTTGGAAGGATCTAAGTGTCAATACAAATGCAAGGTCACTGAGGAGGCACAAGAGGTTTTCTGCTGAGTAACACCAAGATTGCTCTGCATGCTTTTCCATAGCATGCACTTCACAGTGGTCCACTGGTAGGTGTAACAATATAAATAATAAAACTTTATGCTGCACATAACAAGTTGGAAGATTCAGGACATTGGATGTATTGGAATAAAGAGTGAGGGGAGCAATTAGAGAGGACAGTAAAATAGCAGAGGAGTGAAATTAATTTTTTTGCATCCATCTTTACTATCTAGGACTACAGGGAAATCACTCTTCCAAGGGCACTTTTCATGGGAAATTATATTGTGGCCTTAACAAAATGATAGCCTCCAAGGAGAAAGTTAAAGAGCAACTTAAAAAATTAAGTGTAGTAAATCACGAAAACCAGATAATATTCATTTGAGGGTTGTGAAGGAAATTAAGTGTGAAATAGAGAAGTTACTGGCAAAGATATGCAGTGTATAATTTAAAAAGGAACTAATCCACAGGCTAAAAAGTCATTTTGATGGTTCTTGGCTTTGGAAAAACCTACACTTTGTATTGTCTTTATATTATAGTGGCTAGGGGAATCTCTGAGTAGTGTAAGTACTTGGGGCTGAAAGTAATCTTCTACTAAAGAAGTTCTTTACCACATGCTGTACACCACATAGAGTTTAAATTCATCATGCTGTAGAGGTACTGAAAATATAAGCCTAATATCAAAAGTTGTCTGATAAAAATAATTCCATTGAAGGTTTCTGACTGTGTAAAACTTAGAACACACCAAATTTGTAATTACAGTGCCATCTTCTATATCATACTAAAAAGCATTTATCTTTAGCTGTAAGACAGAAATAATGGCAAAATGAAGAAAAATAAAACAAAATAAAAATCTTTTTAGATTGAAATTGTAAGTTAAAAAATCAGAACTACTGACCCACAATTGAAGATCAATAGGAATGAGGCTTTTGGAAAATCAGGTTATTTGCTGCGAAAAGATGCATTTACATAATCTTTGAAATATACAAAAGTTTAGGTTGCATTTTCTGTAGGGTTTTAGCTCATATATGTTTGGGGGTTTTGTTTAGTCTCCAAATCCACAAGAATTTGCCCTTTAATTTAACAGTTTAAGAGAATATAATGTATAATGTTCCAGGGTTTGGAAAAAGATTTAGATTTCCTCTTCTGCCATCCACTTCTGTAGATTTGAGTCTTGCCTTTGTAAAAGGTTATCCTATTAAATCATCAGTATGGCACCAAAAGGCTATGCTAAAATAAATGAACTGAGCCACTGTTTGGGTTTTTTTTTCCTCCACAGGATCCCCTTGTTTAAAATAGGAATTTAAATAAGAATGCATTGTTAAGAGCCATCTAAATTGTGGCTGTTAGTCTCAAACTGAGTTCCAGTATTGATCTTTCATTTCCAATAAATGTATTTACCTTTGGAGTGTTTTACAAAGGAAAATGAACTGCAGTTTCTCTTTAGTTTTTTGTTGGTTTTTTTTTTATGCCTAGGTCTACACTGCTATTTCCATTATTTTTACTGGTTTTGTTAAGATAAGATAATAAAATAGGATATCAAAAAGTACCAAACCAGAGGCCCACATACAATAAATACATCACTTGCCAGTTGCAATTAAAAACCACCCTTTCCAACTAACTACTAGAGCAATGGAAGCAGACTAAAATACTAAAATACCCCAGCCAAACAAATAGAAACCCAACAAAAAACCTGCCAAAATTCACAAAGCAGAAGTAGTGTCACTTAAGAATATTGAGAGATATTAGGACCATGGCTGTCTTTCCCAGCTGCTGTGATCCAGGTATCCCTCCTGCCTGGCCACACAGCCCAGGACAATGCCCTGGGGACCTGAGCATGTTGAGAAATGCAGCTTTTTCTTCCCTGTGTGTAGATTCAGACAATAGTGAAGATGTGCATAAGTCCCAGAGGCACACACAGAGAGGACACTGATATGTCTGATCACACAGATTACCAAAAAAAGGTACTGTTTTCAATAACACTTAAATACATAAATACAGACCCTCTTCTTCTGCTGAGCTGGCAGGGACAGAATTGCACACAAAACACTCCAGGTTCACAAGCACACACATTGATGGATACCTTGAACACAGATAAGTGTCCATCTGGCACTCATGCCCAGATCCTAGAGCCTCCTACCTGTCCCATGTGTCCCTTACTCACTGGTCAATCCATTTCTGTGTTCTCCAGCAAACAGTGCTCAGGTCTCCCTGAGTATGCCAGCAGAGACTATTGCCAGCTCTCCAGCCTGACCAGAATCAAAGCTGATGTTCCACAAAGTGGTGCCTTTAGTTTGTTGCTAGCCCATCAATTAGTGTAATTGGCAGAGTTTGTTTCCTCTTTTTGTCTCCATGTTCGTTTTGGAATGTCTGTGTGCTGCCTTTGATACTGTCCCCCACAGATTTCTCCAGGAAAAGCTGGCAGCCCACAGTTTGGACACGTGCACTCTTTCACTGACTTAAAAATTGGCTGGATGGCCAGGTCCAGAGCATGATGGTGAATGGTGCTGCATTCACGTGGCAGCCAGTCACTAGTGGGGTTCCACAGGTCTCAGCACTGGGGCCAGCCCTATTTTATGTCTTTATTGATGATCTGGATGAGGAAATCAAGTGCACCTTCAAAAAGTTTGTGGATCTGGACAGGCTGGATCAATAAACAGAGGTCAACAATATGATGTTCAACAAGACCAAGTGCTGGGTCCTGCACTTGGATCACAACAACCTCAGGCAGCACTAAAGGCTGGAGACAGAGTGGCTGGAAAGGGGTCCAGCAAAAAAGGACCTGGGAGTGCTGGTCAACAGCCTGCTGAACATACACCAGTGTGTGCCCAGGTGACTGCAAGGGCAGTGACACCCAGTGTGTGCCCAGGTGACTGCTAGAGCAGTGACACCCATTGTATTGAAAATAGTGTGGCCAGCAGGACGAAGGCAGTGATTTTCCCTCTGTAGTCAGCACAAATGAGGTGTGACCAATCCTGTGTCCAGTCCTGGGCCCCTCACTTCAAGAAAGACATTGAGGTGCTGAAGTGAGTTCAGATAAATTGAATGGATAAACTGTGGAATGATCTCAAGCTGAACTGTCAAGATAAGAAATTTTAGGAAAAGAATGTTATGGTAAACAATAAATCAGTAGAGACACATGGTATTCATCTAGGACTTGCAGAGAACTCACGTATGAAATTGCTGAAAGATTGACTATGGTTTGTAACTCCTCAGCTAGATCAGTTTCAGTACCAAAGAAATGTAAGTTGAAAATTTAAACTGACACCAGTTATTAGAAAGGCCTCTAACAATGATTTTAGCAAATGTAGATGAATAAATCTAACTCTCCAACAGGCAATATAATAGATGCCATAATAAAGAGCAGTATCAGTAGATACACGGTTACACATGCTATAATGAGAAGATCCATGCAGCTTTGGTGAAGGAAAGTCATGCTTCACCAGCCTTTCAATGTTCTTGAAGAAGTAAATGATAGTATTGATCAATAAATATTTAATAATTAAAAGTACAAAAGAAAAATTATCTCATTAAAGAGGATTCATAACCATAAGGAAAGATCATTGAATAGTTTCATAGTTGGTTAAAGAGGAATATAGAGGACTGAACAGACAAATTGTTGTTCAGTGATGAAAAATTATCATTCTCTCAATCATGATTTGAAAATTATTTAGAAAATGCAAAGTTTGCAACTGGTACCAAACTGTTCAGTGTAGAAAACCTAAGGTAGCTATGAAGAGTTGCAGGATGATCTCATGACAGGTGAATAGCTGGGTAATAAAATGTCTGATTATATTTAGAATTGGCATAAAACCATTTATATGAGGAAAAAAAAAGTTCCAATTATACATACATAATGAACTGAAAACGTGCTAAATATCTTAGTAACATTCCTACATTATTTCCTTGATCCACTATGAATAGGTCTCTCAGAGTCAAAAGTAACAAATAATTCAAAAAAGTAAGCAGAATTTCAGAAATTACTACAAAAGGAATAGGAATTACAATTTAGTGTGTCATTATATCACCCGGTGGTTTGATGCTGTGGTAGTCCACATCTTTTGTATGAAGTATTGTTTTTGTTATGGCCTTTCTGAAAGGATATAATAGAAATGGAAGAGATAAAGAGGAATAGACAAGGATTATGAAAAAAGAAACTATGGCTATGTGACAAAATAACTGTAGCCCAGTCAATACAGTTTCTGCTCTTAGTTGGAGGATGCCCCAACTGATCCAGCAGTGCAAAGGCTCAGCCTTGCCATGGCCTGATCTAGTCACTGGTTTAACCCCTGTGTTGGGGCCAGTGGCTGCTGCCTGCTCTGCTCTGGGGTGGCCCCTGGGGAGGGGGTGATACCCCCACCTGTCACTGCCTGACAAACCATGGCTCTCTGTGCATGGGGCTGGGACATCTGTGAGCCACTGCCAGACTGAAGCTGGGAGAAGAAAGGGGGCTGTCCTGGTCTCTTTGTGAATATGTGATAGTCAAGCCTGGTTGCGTGCAAGATCCCTACCAGCAACTCATTCACTTGCCCTTCTCAGCAGAAACGTTTGAGAGGATAAGATGGAAAAGCTCATGGGTCAAGATAAAAACAGGGAGGTCACTTGCCAGTTACAAGTCTGATAACAAACAAAGTAGACTCAGATTGGGAAAAATTAATGCAATGTGTGGCATATTAAGAGTATGTGTATAATACATTGCAGTCTTCTGAAACTAAACCCGAGTTATATAAAAAAATTTTGGTAGGCTCTTTCATTCAGAAAAATAAGTTATTTTCACTTGGATGTGTTTTCAGTGTTTCTCTGATTCAGTTTCTCTGATTCAGCAGGTTCAGTGATTCAGCTTCTTTACCAGAAAACCAGGTGGTCCCAGTCTTTCATAAATAAGAACATTATTTTTTAATAAAACATAATTTTTATATATATCCACGTATTTCCATATGCAAATCATGTTCTCTCTAGAACTAAAGAGCATGCAGCATCAGTCCTGTGAATGATATGTGTTAGGTTCCAATAGAAAAAAAAGGAGATATAAATCACTACTAACTTACAGAACTAGAAGTCCTGTTAGGTTTTTATGTACTTTGTAATCATATTTGCTGTCTTACTAATATATCTTCTAAAATTTAACAGTTACACAGAATTACATTTGAGGAGAAAATGAGATTAAACAAATGTCCCTGAATTTTTTGCATGATACCCATTCCAGATCTCTAGACAATTTGCACTACAAATTAAATCAAACTGTTTTCCTGTTTAAGGTATTTTTAAGAATGGAAAGATGCACTTTATATTGCCCACTGTCATATTTCATGGAACCATATTCATGTTAGTAGATATAAACAATGTGGTACACTTTATAGCTGGTCTTGAAATATGCCTTTGATTGCATACATCATGTCATAGGCTCCTATTTATGCATGTAGATGCTATATGTGGATATCACCTATATATGTTATATACTCCCCAGCTAGGATTCACTTGACCTCTGTAAGGTAGATCTCTAAGACAGCTTGAATGAATTATGCCTTAGAGGTATGTATTTCTTTTCAAAGAGTACACAGAAATACTTGCTCTGTGTAGATGTTTGCACTCTAGATATCAAAGGTACGATACTATGAAAGAACAGAAGAATTCTGTCGCATGGCTACCATAACTCCTTCACAGGGCTGTGAAAGAGACTTATTGTTGCTAAAAACAGGTGGACTCTCATTTTATAAACCATCAGATACGTCTTTCATCCTTCAGTGAACAGTGCTAAGCTTTCTTATGCTTTTATATTTAGGGGTTTTTTTTGTTTTGTTTTTAGTTGTTTTTTTTCAATAATATTCATATATTGCTTGAAGGATGGCTAGATTCCATTTGTTGTTTGTTTGTTAACTGATAAAATAAATTTTTATTTAAGGAGGCAAGAGGTATACAGACCTGGACCTATGCCTATACATAGGCCATAAATGTATTTAAAATGAACAAAGTACATATTTTTTATAGCCACTCTGCTGAGGTTCACTTTAGATGGCAAATTTATTTAACCTGGAAAAGAGATATTTTGACAATATCAAAAAAAGAGAGATGGGCTCTGACAGGGAGATGAGAGAAGAAGTTCATAAATTGAAAGGAGAGAAGTTTGGACTGGCTTGTAAAGAAAAGCTTTTCCCCTATGAAGTCAGCCCAGCACCAGAGCAGGTTGTTTTTAGAGGCCATGCAGTATCCATTCCTGGTTTTCAAGACCCAGCAGCATAAAGCCTTGAGCAATCTGATCTGACCTCGAATCTGACTCTCCTTTGAGCAGAACACTGAAGTAAAGAATTCCTGAGGTCCTTTCCAACCTGAATTATTCTATCATCCGATGTGGGGGAAAGGAAATAGTGCAGAAGGTAGTCTCACACCTGAGGAGTTGCAGCTGTACTAATTACCAAAGATTAGGAACAGGCCTGGCTTTAATAGGCCACAGCTGTGTCCAACAAGAAGAAGAATGCTACAAAAGAGGGGGTTAGCTGGGTGAGGAGAGATTTGGGGTTTGTTGGCAGTACTGTGAAGAAGTCAGCACTGTGAGGAACTGCCCATGAGAAAACACCAAGAAGATATGGGACCTTTGCAAGAAGATGACGACTATCCAACCCTATTTACATTTATTTGTTTAGCTTTAATTGAAATGGTTAAAACCCAAGGGTTTGGTGCAAGAGTTTCTAGACCCAATGCCTGATGATAATTTTGCTTCTATGAGCCCCTTTTTTTTCCATATGCAAGGTATCTTCATGTGCTTACCAAAATTATATAAAAATATATGTTCACATTAACTGTGGTTTTTAACAAGCTTTTCCCTCTAATGATAATTTTTTCTAATAAAATGGGAAAACAGTTTGTCTGTCTCACTTTGAAATGATGTTGGAACAGAAGTAGTAAACAGTTGTTGGAAGATAAATGTTATTAATAGTAAATAATACAGCTGACCAGAAATCTTATACCAGTGTCAAGCATACAATGTGTAGGTAAATAAAAAGTAATAGTAATTTTTAAAAATACATATTTCAGATGTGAAATATTTAAATATAATTTTCTGACTAATTCAGTATGATTATTCTGAGCTGTGATTTTGCATGTCTTTCTGTAAAATTCTTTTTCTTTATTCATTTACAAAGGTAGCATTGTATTTGGGGGTATTTTTTTGTGAAAACAGATGAGAACATAATTTTGCCTGGCTATTTTTTTTTCCTGTTGTTATTGTTTTAGAAAAATGTTCGGCTAGAACCTTCAAAAAAAGTTTTCTAAAGAACAGATCTTGTAATTCATATGAATTCATTGATTCATCAGAACTGCCAAAGTGAAATCTGAAAAGCCATATTTTTCAATGGTTATTTCCAGTCAAACCACCTGTTCTAGACGGTTTTGCAAGTATTTTCCCTCAAAAAATCAATGCTGGTATATGAATCTCTTGGTACAAGAACATAAAAAGATATGAGCCCAGACATTTAGGGCTAAAATTGGTGTTTCATAATGCTATTTTTAGCTTGAATTTTTTTGCTTGCTTTAATTTACTCTTTAGTAGCCTCATTATGTAAACTTATCTTAACAGTTATCAAAATAGGTTTTCCCAAATATTTATTTAATACACTCACATAAATACTTAATGTTATATTGATTTATATTTTCTATCTTTTGCATTTAATTGATAGAAGCCACTGCTTCCATTTTCAGTATATTTTTCCTGAATGCTGCATGTTTTATATTTTAAAGCCCTCCATTAACTCTATTAAATTCTGTAAAAGTTTGAAGGAGTGTCTGAGGTATGTGAACTGCAAGTGATGTTATAACTCTGTAGTGTTGAGATGAATTGTCTGCTTCTTGACAATTTCTTCATAAAGGCACAGGAAGTTCTTGGCCCATCCCCTCCAAAGAAAAATTGGTTTAGAAATTGTAAAGAACACAGGAAATAGAAGGCTTGATTCTTTATTATTTCTTTCATTTTATAAAGGCATTTCCATAGGTCTGAAGTAAAGGCAAAAGACTGCCAAAATCAACACAGTAGTATTTTCTGTGTTTAGTTTTCCCTTCTTTGGAATGCTCAGATGTGCACTAGATTAGAAAATCAGGCCAAAAGTTCCCAATATGTAAAGCTTACAGTTTAATGCTGCAGTTTCGCAAGCAATTTAAAATCCATGAGAAGCTGCATTTTTTTATTTGGATTTATTTCCAAGGGCTAACAAGCATTTTTACACTAAATTGAATAATCTTTTTAAATAAGTTGGTATTAGAGAGATAAACTGAACAGGTCAATACTATAGCCCCCTTACGCAGCCCAATAAACACTACAGAAATGAGCCCTAGCCAGTGGTGATCTATACCCAAAAGAGATTTGTCCCAGAGTGTTAGCTATCATGCTGAATCCTGGCTCAGAGATATTAAGGGAATATAAGCATCCCAGGGAAAAGAGGATGAAGAGCATTTTTCCCTCTCCTTTGATTTGCAGGCTGAGAAATTTCATTCACTAAATTTGCATCAACACTTTTTGGTTCTGGCTGACTATCATTCGCAAATTAAGAGATCATTGGTGAAAGTGTTAGGGAGAATGGAGCTTTTTGTAAGTAGTTTTGAAATTAAGTAATACCTAAAAATATAAAAATGGAAATGTTTCATATTTTGTCTCATAGTTTTCTTTTCTTTCTAGTGTGTCTCACAATGCAACAGATGTTTTGTATAATCATTCTACAAAGGGTAAATACATGAAAAAATTAAACAACATAATGGAGCTTTTCTACATTTCCCCCAGTAGGCATTCTAATTGCTTTCATGAGGCACTAATTATAATTAGCCTTTTTTTGCAGCATCAGATACATGTTTTTTGTAGATATTCTTAGTACAGTAATGGATATCTATGCTCTTCTAAGGCCCCATTCAGTTGACATTTAAAGTAGAGGCAATTTCTGTTTATGTCAACTACCATTGCCAGCCGTGTGGGAATAAATGAGAGACACTTGTTATTAGGCAAAATGATAATAATTGTGAGTTGCAGTACAGAAGACTGCTAGTCTCTTCTCAGTGAATGCAGAAAGCAATTTCTTACCAGCATTTAGCATGCCAGCATAGAAAAACAACATTATGAAAAGTAGCTCCATTGAGTCTTAGCTGCTGAAGACATCTGAGTCCATTGGCTTTTGGGATACCAGTAGAGCAGTCACTAAGACATGCATAGTGTTTAAATATAAATTTCATTTTCAGGCAGTTAGATTAATGAATTATAGAGATTAGCTGTTTATTCATCATCTATAGGAATGATATATTATAATAACCTAAAATACACATGGTTTTGATGGCATAAAAAGAGTTTTACTTAATGAGAATATCAGAATGGAGTTAAAACTTTCTTTAATTGTTTCCTTTTGAAGATTAGGCAAATAAAAATGAAGCCGCAGGTTGGCTTCTAAGAAAGGAGTGTGGCCTTTATTACACACAGACTGGTGATTATTTTTCTATATCTTTATGTCTATTTATCTCTAAATAGATCCAATAACAATATAGAGGTAACTAGCACTCACTCTCACCACAGTAATGTAAAGCCTGCATCATAAAACACAGTAATCATGGATAGGCTGGATGCCAATGACCTGCAAGATGTTTAATGCAGACATGCCCACAGACGTCGCACAAGCTATTGGTGCTGTGAGGAGCATGGGGGGAAGAAAGTACCACACATCCTGTCCTTACTGTCAGAACTGGGCAAAGATGACTGTGGAACATTTTGTACCAATAGTCTTCTGTGGGTTGTCTAACAATCAGGTCACAGGAAGATCTTTTTGCTGCTTCTCCACAGCCTCTCTTTCTGGCTAAGTGAGCCCTGACCTGCGCACAATACTTAAGGGATAGTACAGCTTTCTACAGATTTCCATGATGTCCTGTGGGTCCAGTCCCCCAGGAATTGTAATATAGAAAGATATTTATATGAAAATCTTGCCCAGAAACCTCATGGGAATATGGCAGGTGTTTTTAAAAGCAAGCTCACATATTTTCCAATGTATTTTTAACTAGAGCTAGAGAAAATGTTGAACAAAAGCACAGAAATTGTCATGAGATAGTCATCAGTTTAATTCAATTACTAAAAGTTACAGTTTATCATGTTATTGTTATGTCTGGGTTATAGGTAAATTTAAAGACCAAAGTACCAATAGACAGATAGTGTATAAATGATGAAAACTTTGCCAGAAAGTAAGATTAGGAGAAAATGAAATTGCAATTTATCAGTAATAGAGGTACTGATTTTTTTTTTGTAGAAGAGAGGCAGATTAATGTAACTATTCAAGTCAGATAGGTGTTTATCTATCTTGTACATTTAGTATTTTATAAAAAACATTGCAGTGCTGTTTTTTTTGCAAGTATTTTGCTGTTAGGAGGCCCCTGGCTGCATGCTGACCCAGTAGTGCAGGGACTCAGCCCCTCTCCATGGACTGCTTTGACACAGCATTGCTGTCTTCCCTGTTCTGGCTTCATCCCTGGTGAGAGCAGAAGGATGACAGCCCCACCCACTGCAGTCACTGCCTGGCAAACCATAGTCCTGCGTGTCTGGGGAAGGCTGGGGGGTGACACATCTGAGGAAATGAGTAGCTGCTAGGAAGTGATTTTTTGGTTTGGTTTGGTTTTGGTGTAACATCTTTATGTTCTTGAGACTTGGAGCAGTACTTTGGATCATGACTGTGAGTGTCACTAAACGGATCAGCAATATCCATTCACTATATTTTAGTGAAGCTATTAAAACATTAATTGGGCTAACAAAAACTTCCTAGCTTCATATGTATTATTTGCTCTGTTTTACACGTAGCAAGCTTCTTAGTGTGATCCACCCAATAAAACTGAAAACTAAGAAAGGAAAAAGAAATATGGTCTTGGTATCACTTTAACTATTGTCAACATATACTTGGAGAAAATAAGAAACTCCAGAGTAGAAAAATAGTTAGGTTAAAATTCTTTACAATAGCAAATTTCCCCAGAGGTTGTGCATTGGCAGGAGGTTAATGTTGGAGAGCAAATTATCCATCATCCATCTAGTATAATATTTGTTTGTGGGCTGAACAAATATTTAATCCAATATGGGCTTCATATTTATATTTTGTACCTAAATAAATTATATTTTTTTCTTTCTGCCTGAGGATTTTATTACTTTTCTTTTTCCCCTTTACAGCATTTAGACAAGCAAAAAGCAATAGTAAGTAGCTAGCAACTGCAAATATATCATGGTGTTGTCTACCATAGGCAGGAGGCCTTTCGAAATGGAACATTATCTGTATTAGTAAGAGTTGACACAAGCTACTGCTTCTCATTTTTTTTTTGCAACTATTATTACTAAATAGGAATTTCTTTCTACTTGTTGGTTGTTTGTTTTTCTCCAGACTACACCTGTATTGGTCGTGTTCTCCAGTTCTTTCAAACAGTGTTATAAGATAGTCTTTTAGTGAAATTTCTATTATGAGGTTGTGGAAATTTTATGATTTTTTCACCACTAGAGTCACTGCAACATCAATATATTGTTGTGGTGCGTGTGCTGTTTGGTCGCAGGTTCACAGGTTTCCTTAGTTCAATGTTAAATGTTAAATGTTTTATATGTTTTTAGCCTATTTAGCCTATATACCTAAGATGGCCCCTGTCCTGGGCTCCCCTCCCCCATTTTTTCCTCAGCTGCCCCTGTCAGTCTTTTAGTTGCTTAGTAACTCCCGCCTTTTTGTTACAATTTTTATATCAATCTTTTAACTCCTCCTATGTTGCTATGCCAACCTCCTTGTCCATCACCCTCTGTCTACTCCCATAGCCCCAGAATCTTCCATCTGGGGCCGAGGGTGATTGGACAAACCCCCAAGTCCCCACCCATGCTCTGCTCCGATTTGTTATTATATTTTGTCTATTGTGTGATAATACTCTGTTATTGGTCTGGGAGCGAGTTTATTCCTCCCCCTGGCCACCCTTTATAAGCTGCTTCAGTCCCTGCCTTCTCGGGCAGATCCTTGCAGCGTTCCTAATTGTCTGTACCTCGCACCTTCCACTCTAATAAACCCCCCCTGCTGCTGAGACCTGCCTGCCTCCTCATCATCATTCTGCGACCCTCGTCAGCTGGCACCAGAGAGCCTCACTTCAGTCCAGACTGAGGCAGCCTGTCCCCTACGCCGGGGAGGGTTCGGTCTGCCTCTGACTGCTGCTGGTGGCGCGTGGCACTAGCCGGGCTTTCTCCAAGCGCAGAAGCTAGCAATATATTAGTAGCAAAAGTGGAGAAATAAAAATTTAAAAAATAATGTAGGTCTGCCTTAAAATGAATATAAAATATCTTTCATTTCATACTGTAGTCTGGATTTCTTGGGGCATCCCTTTTACATGCTATAGTATACCTTACAGAGGATGAAAAATTATACTCAACAAAAAACCATGTCAAAATATGCTTTAGTTCCAACTTTCAACAAAAGAGATGAAGCAACCTCACTGCTATAACTAGATACCACTTGGAATTTCTAAATAGCTCATTCTGCAAAGACATTAGAATCTGACCAGGCTCTTAGTTATTATGTTCACATTTAATATGTGTTCCCATTCAGTTTGAAGTTTTTCAAAGGAGATGGTCATTCATTCCCTAAGTTATGCTAAATTGCATAACAGTGACAGAATTCTGAGATGAAGGAGTGTGGTTATACTGTTACTGGAAATGAATCAAGCAGCTGTTTGATGAGGATTTGTGTTGCAGCACCTGCTTCTGCATTCTCAAAGTAAATGGAAAAATTGGGTTAATGGTTTTGTTTATCAACCACTTTCCAGGTTTTTTTTTGTCCATTCTGAAGATAATGAACTTTTAAGGGACTTACAGTAATGTAAGACATGATAGCACATTTTAGAAGCATATTTTTAAAAAGTATGGAAAAAATTATTATTTGTTTGGAATTTTTAGGCTTGATCAGCTCCCACGCTAAGCATTTTACTTAGATATTATTCATCTATTCAGAATTAATATCCTTTGATAGAAGATAATTGTTTGCAAATTGCCAACTACACTACCATAAAGAAGCTACAGTAAATACAATAACAACAAAGTAATTAGTGGTTTTGTTTTAAAGCACCAAAAGCAATTGCAAACATTCACCCTGGGTTATATAATCCTACTTTGGGTGTTAATGAACACCTGTTATCCCTCAACTACCCCATTTCACACCATAAAATCAGAATTAGGATTACCAATTAACTGAAATCTGCAGCAAGACCTCCACAGTCTATGTTGCAAAAGTGGATCTGAGAAATTTTCTCAGTCGCCTACAACATGTTCTCAAGCAGATGAGAGACATTGCTGTCATCTGCTCAGCTGGAGAGAGTGAAAGCCAATACTACCCCTTCTGTGTATCCTAATGGTTTGCCAAAGGTCTTTCCCACTGAAGTGGGTTTTTTTCCAGGCACAAGCTTGTTGGAAAGATCCAATGAGAGTCACATACACAGAAGTGTAGGTGGACACATACAGTTATTTTTCTTTTTTTCTATTCATGATGTGGAAAAGCTTTTGAAGCTAACCAATATATGTCAACTATTCCAGTTTCTTTTATTTTTAGGGCAATTTTTCAATTCCAGTAAATTTATTTTTAGTAGGGTGTAACTATTTTATAGACAGTTTCCTTGGCTGAGTAACATCAGTGATTTTGTAATTAAGTAGTGTAACTACTGATGTTTGTTTGCTTTTACTGAATGTTTGTTTTGTTTTTTTTTTTCAAAAACACCAATGCAAAGTTGATGCAAGTAGTGCAAACTGATGTGTGACTTGCTTTAAGGAACCATCGATATCCAGAAGTGTTTTCCGTTTACCTTACATCAGGCCCTGGGTAGACACTAGAGCAAAAGATTTCAAAAAATTTTACTGATCGCTCTTGGCACAAATATTTTCCTTTTAACCGTAAGAGTCCCATAGCATTCAGTTTGATGGAAATATATGCCAGAAAATTCAGCATATAATGTATGAGCTCCTAAATATTACTATTATTACAATTGTTTTAATATACACGCTCTTTCAAATGCAGAGGGGAATAATTCCCATTCTCACAGTAGAGATGTCTGATTATTTTTATAACTTCAAGGAATTATCGTGGCAAGAATTATTTTCTACACAAATATAACTGACTTAACAATGGGTGACTAATATCCACTCCAAAATAACACAATAAAGGTTTATAGGAGTTAACTTTCAGCTGCTGCATGTAGTTGCACACCATCCACTGGTTTAATTTCTAGATAAAACAAAACAACCAGTGTTGTTGTTTTTTATTTGATAAAACAAAACAATCAATGTTACATGATTTAGGTTTTTTATTTCTTTTAAATCAGATGGTATATAATGATCAAGGATTTAAGGATATAGGTGCTTGGCTAATTATTAGCTTCATTAGGGATATTATAAGCGGTGTACTTACTGAAGAAGTCTTACTATAATTACGTGGTTATTGAGATTTTCTATTTTAGTTGAAAAGTATTATTAATTACATGGCCATTAGGGCCAAAATCAAGAAGAAACAGAAACAACCATATAAAATGAAAATGGCAAAAAAAGGTAAATTTATCATTTATCGTCTTTTTTTCTGTTCTATATTTCTATTTTCCTTCCATTTTGTTTAAGGTATTCATCTTAGTATATGGTGAGATGACTGTATAAAAAGTTAAGATAATCTAAAAATTTAATTAAAAATATGTTACCTTTCTTTACATTCTCCTTTGATAACTTTACCCAATATTTTTCCTGTTTCTTTTCTCTTGAAATCTGAAATATATTCAAAATCATCTGGAAAAGCAGGCAGAATTGATCATCAAGTTTCATTCAGTATGTTTCATATTTACACTATTAATAAAGAAAAAGCTACACAACTGGCACAAATATTTTCCTTGAAAAATATGTTTAAGTAATATATGAAATCATAAACTTACCATCTTAGCGATGAAACTGAGGAAGTGTAGTGCCAAGAACAGGAAGCTCCATACACAAAATGCAGAGAGGTAATTTTTCAAATACCACTCACCAAACTGTATTAAGTGTTTTTTTCTTTCTTTTATAATTCTTCTCTTGCTGTTTACATGGGGAGTTTGTTTATTTGGAGTTTTTTTCTGTGTATAACACAGTATTATAGTAAAACAAAACACAAACCAATTATAAAAAAACAGATGAATATATATGCAGACCAACTATTCTTTTTATCACTTCAATGAAAGTAGTGTTGCTGATGCAGTGAAAAAAACATTGTAATTATTTCAATGTAAAACTTTCAGCTGTACATTTAAAACCTGGGGTTATGCACAGGAAACATTTCCAGTCAGGTCCCCTAAATTAATACACTTTCTCAAGAAAAAGTTGCTATTCAGTAGCATCTATGAGGGAAAAAGAAAAAGCAAACCAGGCTTCACAATGTGCTGGGAATCTCAACCTGTATGGTCAGGATTGATTGACCTCTTTCCTCCTTGATGAGTTCAAAAGTTTGACAACATTAATTATTTAAAAGTCTGATGTCCTCATTGAACTATTACATTGTTTTTTGTTATAGTCAATGTACAGAACAAATGACAGTGGAAGTAATTGGAAAATTGGAGGCTCAGAAACGTTAAGTGACTTTCCTGAGGTCACAATGTGGATTTTTTGGACCTCTTGACTTGAAGAGCCATATTTAGCTCCTTCTCCAGCTTAGTCCAATTAGTAGTTTGATTAGTAGTTTGATAATCAGTTCAGCCCAAAGAACAATTATTTTCAGGCATCTGCTTTTATCACACAGTATCTGAACCTGCCTTACATGCTCTGTTGGAGATGGACATGAAGTCACATGCATGTTTCCTTTTGTGGTGCTAAGAACCTGTGGTAATCACAACACTTCTCTGCAGAATAATGAATTGGGTTTGGTGCACTTGCATTTTACTGTGCCAGTCCTAGGCAAGTGCCTCAGTCTCCACATGATCTTCAGAAAGAGTTCTGAGTACTTGAGTAATTTTTCTCTCCCACTTCAGCAGCTATAGCTATGGACATTAAAATAAACTTCATTGTGTTGACCCTAAAATAAATGTGTATATCAGTTGGCAGATCTTTGCTTTAAATACACCATCATGAGAATTTGTCAAAATACAGTGCTTCAATCAATAAGGCATTAAATCCAACAATAAAGTGGGTAGTTCTAGGAATGCATTTACTCCACTTGATTGGGCATACTACCTACCGAGTAGTAGGGTTTTTTGCATTTTCCAAACACTATCAAGAGATTGCAATCAAACTGGTACAGAGAAAATTGCTCTTCGTGAGGACGATAGTATTGCTTTGTTGCCCTTCTATTTTCAGCTTATTTTGATGTCATATCTCTGTCTCCAGTACAGGATTTCTTAAAAATATTTCATCAGTAACTAAGTTCTTTTTGACTGAGGATACTGTAACATTGGAGTGGTGTAAGGAAGAGGAAAAAGAATGTGTAAAATCATTGAGCTGAGCTCACCCAGGAGAAAGACTCTGCCTTTGAAGATGAACATAAGTGTTTTCAGAAAGAGTTAAATGGCTGTATGAATATCCCTGGGAAAAATATGCAAATATTAGGGAGAGTCCTAAATATCCAAAGCATGTTAAAAGTCCTCAAATAATAGAATGATTTTGGCCTTTAAAGATCATCTAGTCCAACTCTCTTGCTGTGGGCAGGAATTTTACTCATCTTTATTAAATCCTTTTTATTAAATATTGGTAATTTACATTTCACAATGCAAACAGGGAATTTTCAATTCTAGGAGTATGTTCTCTTTTTTTTTCTTTGTCAAAACACATAATTTCTGGCCAAAGACTCAGTTACAACCGAAACCTGCCCAAGCACCATCAGAAGAAAGTAACTGAAAGCAGGTGCTGCGAGCAGGTGTCATCAGTTGCTACATGGATGATGCAAGTACAGCAAAGGAGAGCAGCTGTCAGGATGTGCTGTTCCACGTTGCAAGATTGAAATTACCCAATGCTTTTAATTTAGTGGAAAATTAGCATTTTTTGTGAGCTTGATGCTTGTCTGTGGTCACTTGGAATTCCTGAAAGTAGTTTTAACAGATACATTACTGAAGAATCATTGGCAACATCACTTAGTCTGCTTGATCAATGGTTTCATTTATCTTATGTTTTCTGGACAAACATTCAAGTGTTTGACTGTTCATTACACTATGCTTTTAATGGCATTGTGTAATGAACAGTCAAACACTTCAGCGATTTTTGTTTAGCTGTTTAATAACTGGAAACTGGAAACATAGGGGAGATGAAAGCACGATAACATGACAAGCAATGAACAAATACCATCACTGAAAATCAGCATTGCTTTGTCATTGCATGAAATGCTCCAGATTTACCCATTTTCTTTATGTCACCTGGCAAAAGAAACGATTTGATATCCTGGTGTTGTGACTTCAGGGTGTTTCTGATACAGCAGAATGGCCTGAAATATATACACTGGATGAGATACCAATTCCTCTGCTGTCGGACCTTTGTCATGACTTCAGGACATAAGGAAATTTCTCCTGAAATTTGGAAATGATTCTTTGCTTGATGGCTGTTAAGGCCATTGCAAACCAGCTTTAGTGAAGTATATTATGAGTATTAAAATTTAGTCCTGAAACAAACAATGTGGAGAGAAGAAACTTCCCACACCAATACCACAAATGCCCAAGTAATTTCCCAGTATTTCAGAAATGCTTCTTGTTCATCAAAAATATTACTACTGAAACACAGTGAAATATTGTATGCACTGTTTCACTGAAGCAAAATTCAACACTGGTAGTAATTTGCTGTATTCCAGCTAAAGCTTTAATTCCTTCAATAAATAAATTATTAGAACTATTACTTTATGAGACAGAATTTTGCACTATGCCTAATTCTAAAGCCTGAAGGAAGAAATCTTTTTGCACACTCCTTTTCCGCAGATGTTTCAAAATTAGATAGTATTTAAAAATTTACTATCCTAATTACTGGGGAAAATTTCAGTAGCTTTATTTTAGAATTAGTCTGGTAGTCTAGTATGAAATATTTGATGCTAAAAAGCTAATAACATGTCAAATTACAGGATAATTTAAAAGTTTAAGCTGGCATTATTTATTAGGCTTAATTTTTAGGGAAATGACCTTGAGTAATGCTGAAATAGAGTATTTGTAAGACAGTTTAAAGGTTATTAGTACATAATCAGGGCATGGCAGCACACGTATAAACATTAAGATCTGAGCAAATTAATAAAAAAAACATTGGTTGAAATTTGCACTTCATCTTGAACTGCTAAATTTTTTAGCATTTTGCCTTTTTAAAGTTAAATAAAACCCAATATTTCCTACTTCTATAGACAGGTTTGTAATGACTTTCAAATACTAATCATAAAGAGAGTTAATACATTAGTAGGTTTCTCTTCCATTGAAATACTTTTAGCCCTGCCACTAAACAGTAATTTCCACAAAGACTGAGAAGGTGACAGATTTTTTGTGTACATGTAGTACTATACAGGGAATGTTTTTCCCTGAAGTTTATTTTGATGTATTTTATCTGTCTAGGAAAAGTAATGAACATTAAAGAATCATTCTTGTTACCTCTTTTGTAACAGCACAGTGACGGTATAGTACAAGCCCAGCATGAATGCTACTGTTAGAAAATATATGTCCCAACAATAAAGAGCATAATTGCTGTCAAAGGCAGGCACTTAAAACTATATGTAAACATAGAATTGTATGTGTTTGTGAAGGTCTGTTTTCATTCATCAATCAGGGTCAATGTCTACATACAAGGTCTCTCTGTGCAGCAAAAACAACAAAACTAACCAAACTTAGAAGAGAACTATTATCTGACTCTATGAGAGTAACTTGGAAAATAAACTTGATTTTTTGAATAGCTCTTGAAAATGAATTCCCAGAAAAGTCAGGAACTAATTTCTGAGGATTTGCTCCCATCTAAAGTTATTTGTGGCTAGGATGCTTAGATTTGCCTTATCATTTAATGTCATCCGGATTCATGGAAAGTATTCTGTAATGACAGAACTTCTCATTTTTCAAGACAAATGCATGGTATTAGATTAATTATGTCAGTGATAATGTTAGTGTATATTATTATCAAGGTCCATCAATTTCTATTTACAATATATTTCTTTTTAAGGGGTGGGGATCAGGAGTTATTAATTTGATTTTTTATTATCTCTTGCTAAAACTGGAGAATTTCCCAGTTTAATCAGGCTACTCTTCCAGCAGCTAATATAACTGCATTTTTTTCACCACATTCCACACTAACTTTGCCATTGTCTTCATGACAGGCACTGATAAACTGCATTTGCAGTTAAATAAAAGTAAATCAACAAAAAACAACAACAACCAGAAGATAAATGCATCCTTTAAAAGTTACCAGAGGACATATAGTTGGGTGATGTCATAGAGTTTTATAGGACTTTGATTTGATTAGCTTGTCATTCAACAAGTGATCTTCAGAACTTAATTTCTAATGTATGAAAGCTTTATTAGAGTGCTGTTGCAGTCTGCATAGTGTCCATCCCTGTCAAGTTAATATGGAGGTGACTGTATAAAATTAAATGTATGATATAGTACATTTCCTTCTTGCTCTAGGAGTGGCACATGGGTTACTTCTGTCAATGCCTCTTTAAGAAGCAAATTGCTATGTGGGGAGTCTTCTTAACATGGGAAAATTAATAAAACTAGGCAAAACTAAATATAGTTCAATAGCAGTATTCAGTTTATTGTGCTGTAGATTGCATTCATTGCAGGAAGAAACACACATTTAGCAGATGCCTTCAGGTAGAAATGTTCATCTGAAACCTTTTAAAGTTTCAGGCATAAGAGTACTTACCACTGCATAAATTATAATGTACTTGTTACATACCAGTAATTTTCATGCTATAGTAGCCCAAGATGAAAGTGTGCTTCTGATGTATGTTTTCCTACCTATTAATCTCCCTTGGAATATTTTTTTATGGTACACAATATTACATTTCTGCTGTTATTCATTAGAGACTCCCCCTTCCATGAGGTTATTTTGCATGCTTCTTTTGGATGAAGTCTAGTGCTACTATGTGCAGAATTTCTAAACCTACATTATTGTTCATTCATATCTATCCTCTCACTGCATCAAAAGAACAAATTTTTCTCAAACTAAAATATTAAGACCATCAAACACCCTTGTGACTAGTTTTTGTCATTTCCTCTACCTGGAGTCACAGATTTAAGTACACCTTACCAAGATACAGAGATCACTGCACATTAATGACCAGCCTCCGAGTTGTGAATATTTTTCAATTTAAACAAAATGAAGTGAATGCATGTATTTAATAACATGAAGGCAGCCACAGTTCTTTCTTTTGAGGCTGTTTGCAGGCTGTCCCATACCCTATACATGTCTGATTCTTTTTCTTGTCCATTCATCATAGGATGCTGCTGAGAAAGATGCTGAATGGTCACTTACAAAAGCACTCCTTTTTCCTCTCCCTCTCCTTCCCTTTCCTCCCCTTTCCTGGTTTGGTTTGGTTTTTGGTGGTTGTGTTTTGTTTTTTTGGTTTTTTTTTTGTTTGTTTCAGGGGGGGTTGAATGTTTGTTTGGGGTCTTTTTCTGTATGTGTGGATGTGTATGTTTGTAGAACATCTCATCATTGGGATGTCTCCTAATGAAGAAAGTAACTCTAGGCAAATGGCAGATAAATTCTGAGATGCAAATCTCCTCCAGAGTCCCATGCTCTGCCTCTGACATTGGCAAATATGCTTTGTGTACAAGATCTCTGACAACTGTCTGTGACCTTGAATAAAACAAAGCACTCTCACACACACCTTATTTTTTACCTCTCATCAAACGCAGAATGTAAAGACTTCTCCCTCTTATTCTGTACTTGTCAATAACCTTGCACAGAAAACACAGGAAGGCAACAACAAATTTTTAAACCATATGAACTTATGAATAAAATATTCATTTGAGGACCAAAGGTGTTCCAAGGGGATAAATGTTTTTTTAAGCATGAACCTAAACCTGTATCAACAGATGTATTATGCAATAAAAAGAAATAAATCAAAATAAATCTCCAGTTTTTATTCTATGTTATATTTTCCCGCTGTTGTTTGGTTGTCAGATTTGTGGTTTCTGTAATCACTCTAAGCATAAGGTAAATGAGTTAGATCATGTAGTGACCAAATATTTTAGTTTATTAGAACACAACCATTTGCAGATCCATTCCAGACTTCCTGTATTCATAGCTATCACAATAATAAGGTACAGATGAATAAATATATAGCTCTGAATAATCCAGGATGCAACTTTCTAATGGTTTCTGTTTTCCCTTTTCTTAATTTCTTCTCTGCATCCTAGCAATACCACTGTGTATTTTCCATTTTTCCCATTATCTCTCTCTTCTCTTCTATGATTACTTTCATTCTTGTTGCTTTCCTTCACTACCTCAGACTATTAAAAATATGGTAATATTTTAATATTTTTTTATGTTCAGTGTGGTTTTATATACTCAATAAAAATTTATCAAGCAAAACAAGATATAGACATAAATTTTGTGCACTTTCAAAAGCTCATGCTGTATAAATGTTGTCAAGCTTTTGACTATCCCTTGTCAACTATCTTTTCCTAGTTCTAAGTTGAAGAATATTTAATTTATTTTTGTACAAATCTTTATTCTTTTTCGCAAAAGGTCATGATACTCTACAGATACTCAGGATGTTTCTGTGCTAAAAGTAAATAATAAACTCAATAAGCCTTAGAAATAATAAACCTGTAACAGAAATGCTAAAAGACAGTGTTAATGAAGAGCTAACAAATAGGTTATTGAAATAACAACAAGGAATCTCTTGCTTAACTGGACACTAAACAGGAATGAGGAAAAAAAAGGAGCAAAAATATCGTTCAGCAGAAAACAATCTAACTTAAAATAACTGTTTAACTAATGTAGAATCTCAGACATTCCATGGAACTCTCACTATCAGTTTACAGTTATTTTTGGTGTATTAAAAATTTTATTTGTTTTTATATTAAAATTCGACAGTATTACTCAACTTACCTTTCATCCATATTCTTGTACTCTTCAGTCCCTTAGAGACATTTATACCTGGAAGTACAGTCTGCTTTCTACTACATAACCAGTAACACTTCTTTTAGATTCTGTCCTTGCAGATATTCAATCTGTCGCTCTAGCGCTCTTAGAACTTTTTTCAAGACTTCAGTTCTCAGAAATTGAAATATCCAAACTAGAATTGATAGAATTGCATAGCAAGATATAACTGCCTTCAAAACATATCAGCACGACCTTTACCCTAGCACTCTCAGTTTATTATCTGTTGGAAATAAACAAGCAAAGAAAGGAATGTTTCTTACTGAGTTCCTCAACTTTTCACTGATATTGCTGTAGGAGTAAAATGCTATGAAAATGTATGTTGTGATAAGCATGTTTTTTTTATAGATTACAATTTCACAGACAATAGCAACTTTCTTCATTATTCTCAGGACCCTAGCCCACTCCAGAACTACATGTGAAAAGACGTACTCAAATGTTTATTGTTACAGTGTAAAAACAATCTCTAAGCATCTAGTCTTTCAACTGAGTAAACACACAGCTTTACTAAACAATTAACCTTAATGCACAAACAAATGAGGATGAGATTTTTGTTGTTTATTTTAGTTCTTTGAAAGACTTAAATTATTGCCAAAGAAACAGAAAGAATTTAATAGAAAGCTATGACTATTCCTATATGTTCCAGATACATGTTCTCTGGGATTTTCATACTCCATTGATTCTCTTGTCATTAATGATCATTGCTAATCTGTGCAATGAACAAGTAAAAAATTTAACATGAATGAGCAATCTGTACTTCTTTCAAGTAAATTTTATGGCAGCCTCTAAGTACTTGATACGCAGATCACAAGATTACATTTTATGTTACGTAATTAACAAGAATAATTGTACTGCACTCATCACTGTTTCCTAAGTAAAGTTAGACTTACAACACTACCATCTCCCATACTCTGAGTAGAGATTATAGCATAAAATAATTGTCGTTTGTCTTTATCTTTTTTTAGACTTTCTCCTTTTAATATCCACAGTATTAGAGCTAACTTATGCTGATAAGCTTGCAACTGAGGGGAAAAAAACTCAATCATAACTGACCAAAATACAGCTAGTTCAGAGAGGTTTTTGAGATATCTGACCTGGTGTTCCATTTTACCACAGTTACTTGTTGAAGCTTTTATTGCTCCACTTGGCCAGGAAAAGACCTATTACCCTGGCATAACCAAGGATTTTTTTGTGCTGGAGAGTAGCTTTACATTTCTAGTGAAACTTACTTTTATAGTATCATAAAAATAGTATTTTTCCACAAAAAAAAATATAAAGCAGATACATAAGATTATTTCAAATTATTTCTCTTATTCAAGAGAAAGAATATATCTCAGCTCTGGGACACCAGACAACACATTTAACTGTTTTAAATCTATGCAGGGATTGAAGTCAGGCTCTCAAACTCAGTGTAACCATTGATGTCATTTTTCACACTGACTACAGAGCTTTCATTCTGAATCAGAAAAAATCCACATTCATGAGAATATGTGAATTTTCATCCTGGAGGCTGACAGATCAAAAAGGTGTGAAGAAGCCTCTACTGTGCAGTATTTCAGAGAGTAGATGTGGCCTCAAAATTCATCGCATCAAAGTACCTAAGCAAAGGTTTAACTTTATAACGAGCCTCACTGACTTGTATAGTGTACTTACTGTTAAAAAACGGCTTAAAAATTGACTAACCTTAATGAACTCATGAATCAGGCCTCTAAAGTGAAGGAATGGGTAATGGTACTCACACAAAATAATCAGAAATGTGGCATAGTTTTGCAAGTCAGAAGTAAATATGAAGCAGATTCAGTCTATGTAATTTCTATTATTACTATGATTTTTCTTTAGGTGAGAGAGTTCATAGACAAAATAAAAGTCTATAAATTGTAACTACATTAGCCAGGATATAGCTGAACAGAAGCATAGTAAAGTAGTGTAAAGTAGTGTAAATAGTAAACAGCAATAGTATATAAGCATTCTGTTAAACAATTATGGCATAGCTAAAGACAATGTAGGAACATTTTGCATAAGTATATGATCTGTGTGACTACCAAAGAGGCAACAAATTCAAGTAATAAAAATCAGTAAAAGCATGAGATAAGCAAAAGGAAAGATTAAAAATCAGCAAGGCATTCTGCATATATTCTCTATTCAAATATATAAGAAAGATGCATTTAAAAATACTGCTCCATTCAAAAACTCTAAAAGCAGTATCCGGAGCAGATAAAATTTCCTCATATACTGTTTGTGAGGGGCACAACAATACAGAAACCTCAGGTATAAATCAGGAAAACCAGAGAAGAAAGAGGACAGGCTCACTTCAGATCTGACATCTTTCAGTAATGAGCTCCCTTGACCAATCTCCTGGGCCTCACAACCAACAGTCACCAAGGACTGTACATATCAATCATAATTAAGCAGCTTCAGCTCCACTGTATTGTAAGAGCTTTTTTAAGAGGCAAGTGCTAAAGACAAAGTTTTTAAAATGCAATAATAATAATAATTATAATGTAAGAGTAAGCCAGTTGCATAACATGTAAATTATTAATTTTAGAAAAAAAAATGTTTGAAATTTCTCATAACAGTTGTGTCTAGATACTGGACATATGTATCAACTAATACATATATGCATAAAAGCTTATGCACTTCTGACAATTCTTAATACTTTACCAAACAAGTATGTGCTATGTGCTAGTAGAACAATTTTCACTTCTGGCCTACTCACCAAAACTCACAAATTCATAAAAATAGATGAAGAGGGACAAACAGTGGAAATTATAATAAATTTCATTATTATACATTTGGAAGCAATGGTTCCAAGGAAGCATTACTAAAAATGGTGAAACAGAAAGACTAACTGTATTATTTAATAGTTTCTCCTTTACTTTCCTATGAGAATCTACCTTTCTTTGTAACTCAAAGCTCTTACAGTTTCATTGCAAAATCAGATTTAATCCCTACTGTTCAAATTGCTCTACTAGAGCTAGTAAAAGTTTGGGGTTGTTTTTCTTCAGGTGCTCAACATCAAAGAAAGTGTACTTAACAATTATGGCTAGTTAGGTTGCTACTCTTTTTTTTCATTTTGCAGTAACAAATAAGTGTTCCATACATTACGTTAACATTTATCTAAAAGCTACATTTTTCAAGGTTTCATGTACTACTGCCAGAACTGCTATTCATAAAGCATTGATGAAAAGTACTTCTATTTAACACAGAGCTAAATACTCTGTCAAATCATTTAAATTTTTAGCACAGAATGACATATCCTTTCTTTACTGAAATACCAAGTAGCAACTTATACTAAGCTTTTTAACAAAGGTAGAAAATAAATGTAACTTGTCAGGATTTTACAGCAAAAGGGACATATCTTCTTGTGAATGCTGCAGGTGTAATGGAACACATTACTTCTGACAGCTATTGATGACCATCACTTACCTGGAGTTTACCACTCCCACAGTAAAACCAACAGAGAAACCCTTTGAGCATTCCTAACCCATTTAAGTGTAACCTCAAATCATTTTGTGTTAGAGTAGTCCTAACACAGGAGATGGCTCATGGCAACTTGGCTGTCTTTATCTAAAATACATTCTGTCCTATGCATTCTACAACTTCTGCCACTGAATAATTGAGGTATAGTAGTATTGAACTGTTGTCTCCAAAGTGATGGTGTGATTAAATTCTCATTCTGTTAGTAATTTCTAGCAGCAGCATTTTGACTCTAATGTGTTTCCAAAGCTCTCCTTGTTTTTCCTAGTTGTTAATTGACACAAGAAAGATAATTGCAAAATGTAATCTTATAATTTTGACTGTATCTGCAACAGAAAGTATTATTAGTACATAAATGGTACCTCTTGAATGTAATTAAAGTGCTATCCTCTAAACTTTATAAACTTAGAAGCACTTAATTCTTAGTAAGGTATAGTCTTACTAAGATTGTGTTAAATACATCTTTTGCTGACTGATTTAAAAAAGTATTTTAGCTTTAAAATCAGAAACTGTAAGATATGCTTTTGTGAGACAAAAATCAGGCAACTAACTTTGCTAAAGTGTAGATGTTAATAAAAACACTAACCTCTGTTTCAGGTTCCCATGGCTGGAATTTATACATACAGAGTGACTTTATAGTCATAGAGCAAATTAATTTTATGAAGTTATTCATTTCAACCTAAACAGATGTCTGAAAGAAATTAGACAAACTGCATCCTTGAAGTGCATCTTGATATCTAAAAAAAGGGAAGTCTCAAGAAAGTAGAATGGTTGTAGACATCTATATTAAGTTTCTGTTTTTCTGACTTTATATTTTCAACTGGAAGTCTGTCACAGGGACCAATATGAGTTTCTAAAGGATATTTTCTTTTTTTTTTTTTTAACTTCAGTGTAAAAATCTGCACTATGATGCAGACATTTTAAAAATCACCTATTTTAATTGTCATAAGATGAGGTGAAATGGCCTCTAGATTTTGTTGAACTGATTTAGATTAATTTTCCTTGGGAGTTAGATTATTTTAGTTTTTTTTTTTTTTTAGTTTATCTTAATTTTTTCCTATTGTAAACAATAACTTCCAAAGATTAACTAAAAATGCAATGTTACAGAAAGGAAAAAAATTAATGTACTTTCAATTTATAATAAAAAATAATTGTTCAATTGAAAACTTTCAAGCTTTTAACATAAACATATTTTTTAAATGATTAAACATTTGTAAATAGAAAAGGATCAAAATGCTGTAAAGGTTACAAATTCAGTAATTTAAAAGTTAGGATGTATTAAGTACATCACAGTGCATCCATTAAATGCGTAAATTCATTGAAAGTTGACAAGGTACATGGTGACAGCAGCAGCAATAAGCAGTGACTATGGTCAATTTTGGGGCAAAACACCTGAAGGAGTTAGGCAGTGGGCTCCTGGAGTCAGGGCAAGCTGAGAGAAAGCATGAAGACACAGCAGGGAGAGAGGCTGACATGGTGAGGGCATTGCTAAAGCAACCACAAACAGCTCCAGAGCCTAAGTGCCTCAGGTGAATCCCATCTCGGCCATAGACTTGTGAGTTTACCTGGACTTCAGCAAAGCCTGTGATGATGGCAGCCCACGGACTGGACAGGTGTACCTTTGCTGGGTTACAGCTGCTGCATGGCTGGAATGTTCTGGTTGTCCTAGAAGGTTCTGGTGAATGGAGTCAGTCCAGCTCTGTTTAATATCTGTACTGATGACCATCATGAGGGGCTTGAGAGCACCCTCACTGAGTCTGGAGGTAACAACCAGTTGGGTGGGGTGGTCGATCTGCTTGAGGGTAGGAAGATGCTGCAGAGGTATCTGGACAGGTTGGGTTGATGGGCCCAGGCTAATTGTATGAGGCTCAGGAGGGCAAAATGCACTTGGGTTACAACGTCCCTGGCAGTATTACAAGCTGCATGGGGCTGGGAAGGAGTGGCAGGAAATCTGCCTGGTGAAAAAGAACATGGGGGTTTCAGCATCCCAACAGGTGTGATCCAGCAGGGTGCCAGGTGGCCAAGAAGGCCAGTGACAACCTGGCCTGTATGAAAAATAGTGTGGCCAGCAGGACCAGGGCAGTGACTGTCCCCCATACTCAACACTGGTGAGGCCACTCCTTAAGTCCTCTTTCCAGTTCTGGGCCCCGAGGATGACACTGAGGTGCTCGAGTGTGTCCAGAGAAGGGCAGCGAAGCTGGAGAAGGATCCAGAGAGTAAATCCAATCAGGAGAGGCTGGGGAAGCTAAGGTCCTTCATCCTGGAGAAAAGGAGGCTCAGGGAAGACCAGGGCACTTAGTGCTATAATCCAGTAAATGTGATGGTGTTCAGTCGGATGTTGGACTCAATGATCTTGGTGGTCTTTTCCAAGCTTAATGATTCTGCAATTCTTGCAAGTTATCCAAAACAGAATATTATGTTTTTCGGTTAAATTTGGAATATAATGATTTTGCCTATTATCTAAAAACATTGTTATTTCTATGAATCTGTGGAACCTGTGCCAATGAAACAGAGATATATTTTCTGACGTGGCGTGCCACAAAGCAAAATTATAATTTACTAGCTAATAAGTAACTACAGTGTTCTCTATTGTACAAATTGAATTATATTTTTAATGTAAAATACTATTTTCAGCAGCAGCCATTCAAATCCAGTGTCATTCCAGGTTTGTGGTTTTCAGCATTTTATGAACAGCTTGCATTTATTTGCATATGGGAGGAAGGATTTCAGAATGCACCCTAGAGCTTTATTAAATTTGCCAACTGGAATATTATTCCAGAGCTCTTTTATTAAAGAGCACACATTGCAGCATTTTAGCAAAGAGCTGAAGAAATCTTTAATGTTTATTAAAAAAAGCAAAGAGACTCAGCATTTAAAATTAATGTAAGAAATTATTTTGTGGCTGAGATTATTTCCTAAAAACCCTTTGGAAACTCAGTCCCTAGTTTTGTTTTGTTATTGGGTTTTTGTTGTATTTTGTTTTTTTATTTGGTTTGAGTTTTTTATTGGTGGTTGGTTGGTCGGTTGGTTGTTTTGGGGGTTTTGATTTGTTTTTCTGTCTACTTTCTCATGTTTTAATAATGGATGTTAACAGTCTAAATTCTGTTCACTTCTTGCAAGTACTATGACTGAAATGCATTTTTATGTTTGCAATATTAAAACTGCTTTCACACTTTTTTGAACATGCCCTCTTATTTTCTTGTAATTATGGTAAATACTGAGAAAAATCATGTAACAAGAGCATTGATCAAGTGTTAGCCTTATGGTCACTCTTAAAAAGGACTTTAAGGACCTGCTCTTTAAGGAAGAACATAAGTCCTATTTCCTATCTTCTCCACAAGAAACTCAAGCTCCACACTACCTGATCATTGCTTTTTATCTATCCTAATCCTTCAATATACTTACAAGGGGGAATTGACTCCTCAAGAATTAGAAAAAACAATTTAAATTACTCATTCTCAAAGGTCCTCTCTGAACTATTAACCTTCCAAAAGCACACTTCCCTTGTTACCCATGAAGTAGGTAATGTCTCTTCTTTTAAAGATTGATGACAGGCAGTCAAAATGCCCCAGGTAAATATTAATTTAATAGGTCTCCTAAGAGGTGTGAGACCTTGAAACTAAAAGTCTGAGACTTTTATTCTCATCCAAATTTATATTGCTGATTCTCTTCACAATAATTAGTTTTGCTTAGTTGCAAAATGCAGTAAAACTGATATGAAGGGTACAGGTGCTCAACAATATTAGCCATCTTAGGCTACTTATGGATATACTGTGTATACTTTAATTCTAAAGTGGGAATCCTTTTTCCAAAATTATCACATTATCTTTTCACCAAAAAAAACCAAAAACAACCAAACCAAAAAATCCCCAACCAAAAAAGCTACCACACATAAATGAAAATTAATTTAGCCATCAATACAGTGGATCTAAACAGGACCAAAACTATTCAGACATTATTTGAAGTTCTAATTTAAGCTTATACAACACCTGAATTACAAAGTAAAAAAGATATCTAAAGTACTCAAATAAACTTTCCCTTCAGACATTTTCAGGAATAGCAAATATTAGAAACATTTCTACTTCCAGACCAAATTATGTGAATGGCACTGTCTAAAGCTACTTAAATTCTGATTCTCTTCCATTGCTTATGTACATATATATGTGTATATATGAAGTATTTCCTTATTCTTCCCCCAAACTGAAATCAGGAGTCTGCTTGCAGCCAGCAAGAAATGATGGATAGTGTTAGCATTATTCCTTCAGAATCTTAGTGCCCAAAATTCTGCATTAAAATCAGATGGTTTTGTTATTGGTACTGTAAACTGGATATCATATTCAGCCTCAGGAAATAATTCCATTTTTATTCTCCATAGAAACATTTGACCTGCAGACCACTTTGATTATTATGGATTCATAAAAATAGCTGCTAGCAGCAAGAAAAGTGACAGAACTTGAGATGTTACTTTTAGCTCATTTCTACAAAAAAGGTTGTACATATAGTCAGACTCACTGTCACTTCCAATCTGTTTTTATATTCATCTTCCAGCTGTCATGTCCACGCTTGTTGAGAATCACTGCCACACAATACTTTGCTCACAGCCACTAAGGGCCAAATATCCACACAGAACAGGATTCTTATTGACTTTGGTGACAGTTGTACTCATGTAAGAAATGAAGTTTAGTTCTCTGTCTCTTATATTCACCAGTGCCATCAAAGAAAATTTAGCTTGTGTTGTTGTTGTTTTTCTTTTTTGTCTTATATACAAAAATACAGTACAATCAAGATGAAGCAGTGTATTTCTTCTTTTGCTTGTGCTTGCTGCATTTACCACATACTTCCCTAAAATTCCTTTTTTTTCTTCACCTGTCAAAAATATCACAAATATTAACTATTTCTAATATGAAATATTGTTTGAAATATTATATGTATACATAAAACACTGAGTTGTGTCTTCATAAAAAGTAAGAGTATTTTTCAAAAACTCTTATCATCATACTTTTAAAAGGGGTACTGTATTGGGAGCCATATAAGTTAGGTCCCACTCACCTAAAAAGTCACCGGTCAAGTTGTCAGTATGGGTAGAAAATGTTTCAAAGGGAAATCACTGCAAACAGAAAACTAATTTCCTAGTTCAAATTCACTGGTAAGGTATGATTTATCATATTTTTGTATACTTGGGAATAGTCTTATTAGTCTTAATATTCTTAATAGTCCTCTTCTTTATGAAACCAGGTAAAATAAAAAAAACGAAATGTCAAAAGCTGTTATGGGCTAGATTTGTCAAATTAATTTCTTCCCATTTGTTGCACAATGGACAGGTGAAGAGGGGCTTGTTTTCAAGCTGATTGAGGAACAAAAGTGTTAGCCAAGAGCTCTCACTTATCTATGTAATGGTTGGGCCCAGGGAGGGAGGGTTTGGGATCCTTGTCTGGGGCTGGATGCCTCTAGGAGCTTCCTTCAGAAGCACATCAGTAGCCTCCCTCTTCCCCCCACAAAAACTGGTCATGCAACCCCAGTATAGGGACAATAAAAATGCTCTTTATTATTTATATCCCAATAGTACAAAGGAAGTAGAGATGAAGATTCTTCCACCTTGAGAAATTCTTCACTTTTCAAAAATGAATTGTCATTTATTTTAGAGGAAAAAGGAAGTGCAATGGAGACTCCTGTGAATTTCTGTCTGTAGATGACAGTGGATAGTCTTTAAAATATTCACTCTTTGCCAGAACTGGAATAAGGGGAAGAAATTATGGAGTCCAAGCTATCCACTGAACAGTCCAATTATCTTGCTGGACCTGCTGTAAACTGAAGACAATCAAAGAGCAGATCCAGTACTATCACCAAATACAAATGTGGGGAGTAAATAAACCCAACAGAACAAACAATTCCCTGAAAAAAAAATGTTAATAGCTGAAGATTAAAATCTGGGTTCCATATCCATATTTCTTTTGTATTCTTTTTGTGTATTTTTTGTATTTTTTTCAAAAGAATAGAAATTAATGAATAATTTTTATATTATAACTTAGAGTATAAAATATTGACAAGTGTTTTCCCTATTATTTGTGATCGTATTTCTCTCGCATTTTCAAAAATCATAAATTAAGGTGTGAGACATTTTAAGCAGTTCAAAGAAATCCCATAAAAGAAAAAAGTTTGAATATCCAAACTAATTACTTAAAGGCTAATTGCCTTCAATTAATAGGGCCACATCTCTGTAAATCTGCATTCTTAGGTCTTGTATACCTTTACAGTTGAAAGTTACATAGAGGCATCTGTTCTTCTCAGTAAAGTTTAATTTTATTTTTTTTCCTTCTTTGGGAATCATTTCTGTTCATCCATGTTGATAAAGATGTTCTAAAACCCTTATTCCTAGCCTTTCACTTTAGCTCTCCCTGATTTGAATGCAGGCCTTCTTTTCCATTATACTTAGATAATACTGGTTGTTCACTATAGCTCGCAAGAGACGAGGTTTTCATGAAGTGTTTTAAGATTTGGAATGAAGTAAAGCACCATGTAGAGGAGTCTATCTTTCTACATGTCTTTGTACAGAACCTTAGGCACAGAAGTTCTTAAGTTTGTACACTATTTATGCACTCAAAATTAGATAGGATGAATATGGATCCGTGTATTCATTTTCGTTATCTTGTCTGTCTTGCACTACTTAACTATTTCAATTGTTTGTCTGGAAACAAGAAGATATGTCATTTATCTTCAGGTTGGGGTTTTTTTCTTTCCCAGATTTGATTCTACCTGATTTTCTTTTTCCTATTGCATCTAATACAGCATTAAAATCTTTACTCAGTGTGAAAGAGAATGCTTCTCTCGTTTTTAAAGGCAACAGTTTTCTGGATTTGTCAGCTTTTAGACTTTATTTTCTTGCAGTGTTTATAACTGAAAAAAACCCTACTTTTCTTTTTTGTTCATTTGCTAATTTTTTTCATTTTTGTTTCGTTGTTTGTTTTGGGTCTTTTTAAAACCAAAATCCAGCTATTGAATAAATATTGCAGGCACTTAAAAAGTTTGGAAGGAGTGACACAGTAGTCTCTTACCTTGTTAAATTGCTGATTTTGCTTAAGTTGAATAAATTCTTGAGCATAACCAAAAAGCACTTCACCAAAAGCAGAGCTAACTTGTGGTGAGTTTAACTTGGCTGGATGACATCTGTCCAGCGAAGTTGCTGTATCACTCCCCTTCTCAGCTGGACAGTAGAGCGAAAATATAATGAAAGACTTGTGGGTCCAGATATGAAGAGAGAGAGGGCACTCAGCCTCAGCAGCTACTGTCATGGGCAAAACAGACTCAACTAGGGAAATTAATTGAGTTTATTGCCAATAAAATCAGAGTACGATAATTAGAAATAAAAAATAAAATTAAAACACAAAAAAACCCCAACCAAACCAAACCAAAGCAAAAACCAAACCAAACCAAACAAACAAACAAACAAACAAAAAAAAACCCAACAAAGCACCTTTCCCCCATCCCTCTCCTCTTCCAGGGCCTAATGCTACTCCTGATTTTCTCTACCTCCCCCCACCACGCAGCAGAGGGACAGGGAATGGGAGTTGCAGTTCATCACACATTGTCTCTGCTGCTCCTTCTTCCTCAGGGATAGGATCAAGAATAACAGCAAGAACTAATTTCTTATTCTATACATTTCTGTTAAGGTGTATCAAAGTAAACAGTAAAGCAGAATTACCTAAAGAAAAACTATTTACCTTGCTCTAAACGTTTTGAATTATAACATTTAGACTCTTTGGGGTTTTTTTAAAGTAAATATTTTTCATTGTGAAATTTGCTTTATTGTTCTCTAAAGTTACCATTATCAGGAAAAATTGTATGATAGGGAAATGTCTCTTCCCTAAAACCCATGCAAAATACAGAATTTTCCCATTTGGCTTGCACATTAAATTTGGCTAGATTTTTCCATATTTCTCTCTGTAGTACTGTCTCCTCTGTGCCTTCAGGTTATCACTGCAAACCTCTTCAATCCATTTCTCATCAAGTTTACTATTTGGAAAGACCTAGGCTGTCATTCATGGGATTGAGGCTTTATGTCATAAAGGAAATAAAACTGTTTGATAGCACCTGTTCTATCTATTTTATATCTGAAATAAACTCTAGCTCAGTGCCGAAGCATTTCAAAAACATCTGAAAGTTACCATTGCATGGGCCCTGATTGTGCTTCAGCTGTATTAACTGTTGTGCAGGAAAGATTTATAGTTATTTGCAGATTGGGCCAAATCCTCAAAGGCATAAAGGAAAAGGAAAATGCAGTTGTCTAACACTTTTCTATGGAAAAATAAGGCTCTTTCATATCTAGATGAAATAGAGTGTTTTAAAAAATTACGTGAATACAAGAATCCCTCGCAAAAATTAAGTATCTAACCATTAACCCTTTTGCCAATGGAACCTAGTTTATTTTGTGCCTATTATATTATAAACATTCTTACATTTCAAACAAGTCATCAATGCTACCAGTTTTCATGGTAGAAGCACAATAATCTGATAAGGAAATGTGAGCCATGAAATATAGAAGGTTGGCTTTGGTTCATCCCCTCTCCCCTCACCCCATTTGTTGTAGATACACTTAGGCAAACCTCTGTTCTTCTCTGCAGGTTTCTGTATGGCTCGCATAGAATGACAGATGATTGTTATGTCACCTAGTTAACCTGCAAGATCTAAGGCAATATTAGCTCTAGCTATCAACCTACCTATAGGTGTTTACTTAACCTTTGTTTAAAGGTCTCCACAGTCTACTTATATGAAACTGTTTCATTATTGTTACCATCCAAATGCTATTTTTAGACTGTAACCTGAATCTGCTGTGCTCAGTTTGAAACCCAGTTAAATATGGAGATAAAGAGCATTTTATTCCCTGTCTCATAGCAATAGTCTGATGAATTGTGAGAGCATCAACACTCCTGTACTCAAGTTTTAGAAATTAAATAAGTTCCTTTCTAAACCTGTTCTCATACATTTCATTCCTATACAACTACTAATTTATTTTAGTCTCATTTGGATCCATGAACTGATCTCTTCTGGGGTGTACAGTGTTCAGATCTGAATGCAGTTCCCCTGTATAGACCCCAGCAATGTAGGGTAGAGAAGAAGTCTCCCTTTCCATACCTTGTAGACATTTTTTTCCAAATTATCTATCAATAAATTGATTGTCTTTCTATGGGGGTAAATAAAAATTTGACTTAAGTGTAGCTTGCTTATTTCCTCATACTACTTTCTATGAAACTGCTACTTGTCCTTATCCTGCTTTTATGCAAAGATTCTCAAGTGCAAAATGAGTAATTTTCTTAGGTTGCAATAGTGGGTATTCTAAAAATATTGTAAGTCACCATTCTGAAATATCAAGCATAAAGATATGTGAAAAGTAGAACTACAGTTGCAGAATTAATAATAACAGTAATTGTTTTTTTCAAAATTTAAAGTGAGCTGGAATTCATGTGATTAATTTCTCTACTTAGACATCCAGAGTTTCTGGTTGTTATTTTTTATAAGACCAATTTATCTTTCTGATATTCATTGGAGATTACTACTCTGTTATTTCAAACTCATACAAACAAAAAAAGAAGAGCACTTCTAGACAACTTTATCTCCTTCAGAACTATTAGAACCCAAATCTCTGTCAGCATGCATATATGGGAAGTGGGTTTTCAGTCTTTCCTCAATAAAGATTTTAATGAATAGCTTAACTTAGTATTTTGTATTTTATTGTGTTGAGACTTTTAAATCACGCACTAGCATTTAAAAGCAAGTGTTTATTATCTCTCCTGAAAACTTAGTGCTAATAGCATAAACTTCCTGGGCTTTTTAAGATCCCAACTTATTGCTACTGTAAATCAACAGCACTGTGTGTACAAGACAAGAGGTTTTTTCAAGGCTATTTCTTAGAATTACTGCCCTAAAAACAAGAGCTGTAAGATAAAAATAAACACGTAAGCCTAAATGGATCTGACCTTCTGGCATTAACATTAACAGTTTGGATTGGAAGGGACCTTAAATATCTTCTAGTTTTGACCCTTAATCCATGGGCAAGGACACTCTTCACTAGATCAGGCTGCACAGAGCCCCATCAAAGCTTGCCTTGAATGTTTCCAGAGATGGGGCATCCACAGCTTCTCTGGGCAACCTGTTCCACTGCCTCAACACTTCTACGATAGAGAATATCTAATCTAAACCTAGTCTCTTTCAGTATGAAGCCATTTCCCTTTGTTCTATCACTAAATGCTCTTGTAAATAATCTCTCTTCTTTCTTGTAGGCTCTCCTCAGGACTGCAAACGCTGCCAAGGCATGATCACTGCAGCTCAGGTTGCCTCCACTCTCGGTGTCCCCAGCTGGCTCTCTTACACTGGTGGCCATAAGATCCTGAATCACATTCCCTCTGGCAGGGCTGTCTATTACCTGGGTCAGGAAGTTATCTTCCATGTTTTCCAAAGTCTTCTGGATTGCCTACAGCTCATTGTGCAACATCCCAGCAGATGTCAGGATGGCTGAAGCCCCCTGGGAAGACAAGAGCCTTGTGAGCATGAAGGCTTCATCAGCAGGATCCCATTGATCAAGGGTCTGTAGTAGACACTGACCACAAAGTTTTCTTTGTTGCCATGGTCTCAGATTCTTACCCACAGGCTTTTGACCTTCTCATGGCTGTTCTTCAGAGACAACTCTTCACACTCAATCCACCTCTTAATGCAGAGGGCATCGACCTCTCGTTCCTCCCCTGGCTCTTCTAAATAGCCTGTAGCCTTTGATAGTCACACTTCAGGCATGGAATTTGTTCCATGAAAGTTTCAGTAACGGCAAAGTTCAGTACAAAGTCATAGGTTTCTAGTAGCATGGTGGTGGCTTCCAATTCTTTCTGTTTCTGCCCATGCTGCATGAATTGGTATAAAGGCACCTAAGCTGGACCCTTGGCTGTGTCAGATTCCTAGGGAAGCACCCCTTAACTCTTCTGGGATATTTCTCTGGTGTTTCCCCTTTGGCTTCTGTTAACAGATGAGGCCCCGGCTTGCCTCTGTAAGACTGTAAGTGTGTTATCTATATCTAACTAAGTTTTGTCAATCATTGATCCATAAAGTTGGCTGAGATTTTAATAATTTGTAAAGTATAAACCCTTCCACTGTATTTCTTCTCTTTAGTCATAAGATACAGACTGATTCAGTTTGATCCAAATAAAATGAAGAAAGGTGCTGAGCTCCCAGGTTCTGTGGCATGAGTGGCACATGTTATTGGCAAAAGGAATGAGCAGAGTTCAGGGTTACTGGGTTACCGAATGCGGCCGCGCGTGGCTGGAGGCCCGGCGAACGCGCCACAACGCGTGCCAGCAGCCTGGTTAAGGATCGGAGATGCAAGTCCGATCGGAGCTCTCCCCACGGCGATGGTGGAGATGGCAGCTCCTGAAGGCTGGGTGAGCAGCGGCAAGGTCGCGAATCAGTGGTTGGACGAAGGAGACGAGAAGCAGCCAGAAGGTGCAGTAGGATAGGGTTTATTAGGAGCGGAGGGGTACAGGGAGGGTGGAGGA
>JAWWEY010000172.1:86438174-86476620 GCA_035582745.1 Loriotus luctuosus
CCGAACCTTATAGAAATAACTTTTCATAAAACCCAAGCAGAACAGTAATTTAAAATACAATTCAACGCACCACAACAACCGAATTCATACACAATATGTAAAAAGGGTATTGAGAGATACACTCTCCTTCATGAAGAAATGGTTTTTATACAGTAAGGAAAGTAATCTGGGGCACTGAAGTCACAATTATGCAACTAATTACTGCTTACTGCTGGTGGCTGGCTGCTAATCTCCCAGCTAATCAATGTATTGGTTTATCTCTGGGTGACAAAGACATAGGTGGAATTATTTCTCTTGTTACATTCCTGTTTTGACAAGATGAAGCATTCTTCGAATAAGAACAATTTTTTTGTGATCACAAGAAATAGATTAAATCCAAATGCAAAGGAAATAGAAAATAGTTTAAAAAATCAGAAAAAAGAAAGAAGATTTCTTTGTGCAATAAACAGAACTGTTATGTTTAGTTCTGCTTACATGGCTACTAAGTAAAGCATGTCACAAATCACAGGCATTGCACATTATTCAAGGGAATAGTTCTGTTTATTGAAAGCACTTGAATTTATTCTGTGCAGTAATCAAGTAAAACAAGACCAGATTTAATAATTGTTACCAAACTAATTTTAGAATTGGTATCTAACAAGTGACCTTGATGATAAAGTATGTGGATGGAAGCGGGATACGGGGTAATAATTATTAGAGTGGTTAAGGCTTATGCTCACCAGAAGGCCACACAGGAAAGGCACAGCTGCAGGCTGGACAGGCAGAAGCCAGCTACAGAGTGAGAGGCAGTTATGAGGAGAGGGTCAGCTGGGAGAGAGATTGTGATTCGCTGGAGGAACGCATGGAGAGCGTATGAGCAGGAAGCTGATTGGCTGGAGGAACGCATGGAGAGCGTATGAGCAGAAAGCTGATTGGATGATAGGACAAACAGACAGCAGCGTGGAAGCTGAGTCAGCCAATGGGTGCCTTCTTTCTGTTAAGTTCTTTTACATCTGGGTTTGGTTTCAGCTGTGTCAGGTTAAAATTAAAGGTATAAAAAGGAGCCAATTTCTACAATAAATGGATCTCCTTTGGATGCATATGGGGGTCCACATCACTTTGTTTCCTGCTGCTACAGATGGAAACTGGACCTGCACAGTATCAACTTAATCTTGATCTCCTCCTCCTGTAATGTGTTTCAGTTCTGACTGAAATTAGGAGCGGTCTATTTGGAAAATGGAAAATGGAAATATTTAATGTATGGGGTTATAAAATTTCACTAATAGTGCTGCGTGTATTTTCCTATTAACATTCACTTCATAACTTTCTTTTCTACCACAAATTCGAGATCTATGGTATTTTCTTCTGTCAGTTGTGATCCGACAAATATGAGTTATGCTGAGAACCCAGTTGTATTGAATACCTTGATAAAAAGTATCAGTGATTTATTTTGTATTGTGCTGCAGTAGGTTCTTTCAGAATAAATATCCAATCCTAGTAGACATCAGTTTAATACTAGCTTAATATAGGTTGAATATATTTTAAACATTATATATACTTTTATAAATATTTCTTACTATAAAATGTAAGTTATTATCAATTAATTATTGTAGAGAAGTAATTAATTTTTTGTGCTGTTCTGTGTTTTAAGTGAGCTTATATTATTGTTTAATTATAATATCAATATGCTTCAGCATTGAAAGACAAATAGTCATCTTCTATGTTTTACATTGGTTTTGGATATTTGTTTGCAATCCACTGAAGGAAAGTTTAAGAAAATTTTTGTAAGACTTCTCTGATAGGGTTGAAAATGAATGTACTGGTAGCAGTATTTTAGGCTTTATGGCCAGGAGGCATATTGGTCAAGAGCACACTGCATTAATTAAATTCTCTGTTTGGCTCTTAACTACTTTCAAAGAGTACATTGATGGGGGTTGTTTTCCTTAACCATCATGACAGCTGAATACTATTCTGACCCTGTAAATTTTGTTACAGTCCTCGGAATGTTGCACAATATTCATACCTCTCAGGAAATGATACCACAAACCGAATCTCATGTACAATATAGATTCATAAAGAATTTCTAGGAGACTTGTATCAGTAAATGAAAAGGTCTCTAAACTTTAGATTAATGGAAAAGATGCAGAACTCCTAAAACTAACAGAGGAATCTATTTGAAGTCGCACGTATAGTCGTAGTACTTACCGATGGTAAGAATGTAAATGCTTAACTCACAAAATGAAGTAAAATCTAATTTACAATGTTTCTTATGTACATATAACACTACATAGTCAAAATCTCTAGGAATTCATAATTGAAATTTGCTGCATAGAAGAAAAGACGGAGAAGGTTTTTTTTCCTTTTTTTTCTCTTTTCCAAATGAAATTCAATGATAAATTATATTTTAAATTGTATTTTAAAAGGAGGCTTATGTTTAAGTGCCTGTTATTTGCTTTTTCCCTGCAGAATATTTGTCTTATGTTGATCACAAAGGTTTAGATCCAGATTATCAACTGATTTAAACAGATTCACTAAACTGAAATCAACAAAGGCAATGTACAACTAAGACAGCTGTGCTAGTAACAGAAAAGACAGTGAGAACAAAAGAGACTCCTGTAAAACAGTTGCTGTATAGTAATGTCAATGGAGGAGACATAATGGTCCCTATATAGTGCTATCAAGTTTAAATGATGGAGTGACAGCTTCAGAAGGAGAAGTGCATATGAAAGATTATCTAAAGAAAATATTTAAATGATAACTGATCAACATTTGTGAGTGCTGCAATGTATCAAAAGCTGGAATTCAGGAAAATATGAGGAAGGCAGAACACTGTATTTTTAGTGAGATAAACAGCTTTAGAAGACATCAAGTAAAATGGGTTTGAGAGAATGGGAATGTCTTTAATTTCTGGGTAGGCTGTTGTTTTCCCCTTTCTATTTGTATTCTAACCATCTTGGGTAAAAGATTATGCATTTGCAAAGTGTCCTGCTCAATATCATTTCAGTCTTGTCAGCATGCTATTTTATTTCCACTAATTGTACTATTTATTACAGCTCAGTTGGTTCACAGCTGACAACATAAAAAATATCCTCCAGTGATTGGCCTACTGAACAGTGCCCCATGCTTCCTTTATTGCCTATACCAGACATTAATAGAGAAACACTATTACTGAGATGTGTTGACATCATTGATTAGGATTTCGAATATACTGGAAAGTAAACAGAAACATTAATTTTAATTTTAAACTCCATTAGGAATTTGAGGGTAAAACAAAACTGATGCCTGCAGAATACAAGTGTAGATTTTTTAATTGAGCAGCAGACATTTACTTTGTGGTTTCTAAGGGAAACTTCCTGAACAGATAGAAAAAAAGATTCTATAAAAATGAGATCATTTTACCAACAAACTGTGAAATTCAAAGACACTTACTTTTGATTGGGAATGCAATATGAGAAAGAAGATAAAAAAAGGCCATTATTTAATCACTCATTGTAATGTATCACTGATTGTTAACATTTATTGTTATGTCAAATTCTGGTGATTTTTATTCATAGAAAAAATGTTGATAAGGCAAACTTGTCTGTGACCAAAGCCCTGGATTACTGTTGCAAACAGTGACATTTTTGCTATTTAATGAAAACAAAACATATTTCTACATCTTACGATATTCACCTCTCTGGTTGTATGCCAGCGGTAAAATGTTCAGGTCCAACTCCTCTGCTAATGTAAATCTCAGCATAACAGAGCTGAGATCAATCAAGTCAAAAAAAGCAGAAGCAAATGCAGAAAATGCAATAAAAAAAAAGTAATGGATGTGAACATATTCTGCTGCGCCTAGTGTAGCAGGCCTTTTTTAAAATTGAAAATTCAGGTTTTATAATTTCTGCAGCATCAGGAAGCTCTTTGGTTATAGATATTGATAATGCTTAATGCTGATACAAGTTTGTTACTTGTCTCTCAGGTTCTGATTTTGCACACTCCAATTTGTGCAAAACATTGGCCAGACATTTCTTTTATTATCTAATGTGATTATCACAATATCCCTGCATCTTACAGTATCTTGTGGGGTTTTTTTTGTCTTACACAGTTTATAACCCACATTAATTGATTAAGTTTTGAATTTGACAAAATGGGACAGGTTTGCAAGAAGCTGTTTCTGTATTACTCCTTTTGTCATTTTTGTTATTACTGTCTTTAATTCCTCTTTTCACTTTTTGTTTATTTCTACAAAATATGAATCCCTCATGATTACTTCTGTTATACATAGATCACTTTTGAGAAATATGTAATGCTTTCCTCTTTCTCTAAAGCAACTCACTTTTTATCCACAATGTTGTAGAAATTACCTGAAGTAATCACACAGAGTATTCTAGATATTCACATATAGAGCACTATCTTCATATAAGTATTGCAATCCTATATTTAAGCTACAACTCAAATTTTAAGATACTTAACCCATTCTGAATATAGCTCAAAAAACTTTTTTAATATCATTAATGTCAATTGATTAGACAATGAAAGACAAAGGGGGTTTCACACCTGCAAAGCAAAAGATGAAATGGCAGTGATGACAATAATGAAGTTTATGGTATAATGCATATTTTTAAGGAGTAACAGTGTGAGACACTGAGAGTTTGGCAAGTTTTGAGAGATATTAGATGTTTGGATTAATAAATTATTTTTAAATACAAATAAGTGACTTAGAGTTATAATATTGTGGCTTACTATGCTGTGAGCTTAGCTTAACTTGCTTGGCATCAATAACTAGATTTGCTGAGGTCTTATGCTGGAAGCTGTGAACTTTTACCTAGAGTTGCTTTTGGATAGAATACAGTTAATTTTCTTAGTAAGTTTCCTGGTCACTAGTTCAGTGCCATATTTAAAATTTCATGTGAGAATAAAGCTGATAGCACACAGATATTCCAGCTGTTGCTACATAGTGTCTATTCTACACCAAGGACTTCTCAGTTTTCCATGTGGTGCCAACTATGTTAGTGGACGAGAAGTACAAGACAGAAGATAAAGAGGTTACAGTCATCACTAGAAGCTATAACTTCAGAATAAAAGAACAGCTAATGACCTGCCTGCATGGACATGGATAAAGAATCCAACAGGGTGGAGAAAGAATCCAACAGGGTGTAAGAAGACCCCAGATCAAAAATCACCATGCGACCAAGAGGTGTGTGCAGGTTGCATTCAAGAGGTATCAAGAACATGTGCATAGACTAGATGGGTATAAAAGTTCAGGGATTTCTTTGTTCTGGGCCTCTCTTCGGGAGATGGAATACCTCTCATTTGAGAAATGGCTAAAAGAATTGGGACTATACAGCCTGAAAAAGAGAAGGCTGTGGGGTGACCCAATTACAGCCTTCCAGTACCTGAAGGGAGCCTACAAGTAAGATAGAGAGGGACTTTTTACAAGGTCATTTAGTGACAGGACAAGGGGAGAGACTTAAAACTGCAGGAGGGCAGATTTAGGTTAGATGCAGGTTAGATATTAGTAAGATATTTTTGTTTTCAGGGTGGTGAGACACTGGAACAGGTTGCCCAGGGAAGCTGGGGATGCCCCATTTCTGGAAGTGTTCAAGGCCAGGCTGGATGGGGCTTGGAGCAATCTGGTTTAGTGAGGCCTTGTGGAGTTTGGCTGCTGGCTGGTATTCAACTGTGACAACTCTTCATTTTGATAAAACATAGAGACTTACTCATTAGGAGTCAGAACAATCTGATGTTACAAAAAAAATTTGATGACTTAGCAAATGAAAAGCCGAATTTTAAAATTCCAGTTACCTCACTGGACCTTAGACAACAAAGACAGCAAACCACACTCTATGGTGTACACATGCTGTCAGTGAACCTAATCCTTATGCCAAAGTTTATGACACTTCCTTAAAAACAGTTCAGTCTCACTGCTACAACATACCCATGATGTAATACAAAGCATATTTTTTTAAAGCACAAGAAAGGCCCAATGGGCTAATAACTGCTTATTATATAAAAAAAATTGATTGTCCCCTTTTAATAGCTAAGAGTGTGGAAACTATTGAGATACTATGGAAGAGATGAATTGAAATTATGGCCCTTCAGATACCATTTCACACACATGGAAACAATGTAGTGATTCACAGTTATTTTCAGAGAGTGATTATAAATGTGGAACAGCACTTTCCAGTACAGGATTATGCTCATTTTCTTTTTTTGTTATAAAAGCTCCCTCTGGATACCTTTCTAGTACTGTAGCAGGAATATAATTATTAAAAATAATTAGTGTAACAAATGATGAACTTTTAACTCTTGATGCTCAAATTATCTGAAAGTTGAGGTTGATGAAAATTTCAGCATTCACTTTAAAGTAAATATGCAATTTTCATTTTATAATTATTCCCTTAATAAATATAGTACATTGAATTGTTATGAGGATTTAAAATATTAAAGATTGAGAAAAAGACAATTCTATCAAACACCCTTTGTGCCTCCCTTATTATCACACTTCATCACTAGCAATTTGTATTCATTTCCAAGGGATTTTTCAATTTTAGGAAAAATGTGTTCCAGTTACAGCAAAACATTAAAATCCATAATTATTTATAATAATTCACATGTAATTCATAAAACAACCATTGCTTGAAAAAAAATTCTATTTTTCCAGAAGTTGTAAAAATTACATTTTCTTCCTGCAAAGGGGTCAGATGCCTACTTGTCAGTTATGAGATGTGGAATAGCCACTGGAGTAATAACCTTTAAAAATTAAATAGAGTAGTTTGAAAAGCATTCTGTGTGCTATAAAACCTATCTTTTTTAGCTAATATCCAGTTAATAAAAGAAAAATATCTAAGAATATTTTATACAGATTAACACAAATAGGGTATCACCTACTCTATTGACATCCAGGCATTAAGGAAAGGTTCTTCACTGAGACGGATGGTAGTCAGTCACTGGAACAGGCTCCCCAGGAACGTGGCTATGGCAATAAACCTGTCAGAGTTCAAGGAGTGTCTGGACAAGAATTTTAGTCTTACACTGTAGTTTTAGGTGTCCTGCAAGGAACAGGCAGTTAATTTGATGATCCTTATGGATCCCTTCCAGTTTGAGATATTCTGTGATTCTAGAATTATATGATTACCAAAATAAAGAAAAAATGCAGAGGGTTTTTTGTTTCTGTTTAAGAAATATCAGTAAGAAAGTTTTCTTTCTCCATTGCCTCTCAGTATTTAAATTTCCCCTAAACTAACAGTAGCTCTTTGTTGAATTGCTTCTGTTAAAATTATCTTATTTCTGCATTCACCAGAATGAAAAATGATCTATATATATAAAAGTCTATATTCTGTGGTTTTAGTAAATTTGGTGCAGGGTTTTCTTAAGATTTCAGCCTAGTTTGGGGGGCATAAGTTTGGGTGGTGGTTTTTTTGCTTGTTTTTTCCTTTTGGTACACAGATGATATAGTTTTCTGACATTTTAAATCTCAAGGGGAAAATACTTTCAGCACCTGAGTATTTTCTAGTTCATGATCATGGTCAACAACTAGCACTTTGCCTGTATGGATAAAGGGCATTAGTACTTTATGCCAGTCTATAAGCTCTGTAAAGGGGAAAAAAAAGAAAAATAATTTCTTTAAATAAGTAATTAAATGTATAATATTAGTAAAAAATTATAATGGATAGGAAAAAGAACTAGAGAAATCCCTCCAGGAATTCTTTTTTCTTTAAGATGGCAGTAGAAAGGGTTTCCATTTCACAGAGTCTATTTAAAAAAATGAAGCCTTTTTCAGCAAATGGTATCTTATAGGTCATGTACTGCCACAGTTGATTTAAAAGTAGGTGAAGATTAAACTATTTTTACTTATCAAAGAGCTTGCATATTTCTTATGACTAAATTCCCATTTCATGAAACCTGAATTAGTCAGAAGGAAAGTCAAACCCATTACTGAGTTACTCCATGTGATGTGTTGGCAGGTGCTCATGGGAATCATTTGTTAAAACATCAGCAAAGTAGGTTAGAGTAATTTCCCACCTCCTTTTGGAGCTCTTGTCTTCCTTCTCATAATAATTATCATTGTTCCTTTCTTTTTTTTTTTTCTAAACTCATGAAGCTAAACTAAACCACTAGTCATAGACAAGAAACGTCCTCTTGATATTGGATAGTACTTGGGAGCTGATATAATCTCTAAGATCCCTGACTGGCACAATTTCTATTCCTCTGTCAGGAACAGCCAATAGGACAGTGTAGAAGAAGGGTTATAAAACTGAAGTAACAGACTAAGGAAAAAGCTTTGTATGAGGTTTTTGGCTGCCTATCAGAAAGGCATGGTTGCATTTCATGAGGATACAACGCTTTACATGATCAAGATCAGAAACTATTCACAAGGTTACTCATGAGATGGACCCATAGAAAAGATGTCATTGGGCCATTATGCACCTAAATTTGAACAATATGGATGTTAGAGACTAGGGAAGAGCCTAAGCATGAACTAACACACTTTTTAAGACTTAAGAAAATGCTGTGCAAAAGAACCATTTTAAAATCCAGTAAGATTTTAGGATAACATCTGGATAAAGAAAAAAACCCACAATATAGAAACTTACCAGAACAAAGAAAGTTATAATAAAACAGATTTTAAAATTAGATACATGGAAGATATTTTGTATTTGAAGATAAAGGCCATCTGAATTCTTTACTTACTGTACTTACTTTCTTCATCATTTCTGTGGAGAGTCATTTTAGTCCTGTGATTTTGATATTTTTGTGGGATTATTTTTTTTTTTGTCAGTTGTTTTTTTCACCTTTTTCAGACTGGATTGTTTTAAAGAGGTTTAGGAGAGAAATGTCACCAGAGTGAAGTGTCTTTGTTACCCTCTTATTTTACCTCTACACTGATGTCCATACATATTATAACACCAGGATAGAACACTGGAAAAATTATTTCAGTGGCAAGTGTGATCTGCAACCCATACTAAAGAGATTTTTAGGAAGGACATGTCAAACTCCTCTTACAAACAAAAGGAAGACTGGGCAAAATTGTAGCCTTACATTGCATCACGGCATATTTTTCACTAAAAATAAAAAAAAAAGAATGTGAGTCAAAAGTTATGGAAAGTTAACAAGAAGAATAATTGAGTGAATGGGTGTGCATAATAAGAAATTTTGAGATATGTTTGTTGTACTGAGTGCATTCTGTCTCTAGCATTCAAGGGATTGAACTGTAGGTGCCTTGGACCTAAAATCAAACAGTACAGAGACTTTACATGGCATGAGAATTGTAATATTGTATTCCTTTTAAGAATTTCTAGGAATGCATGTAGGGTTTTCTGTAGATTTTTGTGCTGAAGTATGTACTATTTACTTTTGTAAAGGGATAATTTACTTTTGTAAAGGGATAAAAAATATTTAAACTGTGTTTTCTGTGGGTTGATGCAGACTTGATAGTCACTCAAAATGTGATTTAACTGGACTGAAAATAATTAAATAATTGACAAGTTTCGTTAGTTCATTTGATACAGGTGGGAAAGAGATTTCACAATCAGTCTCATCTGGCTGTCAGAACGGGTTCACAGATAAAGAATGGAGGTGAGAAACATACTGACAATCAAATTTGGTTTTACTGAAGACATTTCAACTGCGGTATGACCAGATGTCCTATTTTCAGCTAGGACTGAGTTAATTCTCTTCCTGTAATTGGTACAGGAAACTGCTGTGTTTTACATTTAGGATGAGAATGATGTTGGTAACACAGGATATTTCAGATGTTGCTGAGCAGGACTTGCACTAAGGCAAAGACTGCAGCTTTTCACACCACACCACAACTGAGGAGGCTGGGGATACACAAGAAGTTGGTAGGAGAGACAGGCAGGGCACGAGACCCAAAGTGGCCAAAAGGATGTTCCAAACCATATGGTATCACGCTCAGTGTATAAACTAGGGCAAAAGCTGAACCTGGGCCTGCTGAGCCACTGCCTGGGAATAGGCTAGGCATCAACTGGTGGGTGGTATACAACTGCATTGTACATAATTTGTTTTGTATGCTCATAATTATTGTTTCCCTTCATTTTCTGTCCTGTGAAGCCATCTTTATCTCAAACTGTGAGTTTTTCTTTTTGTTCCTCCCAATTTTTGCCCCATCCCACAGCAGGGTGGAAGAATGAGAGCGTGGTTGTTTGATGCTTAGCTGCCTGCTGGATTAAACCAGGACACAAGAGAATGGAAATGGCAGGGATTTTAGTCTCTCTTTTTAATTTTCGTATCTTGAACAGTTTTTTCTGTGGATTTCCAATTCCATGAGTGGCTGCTTCTGATGCTTTAAAGGGCTATATGTTTAGTGAACAGAACAATGTAGCTGGACGGTCTGTGCCCCCTAATCCTCAAAGGGCTCCAGTTTTGATATCATGGGTCATCCTAAATCTGTGAATTTCATGTAGGAAGTAAAGGTGGATATTAGTTAGGGATTTTTTCGACCAATATGTTGGATCAACCTTGGCTGCCAAATGCCCAAAAAGCCACTCTCTCATTCCCTGCCCTCAGCCAAAGAAAGTGAGAAAATAAGACGAAAAACTCATGGGTCAAGATAAAGACAGCTTACTCTAAGAAAACAAAAGCTGCCAAAGAAACAAAGCAAAACAAAATTATTGTCTACTTCTCATCAGAAGGAAATATCCAGACTTTTTCTGGTAAGTAGGTACTCAGTACATATAGCAGTTTCTTCAAAAGACCACAACCTTAGTAACGAAGTGTTCTGTGACCTCCTCTCACCTGTTTCCCTTCTCTGTTATCATTGATAATGTTATCATATGGTTTGGGGTATCTTTTCAGTCAGTTTAGCTCAACTGTCCCAGTTATGTTCTCCCCCGACTTTTGCCCCACGACCTACTTGCCTGTGAGTGTGTGTGTAGAGATGTGGGTGACAGCCTAAACGCTGCACAGGCACTACTCAGCAATTGCTAAACCACCAGTGTGTTATCAACATCACCTCAGCTACAAATACAAAGCACAACACTATATGGACTGATATGAGCAGTGTTAACCACATCCCAGCCACTTCTGATGCCATATGCATATTTGTCAATTCATGTTTGGTTTGGCAGGGTCACTCCCCTTAAAGACAATTTAAAATACTGGGGGAATAATAAATATGTAGAAGGACAGCTAAGAAAACATAAGGCTCCTGAAAACATTATGCTAATTCTATGATTGCTAAATAGCAACAGCTTTTCTACAGCAAATATCTCAACACAAGCTTAGCTACCACCTTTGCATAAAAAAAAAAAAATTATTCTGTAACAATGTGTTTCACAGGATGGCTAAGGGTGGAAGAGACCACAGCAGACCACAGTGGGTCATCTGTTACAGCCTCTCTGCTTAAACAGGGGCATCCTAAAGCACATGGCATAGGATTGTGCCCAGATTGTTTCTAAATAGCTCCAGCGAGGGAAACTCTACAACCTCCCTGGGCAATCTGTTCCAGTGCTCAGTCACTGCAAAGTAAAGAAGTTCTTCCTCATATTCAGGTGGAACTTCCTGTGTATCAGTTTCTGCCCATTGCTTCTTTTCCCATTGCTTTGCACCACTAAGATGAGCCTGGAAACATCCTCTTGACACCCTCCCTCCAGATACTTATTATAGACAGGGATGAGGTCCTCTCTCAGTTGCTTCTTCTCAAGATTGAAGAGGCCCAAATCTCTCAACCCCTTCTCATAAGAGATTTGCTCCAGTCCCCTAATCATCTTTGTTGCCTTCCAATAGATCTGCTTTTGGAGCATCATATCTCTTGTATGGAGAAGCCTTCACAGAGCAGAGATGTAATTTTTCCCTCAGACTGCAAGAAATGCTTTGAGTTCCTAAAATATTATATTGGTTTTTTTTTCTTCAAATCAGATATAAATTATTGCAAAAGCTGGTCCGGAGTTCCAAGCACCCTGCCACAATTAATCATATAATAAATGCAATTAAATCCTCAGCAAATTAAAACCAATTTCACATAAATGAGATTAGTAAATCAATCAGATAAGAACAGTCTCTATTGATTAGAAACCAAAGCAGTACCATTCCAGGGAGACTCTGTCACATAGATCTGTATTTTAAATATGCTTGGGAAATCATTTAATTTGGTCTACACAAAGAACCTGTCCCTCATACTACCCCCCTTTCTACCCTTCAGCATGCATAACTTATCATTATCTTAAGATACTCCATGCTACGCAGTATATTTGATTTTGTCACAAAATTAACACGAAGAATGGTTTTATTCATTTTAAAATAATAATACCAGGGTTTTTAATACTGCATTCACATACAGAGAATGACTCTTCAGGTGAATTCTATAGATGTATGCTTTTGTAAAAGCATAAAAAATACATCTTTTTTGTAAAAAGATGTATGCTTTTGTAAAAAAAACCCAAACAATGAACACCAAAAACCTGAAACTAACCTTCTTTTCACATAAATGTGGTATTTTCAATTTGAAAAGCCCACTCCAGGGATTCTTGTTAATGTTGTAAATTGTTGTCAACAGAAAGAGAAGATTTGTTCCAAAGTCTGAAACTATGCACAAAAGGGAAACAGAAATATCACTTAATTAATCTCTTCTCGTATTTCTCTGGGGGAAAATAGCCATAATCTCTCTTCCTCTTATATCCATATATCCCACTCAACAAGTTAGGACCATTCAGAAAGTCCACCCAGGTTTAAAAAGGGCACAGTGCAAGTGGTACACAGAATACTATTCCATGTTAGTGTGACAAAAGGAACACAACCCAACAGTTGTTTCCATGTTTTAAACTTTTTTTTTGTTTAAAAGGAAATTTATATTTTCATGTTCTATAGATATGATCAGTTTATGCAAAGAAATCCTTTGAAAGTCAGCATGAGGCTCTTAATTGCATCAGTGTCTATGAAAAATCCCAATAATATTTATATACTCAAATTTTGCAAGGTTCATTCCCATATATGACACTAATATAAGCCTGTTTACATATTAGCCAAAGAGTTATGCATAGGTAAAGTTAAAAGGAGATTCCATACAGCTGAGAGGGAATGTGTGTTAAATCACAGACGGGCCAAAGCTGGAAGGTACCTTACAGCTCATCTAGTTCCAACCCTCCTGCCCTGGAACAGAAGTCCTAATCCTTCTCTTATATGCATTGCTATAAGTCATAATAGAGGAAATTAAATTAGCCTGATTTGAAACAATGCAAACTAATAATTTGGTATATTTTTTTCTCTGCAAGGTTCTCTCCTGACCTGCTGTACAGCCCTGAGCAGTGATCACACCTATCAAACTATAATCTCTCCTTTCTTAAACAAATTTATGCTGTTTATCTACCTTGAGTTGCCACAGGCAAAACATCTTAAGTATACTTGGTAGCAGAGTTTAAGATTCCTGGTCTTTTCTTGTTTTGTTTCTACTGTTGTTGAGAGACTGTCTCACAAAAGAATAAAAAGAGCACATACTAATAAGGAATACATAATTCTTACTAGAAAATGGAATTTCTAGTATTTTTAAGCTTATTTTCTCAATTCTTCTTTACTAGGAAAATCAGTGTCATAATTGGGGTTTCTACACACACTCCCTTACTCGCATATTTAGATAATTATTTTACTTTTTCATACCAAGATACCCTTGAAAACTTTATTGTGCAAGTCCCAGAAATTTACCTTGACAGTAGAACTTTTTATATTTATTTATATTTATATTTATGCTTTTAAATTATATTAGACTTATTCTTTTGCCATCTGTGTAGATTTTCAACATTCATTTCCAGATACCGTTTTATTTTAAAAAATTGTCAGGTGTATAAATACAGGACAGCCCTTATACTGGCTGAGATTTTTTTTTCTGAAAATTCACACTGCTTAAAGAATATCATTGAGAATGCATTGGGGAAACAATTTCTACCTCATTACCATGTAAATATTCCTTATTCCTGAGTGAGTGAGCAGATTACTGTGAAAAGGAGATGAATTTCTTCTCACAGATTTAATAAGTTAAGGGATTTTTGGTATAATTTCTTGCACCTGAAACTGATTCTGTATTCTTCCATATTTTCATGGTGACCCCTTTTAACCACATTCTGCTGCCAGAGGCTCCCTGAAAAACTGGCTAGTTTGCTATATGAAAGCTCTCTGAGAGCTTTCAGGCAGGAAAGGTTTATTCTTTGAAGAGCTGGAAATTATTGAAAAAATGGCCTGTTTGAAGTACTTCGGACATTAGTGGGATTTACTATTGTCATAGAGACCTTGCAAAAGAACTGATGTTGAGGCTTTACCTTTATATTTAAAATAATTAACTACTAAGAGAAAAGTTATTTGAAGCCTGCTTGCTTGATTTGGATTCTGATCATTTCAGAGCCTTGGGAAGTTAAGATTATCCATCTAAACTCTCACTACAAATTGCAATGCTACAAATTATTCATTAATTAAACATTATAAGTTAGGTTTGTTTTTTTGGTTTTGGTTTTATTTCATTGATCACACTATCTGTTTTTTAATACAAAATTATGTAATGGTTATAGATTTGGATCAATTCTCTCTCAAATTAGATCATCTAAGTAAAAATGATTGTGTTCCATTTCCACTGTCCTTTTACTTAATAATATACTCCAAACATTTGCCTACATGAGTCATAATAACATCTATAATTCTGTATCTTATGTATATATAAAAAGGAATTTTTATTCTATATTCCTACCTCCTCTTCAGATACTGACTTACAAGAATCTCATTATTTAAATATTTGAACTATTATATTTTACTTTCATTAACCTTTATAGAGTCTCCTATCTAAATTGAAGTGTTCTGAATACATTTTTGTCCCATATAAGTACTTTTCCAGTATTTTTGCTACCAGTACTATTTTTAAAGTACAATTTTTTTCTTCTTTTTTTTTTCTTTGCTTTTCTGCCTCAGGTCATTCACCATTCTAAATTCAAGAGTGGTTATGTGGAGGGATAGAATATAAGAAAAAGATAGTGCAGAAAGTAATCTCACACTGAGGAGTTGCAGCTGTACTAATCACCAAAGATTAGGAACAGGCCTGCACTTAATAGGCCACAGCTGTGTCCAATAAGAAGACAAATGCTACAAAAGAGTGGGCTAGCTAACTGGGGAGAGTTGGAGTTTGTTGGTTGTGGTAAGAAGAAGGAATCAGTGCTGTGAGGAGATGCCCGTGAGAAATTGCCAAGAAGGTATGGGAACATTTGCAAAAAGATGACAACATGGTTACAGACTAACTGATCCCAAGAAGGATCCTTCATAAAGGTGTACTTGCTTTCACAAGATAATGTGCAGTATCCAATTATGATTTTAGAAGACCATTGTTAACTACTAAGTCAGAAAAAAAGTCTCCTGAGAAAAGCTTTCAAGATTTTGCATTTCTTTTTTTTTTCCTTGAATAAAATTAAGAACTTTTGTAATTTATTTTCATTATAAAGCAAACAGAAAGCCAACAGACTATGCCTGTATTAAGAGGGTGACTACTTTCAACATACTGGCAAGCAGTAAGGTTTGATAGTGCTCATCCATTCCCTACGTAAGTCTCACAATCTTACATCTGTTGAAGAAGGTTATTCCCTGATTTTTAGCTACCAAGTTTTCTGTCTACCACGAAAATTGCTTTTTTCATGTTTTTCATGGTAGAAAAAATTAGCTATCTAAGGTTCTGTAACAGATTCTGGTTTATAATTGATCTGGACCATTTTACAGATTTTAAGAGCATTATCTGCACAAATTTTTCACAAGGTAAATAAATAAATATTTTTAATTGCATTTTGCAGAGAAGAAATTAAGAAATAATGTAATGGATTTCATACTGAACAAGTTACTAGAGAGTAACAGGTAATTCCATGAAAACTGTCCCCTAGTTTCTACAGTAACTATACATGACAGTTCTTGCCTGGCAGAGTCTGGACTGATGCAAGAAATGTTTAATGTTTAAATATAAACTCATGCAGGCAGAGATCAGGCCAGGCCTGACAGGCCATGTCTGAGTCCCACTGAAATGTAGGCCAAAGCAAAATTTTTATTTTTATTGCTTTTTTTTTCCCTAAAATTATGTGCCAAGATTTTATTTGGTCTGTACTAGATTGGAAGCATGTGGGTAAACAAAAACCCAGACTCATTTCATAAAAATAGTAACTATGTAAGCACACTTCTCCAAGCAGGGCTCTTCCCCAGCTGATGTTCTTGCTGTGAGAATCAAAACCTCCAAAACAGGTTCACAAATAAATCTCCACTCCTTGGCTGATAGTGTGCTTGACAGAGATTGGTCTATTTGTAACTATCTGATGTGATTTTTTAATTAACACTTCTAAAATCTACAATCACCTGAGCTCTAGTGAAGTGACTCAAAAAACAATGATCAAATGTAACACTCATCTCTCTAATATGTCTGGCCTTTAACATCTTCCTGAAATGGCCACTTCTTCAGCTGTCTTTCTGCTCAAACCGACTTTCCATATTTAAAATAAATTAGATTTGCACATGATTTTTGTGTCTCTACCCATTCAGTAATTCATGCATTTATTTATACCATTAAATTTGCTTCAGATAGTATGAAATAAGAAATATTCACATAAAAACCATAATTGCTGTTGTAGTACCTAAATAATGCACATGTTTTTGGAGTTAATAACCTAAGGAATAAAATGATTTTTTTGCAACAACCAGAAAATAAACTACTATTCCATGTTATAAACTCTGGGAAAATGTTTGCATAAAATCTCTCTCTGGGTCTCACCATCTGCACTTTTGTTTAGGCAAGGAAAATATGAAAAGATGTCCAGCTTTACTAAGTAAGAAAAAAAAATTAAAGCTGAATTGAATCAATGAATAAATGAGTAAAATCTTCAAACATAAAAAATATTTTCTTAGAAATAATTGATGTAAAGTTGACTTTATACAGTCATTATCACTGCGATACCTTTTTATTAGACTATATGCTACCTTTATATTAGACAGCATGATGTTGCTAAAATTATTTTTTATAAAAAAAGGACATTGATGTTCGTAGTCAGAGACTGACTGCGGGGTAATTTTTAACTGACACAAACTTTTCTTTAAGCTTTTATTTTCTTCGTGGAACCTAATATTTTTCCCTTAAGGAAAAGACAGTTCTCATCCTAGGTGAAATTTTGAATTTTGTATTAAGGGGATGCATGAAAAGTGGCATTTCTGGGTTTGGTTTTTTAAGTATGAATTGAATGGGGATGGATTCTACCATTCAGTAACTTGGAATTGCAGTACTAATTTTATGGATTTAGTATGTTGGAAGATTTTGGAAACTACAATACAAAGACTGCAAAGTCTTTCAAATGTGTCTTCTATATTTTGCATGAAACAGGTCAGATTATTCAAAGTTTTTGCTTGGATATGTAAAATACCACATTATGAATAGTTTTAATCTTTTGCTAAGGTAGCATATTCAAATTGTCAAATGATTTCTGAGAAGAGTCATCTAATCTTGCTTTCTATGACCTTACAGTAAAAAAGTGTATCCAGGCGTATTTCTGCAATTGAAGACTTAAATTCAAAAAGTAATTCCCAAAAATAGTATTTTGGAAGACTTCTTTCTTCCTGCAATACACAGCAGTTTTATCTAGAAAAAGATTTTTTGCCTTTTTTTTTAAGTTAGGCAGAATTAAGAAATACCTTAATTCTATTCCAGAATTGAAAGAATGTGTAGTCAAAAAACATTTCAGTGTTCTGCAAAATATTTCTTTCCATGATTCATATGTCCTTATGACAATAAATACAATGAGATAATATTTAGGTTTCCTTTGTTTTTACAATTGCTTCAAAGTTTGTATGTTGCTTTACTAGCAAGTATGCTTACAGGCTGTACTGTGACAAACTTTGGACTTAAGTACATCCACAATCAACATAAATTCAATTTATACTGAAGAAGCAGTAACTTCTCTGAATTTGTTCATAGTTATAAATATTAGCCTAGGAATAAAAGATCTTTCTAGCAGGAAAGAAGCAAACATTTGAATTTTCCAAATGCAAGTAATATTTGCTGTGAAGATATCATCACACAAGCAAGGTGGTATTTCTTATGAAGTCTTTAATACCATGTGCCTTGATCAGCTCATCTATACTAGCTGTAAAAAAAAAACAAAACTAAAACCTGCAATTTATCTTATTTCTTAGATGCAATACTTTTTATTGCTTTCCTCTATTGGTTCTAATAAAACATAAATAAATTGTTTCTGTTTATAGTAGTGTTTGTAAAACTGTCCTATGGATTTAAGAAACACAGACTGAGATTAACATTCTGATTTTTCCTTAACTATATACAGTATATATAAATACATATGAAGATATATCAATATTTACACACAAATTACTTTATTTTCTTGCTTCTTATTGGCACTATACACAGAAACAAGATTTGTGCTTGTGGTGCGCAAGCCTTTTCTAGCAGCCAAACTCCCACCCAGCTGCTTTTCACTCCTCTGTTCTGTGAGGCTGGGGAGAAAACAGGAGAACAAGAACAACAAAACAGGCAGAGTCAAAATAAAGACAAAAGACAAGTGCCAGTTACTCTTAGGGACAGAACAAATTCAGCTTTCGGGAATTAGCTTCATTTATTGTTAATTAACATAAATGTTTAATTATTGATTGATGTATTTGAAATCAAAGAAAAAAAAACCATTTCACAGCTGGGGAAAGCACCTTTTCTCACCTCTTCCCATGCTCCATGTAAAAACAGAGTTCACTCTCCTGTAAAAATTTAGTTTAATAAAGTACAATAGGAGACGAAGACCATAGAGCAAAGATATGTGGCCGTGTGCATCTTGGCACTCAGCCAAAAGCGCACCTGCTATTTTGGAAACACCCTTTACATACCATTTCTATTGCATCAACATTTCACATCTTCATTAACAATCGTGCATATTAAACTTTTCCCCAAACTAATTTACCTATTTCTAGAATAGGTAAATTAGGTTTAGCTCCTCCTTGGGTCCACCTTTTTAGAGCGTGCGTATTTCTTGGTTGTGGTTTTAGTCCATTCTTAGCATCACCTCCAGTTTTGGGCCCTCGCCCACACTGTCTTCAGATGGTGAGTGCTGACAGTTGGCATTTCTGTAGCTGGTGTCATCATGTTCATTGGACGTTATCCCATCCAAGCAGGCATTTTAACACAAGCATAATTGTATCAGATATTTCACTACTATGTCTAACTTAATTAACAGCAGAAATAAAAACTTTATAACAAAGTTACATTAGCACCACACATATAAAATCCATTTTAATATTTGCAAAAAGCCAGTATTATAATATATAACACTCCTCATCACCCCAGGTATTTTTTCTTCTTTTATGTGACTTCAAGTAACACTCAGTCTCTCTGTTGAGCAATCAGTGGCACTAGGTGTGTTGTGCTCAGGAGGCAGAAGTTTCCCTCTGCATGTCTGTCCTTCTCTTTCTCGCTTCTGCTGCTCCAGAGCTCTCCACCACTGACTCATTCTTCCTTTTCCTTCTTTCCTCACCTTGGTGTTCCCCCGTTGCTTCTCATTCCTTTTTACTCTCCACGCCCCACTATCTTCCTTTGTCCTTCTTGCACATGCAGTCCCCGTAGCGCTCCCGCCCCAGCCGTGGGCTTGGCCATTTCCTACATTGGCGGTTGGATCTGGCTGGAACCGGCTGTGTCCGGCTGGAACCGGCTGCTCTGGGCCATGGGCTCAGCCCTGCCCTGTGGTGGGTAGTTGGATCCGGCTGGAACTGGCTGTTTCTGGCTGGGGCAGCCCTGGCCTCCCCTCACGAAGCCCCCGCAGCCCCCACACCTGCATCCCATAGAGCTCCAGAAGGAATAACAGTTATTACATTTGCACGCAGCTGTCCAACAGGTATCATGGATATGTCCCATCCAGGCAAATGTCACAACAAAGCTTCACAGCCATCTGTGAAAAACAGCTGCATGGATAACTTGTGCTCCTTTCACCTCCCTTGCTCTCAAGGACTCCACCACGGAATCACATTGAATTACGCTGGAAGTAGATGAACAAAAACCACATAGTATGCCTGCTTCTTAACCTTTCCAAACTTCATAGCCCATATACTTTTGTGCTGGTTCTGGTAAGCCTGTGGGTGACCAGAAGTTGAAATAACTTAAAAGCTGTAAAAATGGCTGTGTAAAGGCATTTTTTTCTTTATATATGCTAGTCCTGCATTTGTTTGCCTTCCACCTGTTCTGGTTCAATAATTATGTTGTGTTTGAAGAGTTGACTAAATAATTACTTGTACTAAGTGACAAAACAAAGACTTTGGGTAATTGATCACAATTTAGGGGACAAGATGCTTTTTTTTTTTTTAAGGACTGTGCTCCAGAGCAAGACATATGAAGAAGAGGAAGTTAGTACATGCCTAACACATCTTTCACTCAGCTGCCAGACGTGTACAGATTATGAATGAAAATTAAGAAAGCTGAAATTGCAAGTAAGAAATACAGGCTCAACAGCTAGATTCATCAATAGAAGGAAACTTGACAGGGATGCCTTTGAAGGCAAGCCAGTATGAAGTACCACACAGGGTTTTCACCGTTCCTTGTCTGATTACAATCACACCTTTAATAATTTCTATCCTATATTGATTTGCCATGCTCACTGATTTATGCATGAAGTCTGGAAACAGCAGAATAAATAAATGCTTCCCATGGATTATTTTTTCACTTTGTACTCAGTATCAACAGGAATACAAATACAGTTGTATTTCCCTGATGAATGTGCTCTGACCACACTTCCTGTCCTCACTGACGATATATAACTATCAATTCCTCCAGCTGTGGGAGAATGAAGCCTCTTGAGAGAAGCCAACACATTTTGCTTCAGATATTGGTTTAAAGAAAGTCACAAATCCTACCATTTCCCCTTTTCTAGAACAGAAGGCTTTTAAGCGCTGCCACAGTGCCACGGGATTCATACTCAGAATTCCTTTGAATGGCAGTTTCATGCCTTAACATGTACCTCACACATAGCTCTTCTTTGTTAGGATGGGTAGTTGTAACAACCTGAAGATCAAATGAAAGCATTTTTTTTATGGATGAAAAGTCCTCAGGTCAAACTCAGATGTGATTTCAGCAGAGAAACTTGTGTGTCCTTAGCAGAAGTTCAGCTGCTTATAAGATCCATCATTTTTAGCTCAGAAACACTTACTGTTTCTACATTCGTAGCTAGTCAATGATGTCAGTAAGCACAGAAGTTCCACTAAATAAACAGACAAAAAGATAAACAAACTAGAAAAGAACAATTCAAAAACCACCATCTGTAATGAAGTTCAGTCACGCCTTCTACTGCACCCAACAGTAAGCCCAACAATGTTCAAATCATGCTGATCTTTTATTGTCTTTGAGCTAAATTTTCTACTATTCAATCAGATGAAAGAGTTTTTCTCATTTATGTTTTCTCTCAATTTTTTTCTTGTAATGATCTACTAAACTCAGTTGTGAGCAATCAAAAAAAGTAAGAGTTTCTAAAGGAATGAGTCCTTAGTTTGATTGATTTTAGATCAACTCTGCAGGAAAAGTCTTGAAGGCATCAGTGAGAAAAAAAGATTTTACAGTCATTCTGATTATTTACAAAAATAAAAGGAAAAAATACATTAAAATATGGTGAATATGACACAAAGTAAAAACATGGCTTCAGGGTATTAAAAAAAAGTTTCCTGTTTCATAATAATGACCCGGTGAGTGTCACAGTCCCTGACATTTGGAATTTTAAGAATATAAAAGATAATCAAACTACATTCTGTCAGGTGATAAAACACAACTTAGTAATATCAATGCTAATTTTAACTACGTTGTGCTCTTTATTTTTCATTACATTTGCATAAAAAGAAATGGAGAGTTCTTATGACTCTTCTATTCTAGATTTGTTTGGTTTACTTAATTGTTCAGATCTGTTTTATTCCCTCATCTTTTCTGAATTGACTTTGGAAAGCTTTTTTTGAATATTTTGTTTCTGCATCTGTTTAGGGAGATATAGAAAGGGAAAGTGAACTTGGATATACATGATTTCAAAGCTGTGATTAAAAAAAATTTTGAAAAAATTGTTTCCTGAAGAGTTAGTCAACAAGTGAAGCTTTTCCATTTTTTTTAATTTATGTTTTTAAAAAGGTTTTAAGTATTTTAAAACATTTCTTGTAAACAGATTTTTTTTCCTCAGATTTAAAGGCTTTTAAAAACAGAATGTTTCTGGCAACATATTTTAATACTGGAAAACTCAAACCGTTTATTTGTGTTCTAAGAATTATTCTCATCTGAGCAACACAAGAAAATCCTTCTTCATTAGAAAAATTAGCTGTCTCTTCATTAGCTTTCTTAGTCTTCCTTATATAAAATAAACTAATAATGCAACTATGATAAAATCGACCTGTCATCATCACAAATTACCTCAATCTGATAGGTTTTCACAGAGGATTGATTCTCTATAATATGTTCAATAACTTAGTAAAATACAACTGAATCTCCCTCAACATATCTATATGTGATTTTCGACCTACTGACCCTTCATACCAGTAACTATTTAGCTAAGCACAGTGAATGCATAGAAAATTTACTTCTTACTCCAAAATATCTTCACCACTTGCTCAACAATTTGGTTTTTTAATGTGCCCCAAAGCTCTATTTTCTGATACAACTTCTGTGTTCAGGAAAATTTAAAGACCTTGAAACAAGGTAACAGCTTTCACATAAATAAAAACTATTGGAAAAAGGAAGACAAGTAATTGTTCTTTATTCCATGGGCCCAAAAGTAATGGAATTAATTTGCAAGGAGGGATACTTAAGTGAGATGTAAAAAAAAAGATAAGGTTTTATCTGTTGTTAAGGGTAATTAGGCTTTGTAATACACAGTCCGAGGAGCTTTTAGAATCATATAATTGACATTTTCTTAAAAACAGACAAATTAAATAAGTTAGGAATACCTTGTCTGCAGATGATTCTGTCCTAGGACACAGAATTCAATTACATAATACCTCAAGTTCCTTTCCAGGTCTACTTTATATGTTTTGTAACAATGAAAATAGTGAGGTAATCATTCCACTTTTCTAAGACAGTACTGGAAAACAAATAGAAGGAATTGATGTGCAGTAGGACACAGAGCAGTGTCAATTACTGTGTCTGGTCTCCATTTTAGTATATGCTGGCATAGATTTCTGAAAAGCCTTATCCTCATTATCTTGTTACTACCCTACTGTGTGACAGAGCCACATGGCTGCGGGGCAGAGGGAATATCAGTAATGACAACAACTTTTACTGTTTGCTCTAATTTCAGGGAGATTTAGCAAAAAATAACATCCAGAATGTTCTAGTTTGTTTTTTCCTGTCTCTAGAGAATTGTGTCAGTCAGTGTCCCTGAGAAGCAAAACAAGTTTGGGTTGGTCATTTGTTTTTTGTTTGGATTTTTTTTTCCTGACCAAAGAGATACATTGGTTAATTGTGCAAAGTTTCTAATATTGCATCCTAAATGTTATGCAGCTTGGACAGTCTGAGACTGCATTATTGATTAAGCTGGAATTGCAGCTACTTTGACATAATTTACGTCTATATAAGACTTCTTTATGTTCATATAAGACTTTCTGGTGAGTTATACTACCATAAATCTTCATATTCTACCACATGACAAATTTTATCAGGGGATTCCAATTTGAAGAAGTAAATGTGGTTACAAAATAATCCAAAATTAACTGAAAAGAACATTTCAGACACTGAACTGATTTCAGAAGCAAGGGTGACACAAGCAGCTAGCCCACACAGCAAAATCAATCCCCCTGTAGGTTTTTGTTGTCATTATAGCAGTCTATACAAGATAATAACTTGGTCCTGCTAACAGTATTACCAAAAGTTTTTTTTTATTATTATAATAATAACTTCTAACAATCAAAGCTTTTGGTTATAGTCATCCAAACCTTCACCAAATAACTCAAGTATGCTGCTAAATTCTGTATGTTTAACTGAACACGATTATATAACTTATAAAAAAATTTATTTCTCGTCTATTTCAGTGGAATAAAATGTGTAACACAAAACTAAGAACTAGTCCTCCACATAGTTTTAGTTACGAAATTTGAGTTTGTAAGGTACTTTGACTTCCAATAGAATATTTTTCAGTCAACATATACTTCAAATTCTTTAGTAAAAAAATCCAACTACTCAGTCTCAAAGAAAAATACCATGTCACTAAATATAAATGATGGTAATAAAAAAAATTGGGTACTTTTGAGAATGTTGTCTACAATATTTCTGGGATTCAGGAAAGAAGTATTTCTTTGAGTAAGTATGTAATTATAGTTTTCTTATAGTCATGCCATATGAAATGTCTTAAAATCTGACTATTTACCATACTCTGGTATTTGTTGTCGCCATAAATGCTATTTATTGTAAAATTCCTTTTGTACTTGTAAGACTTGGAGAATGGCCGAGGGTCTCTACAAGGTAACATTAACATGTTTGTTTCCACAGGAATTTTTCCTTTGGTTTGCCACATATCTAATGATGAAAATACTCAATGGCTTTGCTGAGCAGACATTCTTCTTTGTAGAGCACTATATGCATAGATTTTCTTATGCCTGTATGCTATGGTTATGAAATTTTCAAATTTGTAACAAATGCTTCAGTGAATCAGACAAAGTTTCAGCATGTCATTGTTTAGAATGCTGTCATAATGATTCATTACTGTATGGCTGCCTCTGATACAGAAATCCCCTGAAGGAGCTTCCCAAACTTCTGTCACTCCATCATTTTCTTCCTGCAAAGAGGGTTATCTGAGTTCAATGATTTGAAAAGCCAGACCAATATTCAGCTTTGTAATCAGTAACATTCTCACCATGTCCAAGTGCTTTCAGGTTGTTTTGCTTAGAAAGATATAATTGATTTCTCAGTTTGTATGCAGTTCAACAGCATGCCATACATGTAATACTCATAGTTCACTTTAAGGTATGCTGAGCAAGTTATTTACATTGACCACTCTATTTTCAGATTTATCCTAGAATGCATCTCTTCTAATATTACCATCCATATTGTGAATAACAGAATAAAAGGAGAATTTAAATGAATTAAACAAATAACCTAGAAAAAGTGAGTATTAAAATATTAACTATTATCTCACATTTTCCTAAGTGTTTGAACTAAATTAAACTAATTCTTATTAATTAAACTGAAGTACAGATGAAAATAAAATAATGATAATTTTTTCCCCACTGCTAAAAGTCTACAATTATTTTAAAGTGAATTTTAAATGGCGAAAAATTTTATTTCTCATCAAGAGAAATTATCTACTCATAATTTCAAAATTACTTTTTATCAGATACATAAAACACATTTTAAAATATGATAAAAAAGAACAAAGAAAAAGAAAAATCACTTAAGGATATTATATGATTTGAATATTTAATGAAAACATTTTAAGATCAAAGTATAAGACATTCAAAATATAGAGTCACTTTGAGCACATTAACAGTAATAAATACAACATAAAATGCACACAATGTACTACAGTTATATTCGAGTGCTTCTTTGTTGTTTCAGAGAAGTGCTAGTTAAATCTATGGTTATGTTTAGATAACTGTTTATACTCTACTCTGCTATTTTTGCTTACTTGGAATGCTTTCAAATTTCACTGGGAGAATTCCTAGGTTTTCAACACTGCAGCTGGTGTAGCTTGGCATAAGCTTGTTGAAATTTGTGAGCTATGCTTCTCTAACATCACACACTGGCTCTTGGATCCACAGCCATGCTGGAGTCTCCCATGTTCCATTTTGGTTATTGTGGCTGGGCTACATGTAGAAAACCTTCTTCGTAAATTATATATTTTATCTCTACATAAAGGAGTTCCTCTAAGCAGAACAAGTCAGGCAGCATAACCATACTCAGCAACAAAATGATAGAAATATTTTCTTTTTGACATTGAAAAAGTCCATCAGAAGTGGCATGAACCCTTTTATTGCATTTCACTTGCTGGAAAGTCTTTAATTCCACCTTGATGGAGAAATATCCTTTTAAAACAGGAGATTACATCAAACAATAGACTTAATTAATGGGAACACTTGGTTTATGTTCTATGGAAAAAATAAAAAATCTGCACCCATTATTTATGCTTGACATATTTTCCCTTGATTGATAAATAATTCCCCAAGTTATTTATTCTTCATGCACTATGACTACATAAATTAAGTCTATGTTTTTATATTATTTTGACTGACAGCTCTACAGATTTAAAACTCACATTCATGTAAGAAAATTATTGAATTTTGGCAAATGTGAATTTTAATTCACTCCTGCAGCTGATGGAAGATAATTTTCTATATTCATATTTTGCAGTATAATTGCTTGTACACACAGAAAAGTCTGTTTTTCTGATGTTGTCTTCTTAAACAGTATAGATGAATTAAGATCCTGCAGAATGAAAATAAGTAACAAATGAACAGGACCTGGGATTCTATACAATTTTTCAAGAATGCAACATAGTGTGACACTAAATTATTTACTCATACTTTGCATTTTACTAAATCAGCTCTGTCTGGTAGTAATCACAGCTATAGTCATAATCTTAGTAGTAGTTTTACTAAAATGTGTAAAGAAATGTACCTCAGAAGTCAAACAATGAAGACAAAAAGTCATTTTCCAGCATCACACTTTCTTGAGTATGCAATGAAAGGAGTGGGTTCAGCTGCAGGATCGTATTAAACGGGGCACACAAAGCAAAGGACATGTGGTATTTGCTGCAGGCATTCATCCTGCAGGACATTACACATGCAAAGAATGCATCCAGGAGTACTACACAAATGTGCTCAGGAAAAATTACATCACACTATTCAATAGAAGAAGCAAATATATCTCTTGCACATGCTTCAGAGGATAAAAAGAAAAAAAATACAGAGGCTGTGTATCAGTTAACAAGTGTGTAAAACCACAACACATTTCTGTGAAAATGTTTCCTAATGACCTTGGTTAAAAATTAGTTTTAATTAAGATAAAATTAAAAAGGACTTAGAGGTTGCTTCAAACCTTCAAACTTCTCTTCCATTAAATACTCCAAAATGAAGTCACAAAACCAATTCAAACTAGGGTGAAAGAGAAAGTTGAATCACACCAATGCCTTTCTACATCAAAAAGTGCCAACTTCTGCTTCATTTGTAAGACATAGAAAAGCTCCCAAGAGCTACTTCACTGCTAAGACCACCCCTCCCCACTCACCCCCCTCCAACCACGCCAGAATTATCAGGAGGTTCAAACTTGTATTGAAATGGGGTGGCAAAGGTTTATTTGGTGGATGAGGTGAAGAGAGGGAGGGCCAGCAGGAGGCTACAGCGGGAGCTACTGGGAGAAGTGCTAGAAGCTTCCCCCTTGTTCAACAGAGCCAAGTGACTCTAGAACAGACCAACTGCTGGCCATCAGCTTGCCCATCGGAGATGCTGGCAGTACTTCTGGAATAAAATTGTTAAAAAGGAGGAAAATTGTACTATGCAGAAGCAGTTGCGGTCAAGAGAGGAGAATGCAACTCAGACTCGGGAGTGAGAAACAACTGCAGACCTAAAAGCCAGAGAAGAAGCGTAAGGAGGTGTTCCACACGCTGGAACAGACATTCTTCTACAGTCCATTGCTAAGACCATGGTGAGGCAGCTGACCCCCTGCAGCACATAGAGGTCCATGGTGGAGCCCAGAAAAAGCTGCAGCAGGTTCCTGTCATGATCCGCGTGCCCATGGAGAGAGGAAACCATGATGAAGCAGGTTTTCTGTCAGGAATTGGGACCCTGAGGGGTACTAACACTGACCTCCCATGGGATGGACCCCACACTAGAGCAGGCTAAGAGTGTGAGGAGCATCCTCCCTGAGGAGGAAAAGCAGCAGAAATAGTGTATTTCTCAGAAACAACTGAGCACATCAGAAAACTGCCTAAGAATTTATCCTAGTTTAACTTAGACAGTCCTGGAATTTATCATGTAGCTGGAATTAGGACCCAGCAGTGTTCTTTGTAGGCATACAGTGGGTAGGAATCTGTATGTTTCAGCTCACTAAACAGCCAGAGTCATCAATCTGGAAACTGAGTCCAGGTTTCAATGAAGTCAACTAAGAGGGAAAGCACTTCAGAGCAGCAAGAGGTGCAAGTAGGGATAGATCTTGTTTCTTAGCCCACCTAAGCAGCCAGTTCACAAACTAGAATTGCTTTTCTTCAGAATTTCAGTGAAATATTTATTCTTAATCGATTTCTGAAATTCCTACTGTCACTTATGCCTGAAAATAACAAAAAAAATTTAAAACTATCTACACCTTACCATCTACCTCCTACCAAAATTCTCTGAGACTGTAAAAATTATAGATTAATTTCTTTGCAACTGGGATTCTAGACTTACCTTTCTCAAAGTAAATGGAATTACATGATTCAAAGACTTTCGATACAGTGAAATGTATTTAGGAAGTAATTCTGTAAATTACTTTCTTGTTCTTGCACAATAATATAAAGCTGTTAAAGAAGATTGTGACCACAGATCACACAGTAAAAACATTTGTTATCTCTGCAGTGAACTGTGTCCTATGTAAAAATGCCAATAATTTCCAAAATATTTTATACATTCAAAGCCTTGTGCGATCAGTAACTAATTGGTAACAAATTTTGAGCAGTTAATTTGTTGCATCTATACAAGCTAAGAAGAGTTTGAATTTTTTTTTTTTGTTAACTCTGCAAAACAGTCATAAAGCATCTGAAAATATGTATCATGGGTAAATAATTCTAGTATTGAGAATACAGCTGGTTACAGAAAAATAAAAAAAAAAAAACCCTAAAATATCCCAAAATATCATACCTTAGAATTTTACCTTCTCAAGGCTTTTTGCAGGGGGGAAGATTTAAACTCGGAATTGAGCAACTAATACCCAGAACTTAAATAACTGAGCAAACTGAGCAGCTTAAGAGATACAGTGAGAGGAGATTAGGCCCCTACTCTAGTTCAAAAGAGGCAGAAAGCTGAATGCCAGTCTCTGAAATGAAAAAGCAAGCTTCTCTGTAAGATACTAGTTACTCTACCGTGTAAGCATTCTTGCTTTCTATAAGTAAAATTATTCAGGCAGTATCGTTACTATACTGCAAAACAGGAATACTGCTGAGATACTGAGAAGTTATACAGAGAAAGAAAATTATCAGCCCAATGCAATTCAAAATCAGTAAAATGATTGCTGAAGAACAGTTTAATACATTCTACTTACTGTAAAGACACTTGTTTCTTTAGCACTCCTCTGCATAAATATAAAAATAAAATAATTACAAAGGTACATCATATAATGTCTAATGTAGAGGTTACCAAATTGCATTGAAAATTCATATGCAAAGCCATTACTGCATCTTCTAGAGATCATTTCACACATCCTTGAAGTGAAGACACTTTAGATAAAACTCAGCACCTGTTTACAATACACAGCAAACCTCACGTAACGTTTTACTAGAAGAGAAAGAAATGGAGCGTCCAAATAAAATGCAGGGGATTTACTGGCACAGTGTAATTACTTTTGCTGGAAATTGTCCAGGACACTGTGGTTAAAGGTCCTACTGTTACGGAAAATCCCATGAGCTGTTTAATGGTTTCACATGGTAGAAGCTGGGGCTTGATTTGATGTCTGATATAAAGTACGTGATGATAATCTCTGAAGGGTGTTTGTGTTTGAGTCTGCTTTCACTCTAGTTTGAGGGTAGCACAGCATTTGCTGTTCTGTGCAGTTACCAATGGTCTGTATTAGCATGAAAAATTAAATAGCAGGTTTTCAGAAAGCTTTGTGATCCACTAAAGGCTTTTTTTTCTTGGTATTAGGCATACATAATATTGAAAGTATAGGGTAGTGAAGGTCATTACTCAAGGAACCACTATCAGTATAAGAAGCAAAATCATTAGAGAGAAAGCAGGAAGAAAGCAAACCTGTCAAGGCTGTATTTCAAATATAGTCACAGACCTGTGTAACTCTGATCTGAAATGATAGGTCTATAAATAGAATCTCTCTACTTAAAATACAATCCTAAAATCTTGTTAGGGAAGAACCATATTATATACTGCAAAGAAGACCTGGCAAGCAATATATGAAAACTATTAATCTGCAGTGAGAACTTTTCCTCTATGAGAGAACTCACAAATACTCAGGTCCTAGCAAAAAAACCTGTTCTCTCTGATGTTGCTGTTTTAGCAGTATGCATAATCAGAAAACTAATACATATTAACATAATTTGAGGAATAATTTGGGAAAAATTAATTTGGGAAACAATTAATCTATTGTAAGTATTGAAAATGGAATGTATGCTAATACTGTTTCATGGGATATAATATATCTTATGAAATGGCAGATTACACTAAATGAAGGACATGATAACACAAAGAATCATATAGAAATAAACAGCTGTGTTTTAACAGGTGTTGAGCAGTAATAGCTATAAAACGGTCAGGTCTTTATGTGCGCATGCACAGCTTTTTGTGCGATTCAAAAGATTATCAATGTCAAAACACATTTTAACACTCTGTTATTGTTAAATGGATATTTTAACTTTGAAAATCAATTCTTATTAAAAGCTTCAAAAATCTTTCAGTGTTCTTAAAAGGTGTTTTTAGAACACCTTTCCTCCTTTACACTTTCTCTTCTCTTTACAATCAATGTTGTTATAAACTCGTGTAAGTCAGAATGTGAAACAAAAACCTGGTATGTAGATTTTATTTAAAATGTCTCTCATCTAGCTCATCCTTGTCTCTGTGTTTTTTCAAGGCAGCTAATATAATCGTGTTGTTCCAATTTTCACTATTTGAGAAGTGAAAAACAGAAATCCACTCCTTATTTTTCATCAAAGATAAATTGCATTAACTGCCTTCTCTATCCTAGTGACTAATGACAGATATCGATAGCTGGTTTATGAGAGATAAATATTCCAAAAATTTAGATGTCACGATGTCTGCATTACAAAAAAGTAAGCACCCTGGAAATTAAAGTGTGTCCTTTAAAATCTCTCTTAAATTTCATTGCATGGTAATGATATCTATACTTCTAAGATTTTTTTTTTCAAATTTATGCTCAAAAATGTACAGAAATGCCTTTAAAACAGACTAAAAATACGCCATTACCTCACTTTCGAAAATGGCAAACATACTCCATATTCACTCTCATTCTTCTCACAGTTTTACCTTGTGTTCTTTGCTATAGTGAGGCAGCCACCAGAGCCCCGGCTAGCCCTGGAGAAACTCCAGCCCCACGCCAGGAGTGGGGAACAGCTGAGGTCCGGATTGTACCTGCACCTGAACCTGAACAGCAGCTTGCTCTACAGTGAAGAGTGCCACAGCCACGTCAGGGATCTAGCAAAGGAGAGGGAGGCTCTCTGGTCTTGAAGTTCTAACAGGGAGAAGCTTACTGAAGTTCAAGAAGTCAAGAACAAAAAGCCCTGAGCGCCTGAGTGCACGGGATTAAATACAATTCCAAATCAATGGGTGGCTACAAACAATTAACCAATGCGAGATCCTTAGGGGAGGATTGAAGGGATTAAGTCACCTCCTTGAGGACAATTAAAACAGGGGGGATGAAATGGTAGGTCACATGGTCCAATGGGGCCTCGAGGGACAGGGGAATTCCAAAGGGGTGGTACAGTCCAGGATTGGTCCAAGGAAGGATTGACAGGGATGGTTTGGGAACAAAATGGGGGGTTACAATTACAGGCAGGGAAGGTGCTGGAAAAAAGGCTGGAGGAATCAATGAAGGATGACTCAGGGGTGGATACAACTTAGAGGCAAACCAACTTTAGGAGATACCTGGGGGGAGGAGGAACAGTGGAGCATACCATTCAACAGCAACCTAATAAAACAAACATGAACCGCAGCACTATACGATGAACAAGAGTAGCTTCTGTTCTTCAGCTATTAGAAGGCTGAGTTTTGATTATTATGTGTAGCTTTAAGGCTTGAGGCTCTTCTCCTCCTTTGGTTATTGATGGGGAAGACAAGATACAGAACTAACAAGTGTTTGTTGCAATTTCATGTTATTGTTTTCCTTCAAATTTTCTTTTATGGCATTAGAATCAATGATATACCATTGCTGTTCATCCTTGACAAGTCAAGGATGGGCATGCAGAAGTCATTTACTTTGACCAAAAACTTATGATTTCACAATGGCTCTCAAAATATTACTACTAGTTGTTCTGAATATAAAAGACCACTTGCAGCTTCCTGATTAAAACCGTTTTTGAGTCAAATCCTTGCAGCTACGCACAAGGTTTTTTTAATCCACATTGAGCAAAAACAATTCTTTAAAAACAAATTCTTCATTGTGCATTAGAAAATGAGTCAGATGAGTTGTTTTTAACTAGTTCTAAAGAATGGAAGATAACTAGTTGCTATCAAAAACGCTGAAAAAATCTTACTACATTCACAGGGGTATGTTGGAAGAAAGATTGTACAGTGATTAAAAAATTGGTAATAAGTCAAAAAAATGTTTCAGGCTTTGTTTACTGCAGGTTTATGAAAATTAAAAGATTCAGTTTCTGGCTTACATTTTTCTTTCAGAGAGAAAAATAATAATGTGTTACTGTAATTTTAAGGAGTTATAACGTTCTTCTGTGTAACCTTTCTATGTACAGTTTGCAAGTTATTTATAATACTGAGGACTTGTAAGTCCTTACAGAGTCTAACCAGAAACTCCACTTCTAGTTCTTTATATCTCACTTTATTTTGAAATCTCATCACTCTTTAATGCAGGAATTAGTGTAGCAAATTTCTTGATCTTTAGCAGTTTGTTATTCCAGGTGAAGTCCTTTTGTAGAGAAAAGACTGGCTTTTTTTTTTTCCTTCCCCTGCCTACCCAAGTCTGGATGATAAAAGGTGATATTTTTCTCTGTTTCTTAAGATGTTTTCTTACTACGTTTGTCCCAAATTGATAGAAATCTCTTGTCAGAGTGTGTTATGCTCTGCCCCTCAATACCTTCAGTGAGGTGATGGGTAGCACAGGAAGCTGGACTCTGGACCTAGTTGTATCCTTCTTCTGTTAAGTCCTTCCAACTTACTTTCCTCCTGGTGAGTTTATCTAGGAGTGGGTGCCCACTAAATCTGCTCCATCACTCCCCTCCTCAGCTGAAAAGGGAAGGAAAATTATAAAAGAAATCATAGGTTGAGGTAAGGACACGGAAAGATCACTTGCAAGTTAATCTCATGGGCAAAATAGGCTTGCTTTGGGGAAAAATTAATTTGTTACAAATCAAACTACAGTAAGATAATGAGAAATAAAATTTAAATCTTAAAAACCTTTCTCCCACCCCTCTTTCTTTCTGGGCTCACTCTCACTCCCAAATTCTCTACCCTCCCCCTACAGAAGTGCAGCAGGATGGGGGTTACAGTCAGTTCATCACATACACATTATCTCTGACATTCCTCACATTCATCCCCTTCATGCTTTGGTTTGGAGTCTTCAGTGATCTGCAGGTGGATCTCTGCTCCACTGTAGTTGCACAGGAACAGTCTGCATGCCCACAGGCTACCAGATAATCTCCGCTCCACGTTCTGGAGCACATATTGCCCCTTCTTCTTCACTGGCCCTGGTGTCTGCAGAGCCCTTGATTTCACAGATTTCCTCTCCTCTCTCTCACTGCTGTTTTTTGTGCCACAGGGTTTTTTTTCCCCCATCTTAAATGCATTAGCTTAGAGGTACTACTACTGTCTCCTATGGGCTCAGTGGCAGGTCCACCTTGGAGCTGGCTGCCATTGGGTCTGCTGGACATGGAGGGAGCGTCTTGCAGCCTCTCGCAGAAGCCACTCCTGTGTTCTCCCCTCACCACCAAAACCTTAGCACTCAAAACCAGTATGTCTACAGTTCCTTGCTTTCTATGGCTCCTCTGTACTGGTATGGGTTACTTTATGTGCTGTAGTCCCCTCAGGGGTGTCCCTGCTCTGGCATGGGTAATCCTTTACTCCCATCCTCTCAGAAGAATTTGTCCTCATGGCATGGAACTCCTTCCAAGACTGTGCATCCAGCTGTAAGCCCAGCAGTGTCCTTTTTGTGTCCACTGTATCTCTCTGCTTCCTCCTTCATTTTCTCCAAAACTCTGCCTCCTCACAGTTTTCCTCTGGTGTTCTCTTTTGTGCTTCTGCCTGTGTCCGTCTCACAGATTTCCTTGCTGTGTCTCCTCACTTCTTTCAGCGTGTTTCTCCTGTCCTATGTTCCCCCATATGAGTCCTCATATCTCCTCACATGAGTCCACATCTCCTACTCCTCACAGCTTCCACCCTATCTTATTTATATCTGACGAGTGGTGCTATGTGTTCCCCTCACCAGCTGCAGCTGTGGGACACAGCAAATTTTCAACCACTGCAGAACCAAGAGCTCATGTTCTTCTCCTACAAAGGTGTTAATCTGAGAGACAAGGGCAGGGAGACATTATGGTCTCACTTCTGAGAAGGATTAACGGGCAGAAATGTGACAGGAAGGAGCACTGCTCCTGTCCATTCAAAACTCAGGAATCACAGGAATATAGAGATGGAAAATGCTGAGATCCGAATGCAGCAACATGTGAGAGCAGCACAGCCTGAGATTTCCCAGACCTGCACGACATCTTCCAATTATTATTGCTTATGAGAAAAAACAGATACAGATAAACAGATAGTACTTGATTTGATTTTATGAAAGGAAGAGTATGAAAATAGATGCCATTAAGATCATAAATCACATTATGTAGCAGATACACATAAAAAAGTTATACACACTGTGTAATGAAAACCATTTGTTAAAGCATGAAATGCTTATATTTTACAGAGACATTGGAACACGTAATTTAAAATGCAAGCTATAATGCATCTTTTTATAATAAATTAGATCCACCATGTGGACAATTTTCAAGTAAAATATTGTCTTGGACTCAAAGTATGTTATATTAATAATTAAGATAAATATATCTCTTTCTATATTTTTCATATAAAACCTGGCAATACCAGAAGTTAGAAAATTCATTAAATTTCATTGCTTAGCCTTAGCCTTCTTGCATCTATCATGACCTCACTCATGGGTCACCAGCTCATGTTTTGTTACGGCCATTACAGCTGTTTGATCATGACTTGTTAATAATTGCACACTGTTACTTCTGCTTTATCTCTTGTACAAGATGTGCTACAGTTCTGCTGGAAGATAGTTTGCATTTTGGAGGAAAATAGTTTAATAGTTATTAAAAAAAATATAAATTGGTAAGGAAGATACGTAAAGTGAAATACTTCTAAGTAACAGCTCTTTTATTTAACTTCTACAGGGAAAAAAGAAATTAGACATTTTAGACTGTCTATTTTTAATACATGCAAATGTGCCTTTGAAACAGAGGGCTTACATATGTTATTTCCTCAATTGGGTCTCCATATTGTCTAGGAAAGTGTTATTTGGCCTGAAGCAAAGCCATGACAGAGATTATGTTAACAAAGAAAGGGTTAGTCATGGCCAAGAGCTCAATCTCTTGCTTCTGTTTATTAACTTGTATTGATGTAGCAATAGAATTTATGGCCAAAAGCCCTGTTATGATAATTCACTCTGTCATTTTGCCTAATGCTGGCCTTTAGGCAACAAGAAATTAATTTTTTATTCATTATTTTTACTACTAATCTATTACATATTTCTTACAAAAGCATTGAGACCTGCAAAAAATTATCAAGTGAATCTTGGTTCAGGTTTTTTTCCCATACTGGCAGTGCCATAAAGCCTCGACCGTTGAGTTCTTTATTCATAGAATCATAGAATAAAAGATTTCTGGAATCATGGAATCATAGATAGGCTTGGGTTGGAAGAAACTTTAAATACCTGCTTTCAGGACCTTGCACTTGGTCGTGTTAAACCACATGAGATTCCCATGGGCCACTTCTTGAGCTTCTACAGGTCCCTCTGGAAGACATCCAGTTCTTTAGGTGTATCAATCCCACCACTTAGTTCATTGTCATCTAAAAATTTGCTAGGAGTGCCCTCGATCCCTTTGTCCATGCCATTAATGAAGTTATTAAATTACACTTGTCCCAGTACAAACTCCTGAGGGAAAACACTTGTCACTCATCTTTGTGGGGGTTCTGAGCTGTTGACCATTACACTCTGGATGTGACCATTCAATCATTTTCTTGTCCATGTAATGCTTCACCCATTGAATCCATCTCTCCAATTCACAAACAAGGACTTGCCCTTAGTTAAGTTGTGATGGTTGTCTTGAATCTCTTCTTCTCTTCTTTGTTCTCCGTAGGCCTCAGCAGATTCCACGAGGATCTGTTCCATGGTCTTTCCATGCACGGAGGTGAGGCTGATAGGTAGGTCCATAGTTCCAAGGGTCTTCCTTTCTACAATTTTCAAAGATGGGTACAATGTTTCCCTTTTTCCAGTAACTGTGTCTTCCCCTGGCTGCCCTAACTTTTCAAATGTAATGAAGAGTGGCTTGGCAACTGCATCTACTAGTTCCCTCAGGACTCTGGGATGTGTCTCATCAGGTCCCATAGAGTTATGCACATTCAAGCTCTTCAGGTGGTGATGAACCTGATCTTCATTCACAAGAGAAGCCCTTTGGTCCCTCAATCTCCATCCACTCAAGAGTTTAGGTAAGAAAGTTGGCCACATTGAGACCAAAAATGCCGAGGCCAAAAAGTTGTTGAGTACCTCAGTCTTCTCCTCATCCATTTTCCAGCATTGTTTCATCAGGGGTACACCTTCTTTGACCTTTCTGTTCTGGTTAACATACCTGCAGAAGCTTGTTATTTGCATCCCTTGCCAGGTTTAGTTTCAGCTTCTCACCTCCTCCTTATACAACGGAATTTCACCTCTATACTCATCCCAGGTTACTTGTTCTACTGCCAGAGCATTTACTCCTGGGGATTGCTAGCTCTTTCACTCTATGGAAGACTTCCTTAAAGATTTGTCAGGTCTATTCCACTCTCTTGTCCCTGGATGTCTCCCCAGAGATCCTATTAACTATCTCCTAGAAAAGGTGGAAGTTTGCTTTCCTAAAGTTGAGGGGCCTAACTTTACACTTTAGTTGACCCATATTCCTCAGAACTGCAAACCCAACCAATGTATGATCACTGAAGCCCAGGCTGCCTCCAATCTCGATGTCCCCTCTTAGCCTTCTTCTGTTGATGACCATCAGATCCAGTATCACTCCTATCTGGCTCAAGAGTTATTGTTTTGGCTCTTAAAATGTGTCTAATTTCAAGTTTCATTTTTGTCTATAATGATTTTGCACACTTTGCTTTATACTTGTCTTGCTATTGCTCATATATTCTGCATTGAGAAATCTCACAGATGCATCCTCCTCTATGTGTTTTAGATAGATTATGATTTTTTTGTCTTCTCTCCTGAATGCCCATGCAAACTGTGAGTGAAATCCAGCTCTAGACTCAGACATTTGTACCCAGATATCTGTTACGTAGGTATCTATGTGTAGATTTAATAGATGTCTAAGCTTTTGTCACAGTCTGTAGAGGTCTAATCAACACAAACGTTCCTAGTGAAGTCTTCATATAGGTGTGTCTATTTTAGAATGAACTAAATGTCTCTCTGTGTGCATCAATTATATTGATCAAAGCCCCAGACTAGTAGTACAATTACAAGTATTTCATGCTTTGAGACACCTTAAGGTATCTGAGATACCCATGTGGGAATGGCAGATGTTACACAAGACATGCAGGAGAGACACAACCACCTAGAGTGATACCTACAGGGCAATACACACAGATAATTCAGTCATTCCTAAAATACATACTGAACACAAAGTAAGCCTAATAATTTAGTTCACTTGCAGAAATCTTCATTACAGACACATCAATTGTACATGCATGTATCCAATGCAACCCAACTTGCAAGGCTAAATCCAAACTTTTGTGAAAATATATTTTAGTTCTTTTATCACTTTTGCAAATTGTTCTAAAACATATTCAGTTCTTAAAATGAACTTCTGACTGTGAAATTCTGAGATCTTATTAATGCTGAGTAGATATGTAATATCTCTTTTTTTTCATGCTTAAAAATTCATACTTCCATGGAGGATCCCTTTATTTTTTTATTGTTGATGCTGCCTTGTGTAGCTGTTCTTCCATGATGATCTTTTAAATCCTTTTCTGCTGTAGCACTTAGAGAAAGCCCGGCTAGCGCCGCGTGCCACCAGCAGCAGTCAGAGGCAGACCGAACCCTCCCCAGCGTAGGGGACAGGGCTGCCTCAGTCTGGACTGAAATGAAGCTCTCTGGTGCCAGCTGACGAGGGTCACAGAATGATGATGAGGAGGCAGGCAGGTCTCAGCAGCGGGGGGGGTTTATTAAAGTAGAAGGTGTGAGGTACAAACAATTAGGAACACTGCAGGGATCTGCCCAAAAGGGCGGAGACTGAAGCAACTTATAAAGGGTGGCCAGGGGGAGGAATGAACTCGCTCCCAGACCAATAACAGAACATTATCACAGACAAAATATAATAACAAATCGCAGCAGAGCATGGGTGGGGACTTGGGGGTTTGTCCAATCACCCTCGGCCCCAGA
>JAWWEY010000172.1:86478399-86522872 GCA_035582745.1 Loriotus luctuosus
AAGCTGGATGCACATAGCATTTGACAAGCTCTTTCTTTTAGAAACTTTCTTCAAAACATGTTTACCACTAGAGATTTTTGCACCAAAAAATAAACCTATAAGAAGACTAAGAGAACTTCACAGGCTCAAAGGAAGCGGAGACAGAGGTTTTGTTGGCCAGGGTTAAACAGGTGTATATATCCTAAAGGTAGTTAAATCCCTCCAGAAAATATTTCTACCACACAAGAACATGTTAACAGATTTTCTTTTTTGAGCTTAAGGGTAAATCCCACTGTTTCAGTAGACCTCAATAGAGGGGCAAGTTATTTATATGGGGAAAAAGACAGTCAATAAAATACGTCTGTAAAGCATCTTGAAAGAAAGTATAATTTAAAAATCAATATATTATCCAGCTTCCAATGAATAGAAATGTTCTTTTTTCATTGCTGCCTTTGTAGAACTCTTGCCATAAATATAAATGTTATAAATGTAGCATGCAAAAAACCTTTTCTGCTAGTTAGTCTTTGCCTTTTGTTACAACTATTATATGTCAAAGTACAGCAGTCTAGAAAGACCATAAGACTATCAGCTACCTTGATGACTGGAGATGCATGTCCTTAGTAGAACATGAAACAAAAATTTCAGATAGCATTACTGATCTTTAGTCTGGGTTGAGCAAATTCTGATGGCTTCAGTTTTGCTGTTTGTGGGTTAAAAATACCATAACAGACAAAAAAGAAGGTAACTAATATATATGCATAACTAATATGCAGCCTACAACTGCAGAGCAAATCTTCAACTGCAGAGCAAATGCCTGCCTCTCCAACAACACTGATTAGAAGCATATCAGGAGGGATGTCATGCTTCTGGTCATTTGCCAGACTTCGAGAACTAGAATTCTCTCTCTCTGAATGAACCAAAATATTTTTCAATAAGGTTTCAAAAAAAAAAAAGGACTGTATTCTAGCATAATTACATTTTAGGGCAAAAAAATATGATAGAGTACTTAAATTGCTGGTTCATTACATTTTAGCCTTTAACTGCAGGGGTTGTAGATCACCACTTTTCAGACAGTGCCAGTGAGGTTTTATGTATCACGTAATCCCATTTAAATTCTGCAGTGAGAAGCTAATTGAGACTTACGTGATGTGTCATCCCTGTGCAGGCCATCTGCACAGGCTGAATTGCATTTGGAGTCAGCCTGTGAGAAACTACAGAGTACCCAATTGCTGCTTGTTGGGAAAATAAGTTACAAATTTATCTCCATCTAAAATAATGTGGTAAAATGAATTACAGGCAGTTATAAAATAGTCCAGGCTTCTGTACTTCTCTATTGATTGATCAGATTTAGCTCAAAACCTGTTTTCACTCTCCAAAGAAGCTGTCATTTAGATGGTTTTTTGTTTGGTTTTTTTTTTTGTTTTTGTTTTTCTTTTAATTAATGGCACTGCAAGTGCCAATGACCCAGCAACTGATCCAGAGTCCTTATCCTCTGCATTTTGTACAGACAGAAACATAAAGAAATGTTCCTTGAGGTTTTCAGTATATTACATAATAAACCCACATCCTCCCGACCCTCTCCCACTCCCAAATATATTTTTTCTAAAGCTACTATAGTCACAAAAAGAGTAAAATGGCAAAGAAGCAAAGAAGGGGAGGGGAAATCAACTTACAAAAGTCATGCACATGGAGCTCAGAAAGGGTTTTGGTTTAGGGAGAGTTTTGCTTTGAATCTTGCTTTTGAAGGTCATTTTGATGTATTCCCTTCACCTCACAGCAAAAGTGCAGAGGATCAAGTAAGGGCTGATTTCTGAGAAGCTGTATAAGAATAACAAACTCTAAATTATTCTCTATATTGGCTGGAGATATTTTGTGTCACACTAAACTAAATACCTGTGTGATAAAAAGGGAATGAAGGATGGAGAAGACAAGCCATCCTTCGAAGGCAAATACAGAGTTTTATAGAATTATAGAATAGGCTGGGTTGGAAGGGGCCTTGAAGATTTTCTAGTTTCAACCCCACTGCCATGGGCAGGAACACCTTACATTAGACCATGTCGCTCAATGTCCCATCCAATCTGGCCATGGAGTTTAGCAGCTTCATCTTCATCTGTGTTGGTTACTGGACATATAGAAGGGGTAGATTGTTGAACAATCTGAGCAGTTTTCACATTCCTTCTTTACAGATAATAATGATTCTTGAAAAGAAGAAACAAACAAACAAACAAACAAAAACACAAACCCAAAAAGAAACAAAAACCCACCAAAAAACCCCCCAAACAAATAAAAAAAACCCCAAAAACCAAAAAACCACACACAACCCCCCCCCCAAAGCCCAAAGAAACCAAACAAAAAAAAAAGAAACAAATGAAAAAAACCAAAATGGCAGCTTTTAACTTGCCCAAAAACTTCTTTTTATTTAGCTGCAGATATTACGCCTTTCTTAGCTCTGTAGAAAGGTGATTTCATTTGACTTACATGGGCAGTGAATCAGATAATTTTAAATAACAGCTCTGGAAACACTTCCATCAACAAAAGGCATACACAAATAGGGTTCAAATGTGTTTTTGATAATGGAAAGGAATTACAAACTGTGTGGAGGAAGGCTACAATAAATTTCTGCACTAAAATAAAGCTAATTTCTTACTGAAAAATGAAACTTCCCTCTTTTAAATCTAGTTGATAATAGGCTAACAACTAGACTGGAGAACCTCATCCATGGAGGAGCATGACAGTCTGAGTCACTGAGTATAGAATTTTGCTAAGGTTTGACATCAATAGTATCACATAAATATTTAGGAATTGTAGAAAAAAATACTTCTTTCTAGGCTTTTATTTTTCTTGTTCCTGAAATGAACAAGAAAAATTTTTTCTTTTTTTTATGGAATACTTAATCAATAACTCCAATTTCTATAAACACACACATTGCCCCCCACTTTGGAGGAAACATTTTCAAGATGTCCAATTCTTTTTCCTGTAAAAAAATAGTTACTCTGGTAAAATGCATGGAAGAGCTTCTTAAGGTTTTGAAGTCTTGAAGTTTAACAGAATTTATAGAGGAATACACCTCTGAGTTGTTCCTCATTATTCCAGATACACCCACAGAAAAAATGCAAATGACATTTGCTGCCAACAAATAGACTCTACTCAGCTGATGCTTCTAAAAAAAAGGAGAAATAAAGCTTCATTGCAAACTAGATATTTATATTCAGTGCTTTCATAGTGATCAGAGCCAGACATGAAGATAATAAAGAACTGGCTCCAGAAAACGTGCACAAGAATCATGGCATGATGAAGTTTGCTTATTTAGATTTTTCTGCTTCATCTGTCACTAAAACCACAACTTTTCAAGTTTTGTTTAGAAGTGTATTCATGTTCCCTACTGAATATTAATAACCACAACAAATATAATACTTCAGGATTTGGAGGTTTTCCTACTAGACTTTCTAAATTCAACTGAAATCTGAGCTCCCCTTTTCAGGAACTATATGTGCATATCTAAGAACATGCAGGCAGAAGAGACAGGAAGTCGCTTCCACTAGCTAGAAGGTACCTTGGAAAAAAACTGCCAGTCTTGTGACAGTTATATGGATGTCTAAAATCATTATATAGTACTAGTTCACTTAAATTTAAAATGAAAAGTTCATCAACCATAAATTTGTATGCTGTGAATTCACAGAGATATGTTCTAGAGAGTGAAATAAAAGATTTATCTTATATTCTTTTCTTGTTGCATAGGTGCATTTACTATTAAAATTAATGGGACAAATGTCTATATATAAAAAGACTCTTCATTTATAAGATCTGATACAAAAGCAGAAGAATTATGAACTATTGGAAGATGGATCATGTTAAATGAGATACAAGTCTCATGTAGTTCCTACTGCATTTAAAAATATTAAAACTAGTTAGAGAAGAATTGAAGCAGCAACTTAACAGAATACCTTATGTTGATATCTTATATATCTTATATAAAATATCTTATGATTCTGAACTTTAAAAATTACAGACCATATTTTTATAAGTGCTTTTTTAAATAGCAAAAATTAAAGTACAGATAGGAATAGCATGTCAAGAAAAAATTTAAATAGTATATTTTGCATAATTGGTTGTATGAGAAAGCACATACAAAATTTCTTATTTGTTTGGGATTTTTTAGTGTTTTACTAACAAATTTGAAGTTGAAAAAAAAATCTGATGTTGATATCTCTAACAACATAATATCTCTTTTCAAATAAATATCCTTGAGACCATATACTCTCTCCTCCGTCTTAAGAGCTAAATTAAAAACTCTAACTATTTGTACCAGTACATGAGCTGCATATTTGCTTTTCTAAGCTTTGAATATGCCTAAATTTTTTTGATACTTTATTGTATTTCAGCATTCTTTGCAGGTAGCTTAATACCATTGGCCAGAATAACAGTTCCAAGAGGTAAAACTGAAAAGAAGGGAAAATGAGGCAGAAATATACCTGTCCTTCCAAAACAGTGGGGTACTATTTAAGGATGAATCATTAATAGCAGTCACTCAAGTCTCCTCACAGTTGGAATGGTGTCCAAAGGTTTGATTTGAAAAGAGAGAATAATCTCCTAGATATCAGGGTCAGTCTTTTAAATGCTAAATATATATAAAAAGTTCTATTACATTTTTATCTACACATTTTCAAGTTGTTATTCAAGCATATATTGCATGAAATTGGATTGCTAAAATAATACTTGATGAATGTTAATAATCACATGTTACAATTTATCGTATTTTACATCTTTCATCTAGTAAATAGAGAATTTGCATTTTTTCTTTTATTTTCTGAAAAAACAGGGCTTTTTATTTTCTTAACAGACAAAATATAACTCCAGCTGGAGTAAGTTCTATTACACAGCTGTATTTTATACTGTAGAACTAGAGGAAGTGCAAAACAACAATGAAGCCTCTTAGAAAATAATATTTTCTCTTCTCTTTTGAAATTAGTGGGGCTGAACAGGTAATTGTCTGAATTCATCCCAAGTGAAATTGAGAGCTTAGATGAAAGATAGTGACAAATGAATGTATATTTTAAGTTCAGCCTGCATTCATTCTGTTGTGAACTTGCCCAATGACATTGGATAAGGTACAAAATTTTGTCTGGATATTGCCTTCCAGCTCTGGAAGAGTTTCGGTCTCTTCTCTGTGCTAAAAGTTTAGAATAAAAGTATAGAATAAGGTTTTATTCATTACCTGGAACATATAACCACTTGTTCTTTCTCAAAAAGAAAGAGGAGCAGGTCCTAAAATTCCTACATGATGAGGGCATTCTTGTAAATTAAAAAAGATTTGAAGACAGCATTTTCAAGTCTCTTAAACATGTTGTTAAAGTAAATATTTGAGCAAAATATCTGCTCTGTACAGATAAATAATCTAGCTACAGCACATTCTACAGTGCTAGATGAATATGATGAAAAAGTACAAAAGGAAACAGTATTTTTCTGTTGATGTCATGCCATAATATAAAATTGTTAAATTATCACTAATTAACAGAACAAATTATTATGATATGTAATACAAGTTGTCAGAAAGATTTATTTTTGTCTGAGAGTAGTTCAAATTTCATTAAAAATTCTGGGAGCTGAAATCAGATTGGAGACAGTGGTTGCATATTTTAGAACTGAACTCCTGGCTCATCAGTGAGAATCTTGTAGATAGGATTAGTAGGAAAACTCTCATTTGGCAAATTATGTTGGACCTTAGGTGTAATAAGGGTGCAAACAGGTGACTGCTGTTTCTCATATAGGTAGTTTTGACTTCTAGCAGGGGAAACAGAAGAGGCATAGAGAACAAAAACATAAGTCTTCAGAGTTAAATGCATGGTATCCACACTTTTAGGTGTACCTTTTATACTCAGTGCTACACCTTAAAAATATTCTGAATTTTTGTCAGCAGAAAAGCTAGATATGCATCACCCCTGTGTGCAACCTTGTTTCCTTGGAAGGGAGGAAATCATAGCATAGTTCAAACAATCCTCTGTTCTGGAGACTGAGACTGCCTAAGATTCAGTATCCTGCTGTTCAAACCTGTCACTTAACACACCCAGGAGTCTAGGCCTAGGTTCTTTTTATTTTTAATATTCTTTCTTTCTGTGATTTTATTTGGAAAATGTGCACTGGAATCCCACAGGGAAGACAAACTATTCTGAGTGCTTGTAGATGGAATAGGAAAAAAGACTAAACATACTTCCTTTCATTAGAAAAAGGTTTTAAATTCTTTTATTGAAACAGACCAAAAAAAAAGTATAAATTTCTGCCATTTAGAAAAGAACATATTGGCTAAAAAGCATCTGTAACTGAAAAAAAACCCAAAAACCTGATAAAATTACTGCAGGAATACGGTGTTCCTTTATTTTTCCAGCATTAAGCAAGGAGTTTTGGAAAGACACATTAGCATATATTTTCATACCTTGACGTAGAATTCCTGATCCCTTACTATCAAGGACTTAACTGCTTATTATTCACTTAACTGCTTATTATTCAGAAGAAATAAGCCAAAATTAATGAACCTATCCATGCTGTGGAGAAATGGTTCAGATATTTTACTAAACAAAAATAAATTAGGTCTACATATTTATTTTAATAAAAATCTTAAAAATGTTATTAATTAATAGCTGTAGTACTCCACTTTCTAGAAAGCCACAGGATGACATCAGAGAGATCATCTACTTATCTTTGAGTAAGTAACACTAAATGTTTCTTCTATATTAACAAACCAAGCAATAGCACATCCTGTTTTCTGTTTCAGAGCTAGCACATCCACCTATGGCCAAATTTGTAAAATTAAAATATTTTGGCCTAATAAACCAGAAACCAAACTGTATATTGGAAAATGTAAACATAACTATTATGTAAGGAACTAAGTGTGGAGAAAACCTGCTTTAGAGAAAATGTATAAACTCCACCTATTTTGAGATGAGATTTCTGACTCAATTTCTCTAGCTCTCAGTGGTGTAGCCAAGTAGAGGTGTAAGAAATAGCAACAATAAACCCAGTTCTGTGTCAATCTGTCTGGAAAAAAACAATTCTCATTTCTTTCATGCTTACACTGGTACTACAAACTGAGATTGCAACAAAATGCCCTATGCTTCCATTTCTCTAAATTGTCAAAGTCTCTCTGCAGGAAATGGAAACAAAAGTAAAATTTAAATGATACAGACGTTTTTGTAAAAAAAACCCAACCCAAACTAAATTGCAATCCAGTGATGAAAAATCATGCCCAGCAGCAAAATATTCAATATTTTCTTACAGGCTTTACATAAAAAGGTGCAACTCTATTTACTGTAAGATAACTAAACTGATAGTTGTCAGATTTTCAACTTACCAAACAGAGTACAAAAATGCTAATCACTATGCCACGTATATAAAATACTATAGCACTATGATGTATATCTATTACACAACATCTGAGTTAAAGGCATGACAATATGGAATATGATAACATGAACCAAGGTTCCTTGAAGTGCTTATTTTATTTATTATACTTTGTATATAAGTATATATTCTGAAGGACAGAGATGAGATGAGATGATGTGAGGTGAAGTAATATGTGTATAGATAAAGAGCTGTCTGCTGTAAGTTACTACAAATGATAAATCTATAGATAGTTCACTGATGTCTGTTCCTACTCTGCTTCCAATAATGTTTTCTTGAAATCTTGCCAGATTTAAGTTTTGGTAAGAGAGTATTCCGAATTGCTTTCTATTGTTCTTTTTTTAACATTTTTATGTAGCTTCAAATATATGCATGTAGCTTCAAATATATATGCGTGTAGCAGTGGGGTGAGATAATGTATAGTCCTTGCCCGAAAGAGACCAGCTTTTACTAAGAAACAGAAAGAAATGATGCATAATAAAGTGAGAATAGAATTACTTATAGATAATCCAGGTGTGAGGCTTTTTGAGAAGTAAGGGAGCTTTAAAGAGAGAGTGTGGAAGAAGTAATGTCTGTTGCAAATCACAGGACTGACAATATGGATTGCAATATGGATGGGCAGGGAGAATTTTTCTTCATATGATATTTGCATTGATAAATTTCTTGTTGATCTGTTAAAGCTGAGCCCCAGAACAAAAGAATGTTGGGGTTTTTTGTCGTTTTGGGTTTTTTCTGGTTTTTTTTTGTTTGTTTGTTTTGTTTTTGTTGTTTTGTTTTTGTTTTTGTTGTTGTTGTTTTTGTTTTTGTTTTTCTTTTTAGTTTGAATTAACAAAGTAAACACTACAGGCTAATATATTCAGAAATGGGACTTAACCAGGATGGGAGATCACTGTAGTATATTTGTATATTATATGAGTATATTAGTTTGTAAATTATATTGAACTGGATGTTTATGTCTTGTTGAAATATGCAACATTTCAGTGGGAAGCTGAAACAATGGTTTTTCATTGCTTACAGTTCTGTGTGGTCATCAGTGGTAGACCTGAACACACTGGTCATTCAATGATTCCTGTGAGAGCCATGGTTTCCTTTGGTGTATAAACAAACTGCAGGTCTCATTGGCACTAGAGTGACTCAAACCTGAAACAATTTGCACACCTGTGTGGAAAAAGAAAAGGCACAATTTGCATATCACACTTAATTCGGACCCAGTGCAGGAGACAACCAAGGGTAGGACTATACATGACAGAAAGTTGGGAAGAACCAAATCTATCTATCTATCTATCTATCTATCTATCTATCTATCTATCTATCTATCTATCTATCTATCTATCTATCAATCATCTTTTGTTACAATAAAGAGGTACACTTCAGAAAAATGGTTATGCATGTGAGAATGTTTAGATGTTACATATCTCCCCATTTTACCCACTAGGCACAGTACTCAACCAAAAGAATTTAATGTTCCTTTAATACCTCTATTCATTCAACATAGGTACTATGCCTGTAGATTGAAGAAGATTTTTTTTGTAATTCTATTGTATAAATAGCAATATATTTACCAGTTTTCTGAACAAATGTAAGTAGTATGTATACACAGGCACACACATAATTTAGTATGTATTTGAGTGTCTATACTGTCTATAACCATAGAAATTACATTAATAATAGATATAGCATTGGCTGTGAGTTTCAGTACTAGAAAACTACAGTCTACTATACTGCATTTGATATATTTGACTGTGCTCATGGAGCTGAAACACATAATCCAAAATCAAGTAAAATTTCTAGATCAGAAAATTTGTCTTATTCACAAACTGCTGATCATCTGCTGCTACATATTCAAAACTTGAAGTATCTGAATTATCTTGCTTATCCTGGGAGTTTGATTATACCTCTATTACTTTCATTTTTCACATTAATCTATAGCTAGTATAACTGTGTTGTAGTAGTTCTGAATTCCCCAAAGTTTCTAAATGAGAAATGATTCAGTTAATCAAAAGTTTTTGAATTATAGTAATTCATAACATGATACACATAAGAATTAATAGTGAAATAATTTCCTAAGAGGACAACATACAGCTTGCAATGCTAACTATCTTGGTAAATTGAGCCAAATATATGATCATAGAACCATAGAGTGGTTTGGGTTGGAAAGGACCTTAGAAATACTCTAGTTCTAACCCTTCTACTCTAGTTCCAGAGTTCTAGAAATCCTCTTGTTCCAACACCTTCCACTAGACCAGGTTGCTCAGAGGTCCAGCCAACCTGGCCTTGAACATTTCCAGGGATGGGACATTACAACTTTTCTGAGCAACCTGATCCAGTGTCTCACCATCCTCACAATAAAGAACTTCTTTTCAATATCTAACCTAAATCTATTGTCTCAGTTTCAAGCCATTCTCCCCTGTCCTTACGTACTGTGGTAAATATTCTCTCTCCATCTTACAGGCTTTTTTAAGGTGCTGTAAACCTGCAGTTAGGTTGCCCCAAATCCTTCTCTTTTCAAGATTGAACAATTCCAACTGTCTCAGCCTTTCCTCATTGGAGAAGTGCTCCATCCCTCTGATAAGCTTGGTGGTTTTCCTCTGGACTTGCATCAGATAATTTGATACACTTCTGGTTTTCCCTTGTATTGTTAAATTACTTCTAAAGATGTTTAACATAGCTTTCCAGTTTGTTTTTTTAATATATTTTTACGAAGTACAATACTTTTAAAAGAGAACAATTCTGTTATATTGTGCTCCATTTCATCCTTTTCTTTATTAATTCAGTGATACTCTGAGATTTTTAATATTTCTCACAATGATCTTTCATCTAAAATAAACAATAGTGGTTTCTTCAAAGCAGCACAATTTACATTCTGGCCATGTTATCTAGCCATAATAGTCACAATAAGAGCCAAAATGTTTTACTGTGCTTTATTGTCATACCCTTTCCAACATATTTTTTAATGTCATATTTCTCACTGTCCCACTGCAGTTATGTATGGCATCTTTAGAGTGGAGGGAAGAATGCAGTGATTAACTTAGAAACTTAGATTGAGAAAAACATTATGGCACCCATTGCTGGCAAAATTCTAAAGACTAGGATCTGAATTTCACTTAACAATTACTTCAGGATCCTTCAGGCTTTGATGTTCAAGACTGAAAACATAGATGTTTCTATCTTTCCTTTAGAAATTCCATTAAAAACAACAACAAGAACAGCAACAACAACAACAGCAAACATCTATCACCTAAAAAAAGCAAGACTTTATTCAGAGGTCTCTGATGCAGTGAATATTTTGAATAAAAAACAAACTCAGAAAGACAAAGAGAATAGAAATGGTATTTATAAGCAGCTCTGCTCCTTCTTTTGCATATCATAATTAAGAATTCCTCTTTCCTAAGATTAATTTCAACTGCTCCGTGACTTTTTGAGTTCTAGTGACATTTGCATGATTTTCCCTTGGCCTGTTTGTGGCCTAGGAGGCCTTTGTGCTTCTCAGTCTTCTCAGCAGTTTTTCAGCCTCCGCTTAAAATTCATCCCTTGGCTCTCTCACTCTCTTCTATGCTCTTTTTTTTCAAAGTCCTGTAGTCTCTGGGACATTGTCTAAGTATACCTGGTTGCTTTCAAGAAGTGAGTTCCCTTGGTCTTCACAAAGGTGATAAAGCCATTCTAACACTTATGACACATGCACTCTGGAAATCAGAACGAAAAAAACAAAAGATACCAAGACACCACAGGTCACAAAGATTAAAACCACAAATTATTAAAAAATAATTTCAGCCTCTCTGTGATTTATGTTTTGAGCATGATGGACTAAAAGAGATTTCAAAAGCCAGATGCACACTTTTTAGAGAAATTACTCTAAAAATATTTCCTTTACATTTTAACATAGTTTAAAATGTTCTCATGTCATTTTTTTCATTTGTTTTTCTTGGTAACTTCCATTAATAATTTCCCCTAGTTCAAAAATATTTAGAATAATTTTCTTTAATGTTTTCCTGCACCCTTCTCTTGAAGCCTCTTCAAAGCTCTTCTTTCAAACTTTAAGATGAAAAAGGTGAATGTACATGCAGTATTTTATGTTCAAATACCATATATTCCGTTAAATATTATATCCTGTAGTGGGAATGTTTTTGCTAGGAGGTCTTTGAAGCTATTTCACAATGTACACTGTATGGGATATTTTATTGGCTTTGACAAGTATTGCATATGCCCAAAAAGGAACTGGGGAAAAGTTTCAGTCTAAACCAAAAAAACTCAGATAGAAATTGGTGAGCAGCTTGGACTAGAATATAGGGGAATTTTCCAAAAAGTTAGAAGGTAGTTAGTTGGTGATATGTTAACACATTTTATTTTGATTATTCAAAAATGATTTTTTCTCCATTCAAAACACTTTATTTTAAAATAATCCAAAATGTTTATATTGATTGTTTTTGAATGTTTAATTCAAAAGGCATTTGTGCATTTAAGCCAAGATTACCTATATTGACTCCAAATTATTATTATTCTGTTGGTTTTGCTTTTTTTTTTTTTGACAATAACCCTACTCTTTATCTTGAACTTCCTAAATCTTGCTCAAAACCAATACAGAGAAAACATCAGCAATGAAGTTTTACTTTGACTATGGGTAAACAATTAATACTTTTTTTTCCCAGTATTATTTTGGATCCAAAGAGAAAATATTATGGGGAAATTCATAATAAGGAAATTCATAGGCTTCTCCTTGCTCTGACCAGTTTGTTTGGTGAGAGATTTTTTTGATTGTCAGTTTTTTTTTGCTTTTTAGTGTAGTTTTATTTTGTTGGGGTTTTTTGGGGATAGTAGGTTGAGGGAGTGCTTGGCACTACTATTGACATATTCAGAAATTCCCTTTGATGCTAATGGAGAAGTCTGTTGATGGGGTTATCTTCATGTTTAAAATACCTAAGGCTCCAGGAGATATAGTCTAAAATCCCAGTAGGACTGAATCAATCTTTAACCTTCAAAGCCATATTGATCAAATGGTCTTGTGTGATGTTTGGTTTAGACCTTGGAAATGGCACTCCTTTCTGCTCTATTTGGAGAGTAAAGTTGCAGTGGCCTTATCTTTGAAGGAAAGGAGTTGGTTTGGTGAGTACTATCAACAGGCTTTCCAATATTATGTAGTGGGAAATGTGTTTGCAAAATTCCTTGGAACAGAAGACCCTTAATTGAATATTAAATATTATTTCTGTGTATTTGTATAAGCTCTGCAATGAACTAATATCCTGGAGCTCAGATGGACTACCAAAAAAAGAGACACATTTGATATAAGAATCATGCATTTTGTTTTCAGAGACTATTTGTTTTATATTTGTTAATCTACAAACAATCAACTAACCACAGAGGTAAATGAAGTTCAGAAAGATTTGTGAAGTAGAAAGAGACTTTATAGAAGAACATGTTGACCAGATAAATACATGCATTTTGACAGGTGATACGTTACAGTTCATTCTGCCTGTGTTCAGAAATATCGTTTCTGAGTTGTAATAGTATTTTAAAAGTTTTATCACAAAATAAAAATATTTACAAAACTAAATTACTGAAATTTAATAGTTCCAGGTCCCTGTGAATCTGGAATTTACTGGAAATTTGTCCTCTTTGGATCCTTTTTTTACAGTAATTAATGAACTTTAAATGCACAAACCTAAAATGTTTTCATTTTTATAAGTTGTCAGTTTAAAAAAATTATTTCAGGAATCATTTATATATATATATATGTATATATATATGAGTTAAATATTTATCAGACTAAAATACAGTATTAATTTTATAAACTTTACATTTTTACACATTGAATAAAGGTTAAGGAAGATTAGTTACCTGCATTGAGAGCTTCCAGGCAGATTATGTTTCAAATTTTTTTTTTAACATTAATATAAATTCTTTGTCTCTGGTATCAAATTAATATATTTGAGGCAATGAAAGGATTCCTCTGATAAAGCAAATTGAAAACATTTGGAATCCATTCCTATTTCTTATCAGCAGCATGCTGTCTAGTCCCTCAAGCAGACAATCTCTAGTACAATACCATCTGATGCTGTCATTAAATCCTCAGCGTCAGGTTTCCGTAGCAACAGCAGAGCTCTCTCTGCTTCACTGTCTGCATGTGAAACCCAACCTGGAACAAAAACAGTTAATCTTATGCTGTTTTTCTACGTTTATTTGACAGCTTAAATCAGAGACCTTCTGTACCTGGAAATAAGTGGTAAGTAGCAGTTAAAGTTTGTGATTATTAAATTGTGGGACTGTATTGTAGTTGTTGATGTACACGCACACCAGATGGTGGCCTGCTGTATTCATCACCAGATTAGAAAGATAAAGTCTGGGCTATATGTAGGCCCACACACCAGCTTAAGAGTTTATTTTGTAATGCATAATAGCTTTTAGTACTTATTTAAAATAGCAAATCTTGAAAAGCTTTACTTTGATTTGGTTATAAATGTGACAGGAGGAAAATATTCCCAAAGTGTTTAAAGTTAGTTTTGATGTTACTCTGTTATCCCTCTCCAGGCCAACGATAGCAAACCATATACAGGTTATATCGAGTTTGCTTGGTTTAGGAGGTAGTGTTCACAAAACAAACACCTGTCTTTGACTCAAAATAAGCAATGGTAATTAAAAACTATGGCCAGAAATATTGTATGGCTTTCTTACAGAAAAAATGCAAAATGTGTCTGAAGGGAATTTAGAAATTTAATATTTGTACTTATTAGCATATTCAAAACAAAAGTTTTCTATGTTCACTAAAGCCAAAGGAAGTGTCTTTCAAAAATATTTTTTTTCATTTCTAAGGTAGACAAATTTACTGAAAGCCGTTAGAAGCCCAACCAACTACCATGGAGAGTTCCCATATAAGAGGAAGTTTGGGTTTCATTTTACTAATTGTCTATTCTTTCCCGTTATATTTTTATAATCTTGTTGCAATGTTTGATTTCAAAATGTGCATGATTGTTTTAAGGAATTTTACTTAGATATGGTATCCATTTTATGAAAGCAATATCAATTCAAAATGTAGTTGATACTTTTTTTAAAACATTGTTGTAAATAGACATGAACTACTGTAGTTTTTGGAGAACAAAATTTGATCATGGTAAGTATGAAATCTGTGGCATAGGTTGAATCAAACAGCTGTTACTGTGCCTATATTGCTCAAGTTAAACCAAGACATTGTGCCTTTATACTTCTGAAGATTGAAGAAAAAAGGCAACACAGGTATAGTACTCATTTTTGTTTATACAAATATGAGAATATGCTTAGTTATATTTTTTTTTTAAATGGACATACCCGAGATGAAGAAATACTGTAAGAAGTATCAAGAACTTTCACAGAATTGATAATTTTACCTTTTTTGAGGCATCTCCAGACATGACTTCTTTATATATTTGTTTTGTACTAAAATAATACCATTATGTGTTACACTAATCTTTATCCAACTGTGGATGCCATTTAAAATATAAGTATAATTTTATGTTTAAGTTTTAAGTATTTTGCTAAATAAATCTGCTGACTAGTAAGAAGCCTTTGGGAAGTTTCACTAACATATGATATTCATCTAGTTCAGGGTTAAACCTCTTTTCTGAAGAAATCAGGACATTCATGGTAATTTTCCAAGGGTCTTTTCCAATTAATATCAGTGGTAGCTGACTTTTGCTAAAGGATGGCATGATACAAGAGAGAGGATAATCACATTAAAAGCATGTAAATAATTACTAATAATTTTACCCATAGGAACACAGTTGGGCATTTGAGGCTAGATGAAATCTTTTTATCATTACTATACTGCTTGGTCTGGATTGATCTTAATCTTGATTATTTAGTATTTTTTTAAGATTATAAACAACTAAAAAAGAATTATGAGAAAATTTAAAGAAATTATGAATGCATTTGCCAAAGCTGGGATAATTTCCTTCTTGTATGCACTTGTGTTGCAGAAAATGTGTGGTTATTTGCACACAGGTCCATCCACTTTTATGCACTTTCTTAAATAATATCAGTGAGCTTTTGCAAGAATAGGGAAGAAATAGGCAGACTAATATTTACCTCTTTTAAAAATACATTCGCTTTGTGAAAATGCTGTGTAATGAATGTTAAAAATTACATAGTATGATATTCAACAAACATAAACCTAGACATTTCATGTTCCCAAAACCATTTGGGAGACCTGATTTTATTTCTAGTGTCATATGTTGTCCTGCTTTGTGGTTTCTGATTTTATTTTTCATAAACATTTGGTATATAAAGAGAAGATCTAGAAGAAAATTAGATTTATTATAGAAGGAGCATGCTGACAGACACTGACTTTGATACATGCTGTAATATGAGGATTTCATGTCCATACTGCTGCATTTTGTTTTTATCTCCCCATCCTGTCAGTCTTGCTTCCCTTTTCTTCTGCCAGTCAAATTAATCACATTTGAACCCCAAATTCCAGAGGCTTCTTTAGCTGTAGAGAGCTGATAGAGAAAGAAAAATAATACCATTGGTTTCACAAACCAAAGCCACTTCTCTGAAAAACAAATTTATGATGAAATAAAATATAAAATAAAAGCATTTCTATAGAGAGTTGCAAGCTTTTAGTCATTTCGTAAAATAACACATTTTTATGAAGTTAACAAATCAAATGGACAGATGATCAATGTCAAATCTACTGGAAAACTGCCTGTGCAAATGGAATGCCAGATTAGATAATAATCTGTCACTCAGTGTTCTGATGACCATGTGTATATTGCAAAGCATGCCTCAGACAAGAATTGTAGTAAAAGTCACCTTCATCCTAAAATGAATGTAGCATAATTTTTTGCTAAAATTTGAAAGATATTTAAGGTTTATAAAGATTTCCAAGGTACAGGATGAAGAAGCTGTTATTAGCTATAAATATATCTTCAACATTGACTTTCTGGATTGGTCCAATCATTGCAACAATTATAAATGATGATAACTATTTATTAAATCAAAAGAGAAAAGGATGGGTTTTTTTTGTAAACAATATTAATTGATGAAGGTTGTAAAATACCTTGGCATACTTTTCACTGCCAAGACACTACTGTGCTCATAGGACCCTTCTGATCCCCAAAACTTTTACTAGTTTTCCTGCTTTTGTATGACACCCAGGAGCGTGTTCTTTTGGAAATATTCCTTTGCTAATCTTTGGAAGATGCTAGCTGCCATTATTTTATGGACTTGAACAGGGTAATTACACTATGCAGCCTGAAAGCAGTGGTTGTGGAAAGCTGCTCACACAAGTGGCTGCAAGGTAGGGAATATATGGCCCCTTTTTTTCATTCATTAAATACCAGCTGCTTCACAGACTGAGTGGATGCTTCTTGCATGTCTAACACCATACAGATAGATCACTGCCAGGGCATACTATCAGTCCAAGGAAAAGGAATCAAATGGGTTCTTTTAAAAAAAAAATAGGTGTGTAACAAAAGTTATGCATTTTGGACTTCATCAGAAGAGTAAATTTAAGAGGCCTGGAAGATTTAAAGTGACATGACAAATGAAAGAAGTGATAATAGGTTCTTCAAAGATAGGCAGTAATTTTGACACTGTGGAGCTGTTTCTCTTTTATAATTTAGAAATTAACATGGCATTCTGCTTCCTGCAAGGTCGAAGCTACTTCTTGAATTTTCTTCAGGAGGGTCTTAGCCTTTAATTTATACAGTTATGCCTTTCTCTTCTTGCTCCCTAAATAGAGCATATGTATTTTAAGAAATTTGTGTTAGCTTCAAAAAAATACCCAGAAAACCTCAAATCCTGGTATTTAAAAACTTTTACAAGGACGCAGAAAATGTAGTAAACACCTGAGCTACTTAGGTTAAAAGGCTAAATTTTTTCCTTCATGAAATAGCATTTACCTTGCGAATTTTAAAGTAGAAATTATATACTCCATCTTGAAATGGACAAAATTATGGGTTCCTGGGGCAGCAGCTCTCTAGCTACAGAGAGAAACAAACAACTTTCCCAGGCATCATTCTGGGAAAGGCTTAAGACGACCAGAGAAAAGAATTATAAACAATTCTTATCTTAATTTGCTGCACCTGGCATTGTGAACATATAGAATGTGTTATAGAGATGTGTTACCCAAAGGGTGGTTTCTCAGTTAGCCAATGGTGATGGTGTTTTGATTGGAGGATCAATTAGGTCCACCTGTAATGAACTAGAGTATAAAAGTATCGGGTTCTTAATAAAGATATTATCAGTCTTCTGTAAGTGCATAGAGTCTATGTAACTTGTTGCCTGGTCCTAGCCTGTTGAGCTGACAGATTTCTCTTGGGGGAAAAAAATTGTTACCATACACATAAATAAGGAAAACTAAATAAAAGGTCAGTGATTTGTTTCCTTTTAGTTTATATGAAATGATTTCTCCACTTCTTTTAGACCTACATTCAGCGCATTGGACAAATGCTCCTTCATTCCTATGTAACCACATATTTTACCAGGAAACTTAAATTTTCTTTACTACAGTATTTGTGAAATGCTTAAATCAAGAAGTTGGGGTTTTTTTGTAGATTGTCAATGAAATTAATTTTGATACTTAGATATCTATCATTTGCAACATTCTATTGCGAAATAATACTGGACAGAAGTGTAAACTTGACGTCAATGCTTGTACTATCAAATTATTATATATTTAATTTTTATATTTTTGCAGTATTGTCTTTGAAAGTGCTTGTGATTGTTTTATTACGTCTAAATAAATGTGATCATCATATAAATGTCATAGAAAAAGTGGGATACTTTAAAGAAAAAAATCTTATTCAAAATTAGTCTTTTCAACTTTAAATTTAAAAATAATTACATGTCACCTTAATTAACAATAAAATAAAGAAAATAGGTTGGAAGAGTAAGTATTCTCACTGGTGAGAGCAATGATATAATTTCATTTATGCTGAACATTGGAAAGGGACTTGATAATGGCAAAAATCTTGAACATAACTGTATGTGACAGAATTTACGAATGTAACTTTTAAAATTAAAGACTGTAAGGTTGCCTTAAAATATATTTAACAGAAAGATTTCACATTTTTGAAATATTTTTCAAATAATATAGAACATTGTTATTACTGCATAACATAGAAAGTGATTTATTTCTAGGAATATAAAGCTAGAATATGGAAAATGGGAAAAAAGAAGTGGAAGCAATGGAGTTTCCAGTACCTGATGCCCACCACAGGACTGGATTGTTTTTTCTACAAAGCATGACTTTGGCAACTCTAAGTACATACCGAAATGTAAAGTAAAGCAACATAACAGGAGATCAGCTAAGATTATCTGCTTTCCTAAAAAAACCACGTTCGCACAAAGAGCAAGAATGGTTTCTGTGAGTGAAAAAGGGAAGAATTAATTATATTTTCTTAATATCTTCAGAATTTTTTATATTTTTGACATTTTTAATATAAAAACTTTAGCCCACTATGTAAGGTAATTTTCAGTGTAAACTGATAACAATTCAAAGTTAGAAGAGGAAAATGTTTACATAGCTTCATACTTTAAAATTACTGCTCAATCACAAAAAAGGAATATTTGTAGGGGAAGTGCTACCAATAGAGTTTGTCAGATGAAAATAGAGATGAAATAGAGTTCTGAATGTCTCAACTCAAATTCTGTCTGGTCCTACTCTCAGCTCTTTATTGAGAAACATAAATTTGAGAGGAATATTTGTTTTTCAGATGAAAACAACAGTTGTCCAAAAGAAATTTGGGAGAGTGTGCTGGCATTGTGTGCAAATGTCAGACATTCTGCCTTTTTATGTCTCTGGTAGCATTGTTCAGCAAGCTTCAGTACAACACAGCGAGTGTTGAAATGGTTCTTGACAGCAAAAACAATTCATGTGGAAGACTTGGTATTCACATTATGCAGTTCAGGATTTTTTTATTTTGGATTAGCTCTAGTTTCTACCTGGAGATTGAATGCCTGTTAGCATTTGGATTTGTTAGTTACACACTGGGAGAGCATGTTCTGGTTTAATTTCATTGGAAAGGAATCCTATTCATGTGCTACGTGATGTGATCTGAAGCCCTGTAAGGAGGAACAATCAGGATATTCACTTAAAAACCACATTCCTCATCCAACAGTAAAGACTATGTAGCACAGCTCCTCCTTTAGCTATAGCTTTAGCCCTGCACTTTCCCATTGCTTTATACACTACTGTGTTTGAAATCGTGTTCAGAAAACCAAAATGAAGAGCTGAGCAGTCTTTCTACTGAGTAGTGCGCCTTTCTGTTTGATCTACGTTCTTTTTGTAAAATTTCATTTGCAGAGCTGCAGAGAGATATTCTGGAGCCTATTAGTTGTTACCGTGCTCTGTCTTTGCCATGAACTTGTGGCTAGTTAACAACTGTGGACATCAGAAGTCACATACTTGCCCTTGTTTTTACTACATCCCTCTCCCCCTGTATTTCCTGCAGCTTTGTTTATGGGGATATAGTTTTGGGAAAACTGTAAAAAAAAAAATAATAAAAAGAGGCATGAAAATTAGGAAGTGTAAAAACACTACCTCTTACCTTTGTAATTTCCTTCTTTTGTCATTTCATCCTTTTCAGTTGTGTTTATTCAATGCAGTATTCTTGGGAAAGATTATGAAACTCATAGGAATCAGGGGCTTGAAAACATTTACAAATTTTGGGGAAAATACTTCCTTGAAGTTTTCGTAGAAAAATATCTTTTTTTGAAGAAAAGAGCTTGTCATTGTATAGAAGCATCAGCTTTTCCTTTTATAATGATCTCTATATTCATCAGATTAACTTCAACTTGTTATTTGCTGTCCATGGAAGGGGGATTAAACTTAGTGTATAGACAGATATCCACTGCTCTTCTCATCATCTCTCTGTGTTACCAGTATTACCCTGTGTACACTTCAGGTGAAAACCTCATTGGACACTCCTGACATTTCGCAAGCTATAAAGTAGCTCTGATGCAATGTTATCGATCAGAATTTCTTTTCTGTCCCTGCTGCTTTACAGCACACTTTTTTCCCCTTTAAAAATAAATTATTCATTGCTGGAAGAACAGTAGTTATTTATACTCATGTACATGGAAGGAAGACACCTTTAGGCTAACTAATTGTTTAAAAGTGAATGTCCTTATCATTGTACAACTACATGGATGAATCACTTTCTGTTACAATGTGCCCATATTTTCCTCACTTGTCATCCAGGAAATAATTTATTCTCATTCATTGTCAGATTTTGCATCTGTACAGGCTGAATCTATGTTGTGAAAATTAAATAGTGATTTATAATCTAAAGGAGAAAAGTATTAGGACATTATGACCTTGTCAGAGTCTTGAATGGTTCTCTTGCTCTAAAAATAGATGATAATATTGCTGTTTATTCTGAGACAACTGATTTTTTTGGAATTGGACCCCAAAACACTTGAATTGCTTATTGTGCCTCATTTACACCAATAGCCTTAAAATATATGTTTAAAAAAGCCATAAAACTCTATATTCTTCTTTTTCTCTTAAATGTCATCTCCCCTTCTATAAACACAAGTGCAATATAGCAACAATATAGTCTTGAACACACTGATTTTCATATTAAGTACTATGAATTGCATTTAAAAACCATTAGCTGTATGTAAACATGAAGAACCTACCTGCTGCTTACATAAAGGTTGTGATGTACAGGAAAATTAGTCTAGCTTTCCATATTCCTGTGAGATGTGCATTTGTTATAAACAAAGAAAGAAAGGATATTCTGTTTCCATTTTTAAAACAATACTTGAATGATTGTTTAAATAATGGTGTATTTAATCAAGTTCTTCTTCAATTCTTCATTTCAGCTTCCTCATTTCAAGCTAATGTCAGGCTAACTCAGTTGTGAACCACCTCTATCAACTTTTGTAAATTTAGCCCATTGTCATTAATACATCCTAATCAATCAGTACAGCAATGTGACTAAATGAGTTATGCTCACTGACAAATACTACAGAGCCTAAAAGTGCATGACTACAACATAGAGGATGCTTTCTGTGCCATGAAATTTCTCTTAATTGCAGAACTTTTATCTTCTAGTTTGGCAAAAGACTAAGGTATGTTATTCACGGTATGTTAGTAACTGGAATAATTTAATATATTCTTTATCTTGAGGAAATGTTGTCTCTTACACTAATTGCCAACATATTTCATTCAAACAAACAGAAAAACCTGTTCTCCATCTACCTTTGTAACATAGTACTTTATTACAAGTGAGAGAAGAGGGTGAAAAGCAGCTACATGTTGGAAAAATAAAATCTTTTTTAGAACTTAGACTGGCAGGATGAATTAACTATCTTTAATTTTGATCAACTACACAATTTTCAACCCAATATGAAAAAAGAGGAATTTTTACCAAACATGTCAATTTGACCAAAGTTTAATTGGTCATCCCTACTCCCCTTCTTGTTTAGCTAACCTAAAAAACTCAATTTCTTGACTGTTTGCTAATTTGCATAATAGCATCCTTTAACACTTACTTAAAATCTGTGAATGATGATTCTCTCTGCTAAAGGAAACAGAGGCCTGGTGGGTTTTTGTTTGTTTGTTTGGATTTTTGTTTGTTTGTTTTTTGTGACTGATAATGTCCAAGAAGTCACCTCCCTTATGGCATATGAATCAGACAGCAGAAGACAATTTTAAGATTAAGTGGGTGGGATTAATTTTTGGTTCTGTCAAATCCTTGCAGTAATCTTCATTACAAGAAAAGATTAATTATGTGCAATTTTATTTTCTCATTACAATCATTGCATGAAAATAAGAGTATGGAATTGATTAGATAACAATAATTGTCAAGAATAAGAATTAATCATAAGATTTAGTATGGAGTTGATCAAAGACTACCAAAGCACTGTATAAAATTTACCAGTATTAACTGAAACTGTCATTAATCTGCCCCTTTCTAAAAGCAGAGGCTGTGACTGATTAGCAGATCAAAGTGTACACTGTTGAAATGATTAAAATAACACTTTTGGCTATGTCCCACAGCAAACCCCCAAAGTCATGATGTACAGCTGAAAGTGTTCAATGTTCTTAGCCTCCTGCCAAGAACAAATCAGTCTGACCAAGTGCTGGCCCACAGCTGGAGGGCTGCCTGAAGCAACAAAACAACCATGCCATACTAAGGTGCCTTGCACATTAGGTCAAAATCTGTGTGGTAGAAGGATTGCACACAAAAAGTACTTTATTAAAAAGAAAGATACAAGGAAATCCTGTACTTAAGGCAGGACACTGAATTATTTTCTTTTATTGGATTTTATTTTGTATAGAAAGTCCATTACACTGTGTTTTAAGGCATCTATATGCTGTGTTACTGGCAGCATCTCATGTTGAAACAAAAATTGATAAAATATGTCAGTGTTAATTTATTTCTGTATCAAATGAAAATTGAACACCGTGAACTAGTGGTGTTAGTGCGACCACTTGTTATAGTGGTCTTTTTTTGTTTTCTTGCTTTTATGAAATCTGGGGTTTTTTTGTTGTGTACATGTGTCATGAGACTATTCAAAGAGGATATGTGTACTTCTGGACCTATAAGAATGGTAGTACTTGAGACCAAGGTGTAAACTGTTTATATCCATCACATCAGCAGGATGGGAATTATTTTGTATACTTGTGGAAACCATATTCTTACAAAGACTAATTTAGACCCTGTATTGTATAAAAGCTGCAGTACAAGGCTGTTTTTCAGCATCAGAAGGTCTGTTTTGTTTCTAACAACACTACTGCAGTTAAGGGTAAAACAATTGTGAGATTCAGTAATGAAAACCAGGACAGAGAGCAACTAAAGTCTCTGAGATCTTGTCACCAGTGTACCAGGACATAATTTGCCTGCCACTTTAAAGAACAGTCCTCTCAGTTGCTGCTAAACAGACATAAAGCATAGTTTTTACCTGTGTCAGACACAGTCTGAAACAGTAATCTACAGTATTCCCAAGTTAAAAGAATTATAGAAATTTTGCTGTAGCAAAACACATGCATTGCTATTTTTCTTGTTACCTTAGAATGTTGCTTTAAGCTTTTGGTGCTATAGTGCAACAGTATTATGTAGACAGTTTGCAGTGGATTTTCTGACATATCTATGTTTCTATATGTGTATAACTATGTATATATGTACATTCAGGCAATTCAAGAAACTTACAGAGCTTCCCAAATAGTCAAGTATATATATATATATGTATCACTCCTCTTCCTTTACATTCAGAGGTATTTACACTGCTACAGAATTCAAGGTGAACAGAAACCTGGCTCTTTGGATTCCCTTTGTGCAATGCCTTTTTTTAAAACCTTTGGCCAATTCCCATAATTTTCAACAAGAATGACAATGGAAAGTTACTTTTGCTCAAAAGCAGCAAGTCCTTTTTCTTCAGTTCTTGTATTTTTGACACTCTTACATGTGTTTATTGTAGATACACAGCTACTCATTTCTCTTTCATACAGACCAGTGCTTTGCCTGTTGTACCTGTTCCACTGGGGCAAAGTCTATGCAGCATGATTCAGTCATACAAAACCAGCAGTTCCTCTCTTTCCATGGAAAAACAGGTGATCTAAGAAAACTTGGATGATGAGAGAACAGGAAAACAACAAAAAGAACTCATTACATCAGAAATAATTAATCAAATGCACATAAGCACATGTTAATTCCCCAAATTGTAAAAAAAAAAAAAATTGATATGGAAATTAGCATTTTCATATCTACTAAAGAAGCATTGCTGTAAGAGGTTGTTAGTATATCCTGTAATTCCTTTTCAGTGAAATGCCTTTCATATTCTATACAGAATACTATTTCCCTAATGAGGATTAAGGGAGTATATGTTTGAAAATTAAGATTCATCTCATTTCTAGTTTGATTGGAATCTTGTATTTAGTGTCAGACCTAAGTCCATCTATTAATAAATGCTTTAGATTTAATAACAGAATCATTTTTAAGTTTCTCTTTGAATTGTATCGTCACAACTCTTGTAAGACTGTATGTTTCCTGTGAATTTAGCCAGGAGCCATCATGTCTCCTGGCTACCAGCTGAGTGTTAAAATGTACAGTGGAAATAGAAGAATGGTACTTTGTCAAGTATTATTCACAGCACCCTTGTGAAGGGCACTACAACTTAATATAGCATCTGTCCTTGGAAAAATCACTGAAGCTACACAAAGAAGTTCAGTTAGAGATACTGGGTGTTCAGGACCAATTTTCAGATGGCCCAGACCAGTCAGCTTTTGCTTGGTTCAAGTAGTTCTATTTTAACTACGTTGAGGTTTGAGTGCTGTTATTCCCTGCTGTCTACACTGGCACAGCTCTCTTCAAAAACTGCCCTAGATATGATTTTCAAGAAATGTTATATGCAATTTTATGGCACTAACGCTTCATGAGAGCCTGAATCACCTTGAAGACAGTGTCTGATGTCACTGCCTGCAGAGATCATTTTGTTCATTAGGGGGACTGTATCAGCTGGTTCCTGTGAGGCAGCACCCTGACATCTTTAAGCAGATACATACCTAGACATGACACAAAGACTTCATGGGTAAGAAAAGAGACAAAGGCCGGCATAGCTAATATTTCAAGGGTGTTTTTGAATAAAAGTTTGAAATGGACATTATATAGTGTTTAGTGTATTAGAATTTTACTCTTCTTTGGTAAGTCACTGCAATTGAACGTGTAAACTACTTTTCAAGTGAAGATGGAACAACTTTCTTTTGAAAAATAGATAAGTCCTCAGATGATATAAAATACTGAGCAGAACTATTGCTTATTAGCTTTCTGAATCAATATACTTTATCTGCTTTCTTTTACTTTAAAACTTAGTAACTGCAAGGACGATAAAAGAAGAGTAACTGTGATTACACTTTGAAGATAATGGGTCAGTGCTGAATATTATTAGGATTTCAAAATTAAAAGTCAGATTTAATGTTGTAGAGTAAGTGTATGGGAGAGGGCAAGACAATAAGATTAATTCAAAATTGCACTATGTAATAATTCTTAGGTTGTTTTTACTCTTATGTATTTGAAAAATGAGTAGATTAATTAGCTAGGTTTTATTCTTATTAGGTGCTTTGTCATGGGAACTCTGAAGAACTCCATAGCCTATAAATTATGTGAAATCACTTTAAAAGTTGTGCATTTTTCCTGGTTTTCCATATATTGTTTTGATGCAAATGTACCACTGCTTTCAACTGCAGAGAAGGCAAACAGCACTCAGGCTAATAAAAAGTCTGATACAATGATCCATAGCTCACAGAAACTATCAAAAAGAAAAAAAAAATTAAATTCAGACACACAAAAAGACATGGATATATGCTGCAAAGATTTATACTGTTGTTGCCTTTTAAGAATATAACTTGCATAAATTATTTTTATAAAAAGGGAAGCAGATGTTAGAAGAGGTATGCATCCAGACTGCAACTGCAGTAAATATTTTTTGTTAAATAAATTGTATTCTAAAATTTAAGCTGTTTGTTTCCACAAGCTCAATGCATGATGGAAAAACCTTCCACACCGGTCTTTCTCTAACCTCTATTGTCCTACTTTTTAAGTTGATTTCCTGTTGGTCAGCTTGCATTCAGCAGGCCAGACAGAAAGGAGCTGCAGGAGATGGCCAGGTGGAGATAGACCTACCTCATTTTTGTGTCACATGGTCTCAGGCAGGCTTGTGATACGCTACCATGGAAGAAAGTTCTCGTTATCACTTTATCAAGAGCTTCTGGTCACCAGCTTTCTTGATGTTATGGGGAGAACTGTGAAAAGAGAGTATCATAGGTCTCTATTCTATATTTGGAAGGCTCTTTTTAGCCATAATCACAAAAAGGATTTTATTTGCTGAAACAATTTGATAGTCAGGCACTTTGCTCTCTCTATTTACAAAATGACAAAGAAAGAGTCCTGGATTTTTTTGAAAATCCTGGGTTTTTCATTTACAGAGATGGTCCTGCAGTGAGGGAAGGCAAAAACTTAGAGACCATGGACGCAAAGGAAGCTCATTCAAAAAGCCAAAAACTGGAATGTCAAAGTCCAAGCTGGAATGCTTAAATTAACTGTGCATCTCTTAGACTACTCAGTTTTTTCTTTTGAAACACTGGGCTGTATTTACATACTATAGTCTATCCTATTCTTGGACTGTCAGGTTCTGTGGTGCTTTGAAATTTGAAGCAGAGGGAGTTAAGCTTTGCCAAAAAGCACGAAAACTGTAAAGCTAAAAATATGTTGGATGTGATTATATTAAAGAGTGGAGCATACATACAAATTGATATTTTTCTTTATAAAAATTTATAAATAATTACTATATGATTATTATCTTCACATTCTTAAACCAAATGCTGACATAATTTTGAGTAAAACTATTGATACAGCTGAAACAATCTTACTGTACAAAACGAGCTGGTGGAAAAAAAATAGACCTTATTAAGTAGGATAATTCAAATCAGAATGTGTTTCTTTGGAGCTTTCTTTTGAGTGATCTTTCTGGATTTTAAATTCTATATATATTTTATAAATGGTATAAATTTCTCTGTGTTAATATGCAAAAACTTAATAATAGGTTTATTGTTAGCAGTGTCATTTATTCACTTGTTTCTTCCTAATTCACACCCAGCAAAGTTTATTATTACAGTAATGAGAAAATATTTCTATGCTTACTCAGAAAAAACTAAAGAAACTAAAAATAGTTCCATATTAATGAACTTGGAAATCTGATGGGAAGAAATAAGCCTTTAATTTTAACTTGTAGCACAATTCTTTTAAATTTTATAGAATCCAAACAGTACACTTTTTTTTTTTTTTTTTTTGGAAGGAAAACCTGTTTGAGCTAAGAATTTCTAGTCCTATACTCTGATTTGTCTTTTTTACCAAAATGTATTACAAGCATGGGGGTTTCTGCATTTTCACAAATCAGGTCATGAAATGCCAGTTTCTTCAGGGCTCCATGACTGCTTCCCATGAACTGTGTTTAAGGATCATTAATAAATATTCTGTCATGTTTAGATAACTAAAACTGATCTAAAATCTTTTTAAAGCAAGAATTCAAACTATAGAGTGAAATGGTACATAATGGCAAGGAGATTCTCATCAAAGACATTAAAAATGTGGTTAAAATATAGATCTCTTCAGCCAGCCCACTAGCTGAGAGCTACAAGATTGCAATCATAACAGAGTAATGAAAATGGATTTAGACGATGCCATTTCTCATTTTCATTACCATCATTTTCATGAAAATGAATTAATATTGTACTATTTTGTATTCTCATGGCAATTTTTGTCACAAAATGGATTCATGCCAAGCTATCTTCTGTTCCTGTTAATCTTTGTCAAAAAGGAAGTGCATCAAATTTTTCATGTCCTACTGAGTTCAGAGAAGTATGTAAAACTTTTTCAACCCTGCAGGCTTCAAGATATTTTTGGTGGTTGGGATAGTTTGACCCTAGGTAATGCTTACTAATGCAGTAACAGTAAAGCACAGAAAGCACAAGAAAGATGATGACAAAATATGAAGATTTTTTTATTCTTGCTGTCATTTGTAGTGGGAGCAGTCAAAAGTACACAGCTGTAATACCAATGGACATTAGGGAATAGTTGAAAAGTGACATAGGTTAATATCTAGTTTTACCTATGCAAGCAAATGTTGCCAAACCCTCATACCCATAGCATAGATAATTGTGTTAAACGCTGAAATTTTGAAAATAAGTAATAATGTATTGATAACAACCAAAATTAAAATCCAGTAGGTTTTCATTTTAATGAAATACAGGGTGTAACTTAAAAAAACTGGCAAAGACAGTACTTCAAGAAAAATACAATCATTAATGTATGTATAGAAACTTATTCATTGATGTGATAAATCATTACACTATTCGACTATAATTTTGAACTAGCATATCATTTTTTTTATTTTTCTCTTAATAATGTAGTTATGTTCCATATTAGATATATAGATAGAATATTTAGTAATGATTTTGATACAACATAACTACATTGAAATTATATATCTTACAACCTGAATGTATTTTCACTTTGCAAATTATGTCCTGAAAGAAGAAAGAAAATAACATGGCAATTTAACTAGAGCCGTGGAAATGTATGAAACTGTCTTTGTCCATGTAAAGGAATGTCCTCATTCTTTTACTAAGACTGAACATGACCATTAAATAAAATGATGTACTGGGTATCCGTAGCAAGTTGGTAAAACTACCACAGGTGAAATGCTTTTACCAGAACCTGAATATGGAAAAAATCTGTTGAATTTTATAGAGATTTAACAGCCAAATTATTTTGAGAGATATAGTAGCTATTTTTTTCAGAAACAAAAATGCCTTTAAAAGTCACCTGCATGCTTTACTTTTTCCTGTACCTTTATCCCTACTACAGTGTCTTCTGGTAAATTAGTTTAAAAAGTTAAATTAGTTAAAAAAGATTTAAAAAGTTAGATGGTAGCACAAGCAATAATCAGAAAAGGGAATTTTCCCTTTATCAGTAATTTTCTCAAGTCATGTCTAATCAGCTGATGAACTAGAGTTCTAATAAGCTGATCAAGTACACTATACTGATTAGAACTTCGCCCAAATACTAAGTTATAAATATTTAGTCACTTTTCCATCTTCCTAATTTCTCCTTGATTATTAGATATTAGATATTTTGAGATTAGATTTTGCTGAATATATAGAAAATTATACAAAAGACTTTTTAGGTCTCTAATTGTGCAAACTAAATAGTAAAAATCACCTGAAGTCACAAGACTGGCTGGCCATAAGCCATTAAAATTACAACTTTACAAAAAGACTAGTTTATATTCTTTCCCCAGTAAAATGCAGTACTAAATCCATGCAGGATTATCATTGTCCATAAGATCAAGAGGTAGCTTCTCTTCTGAAATACATGGAACACACTTTTAATTTAAAGTAGTGCATTTCAGACAGAGATAAATCTGGTAAAGCATTCTGTAGGGCTTTTCTTTTGGAAAGAAAAAAGTTTTCTTTTTATAATAGAAACAAATATCTGTTTTTACTTTAATAAACAACTTTTTAAAATGCCATTAGATATATTTAATATATTATTTAATATGTTTAACATATCACATTATAGGTCTACTTATGACTTTTTATTAGAATTGCATTATTACTTAAGTGAAAAACCCAGTAATATTAAGACATCTGATGTGTCACATAAAAAATCTAGGAAACAGCTGAAAAGCTTCCAAAGCCCCTGGGGAGAGAGGATGTTGTCACAGGCATATAAACTACCAATACTTTATTCACTGTATATTTGAGAATGATCTCAGTGTTTTCATTGACATTATGAAATTGTTATCTATTTCTTCCAGTTAGTTGTGTGGCTTTCTTGTACAAAATATCATACAGAAAAACCAATGTAAAATCTTAATTTACAAAAGCTATATCTGAAGGGGATTTATGTACAGAATACCTATTTGCATATTAGATAAATTATCAAATAGAAAGATTTCACCAGGGTGTAAATGGGTTTTAATTAGGTAACATTTGCAAAGTAGATGGAGATGCTAAGATTAGCCCTATCAACAGTCAATTGTTTTAGACTTCTTTAAGAGTGAACACATTTGTTTTTGTACATAAGGTATTATTATATATTTTAAAAGTAAACACATAAAATTGAAGCTATCAGTGTCTCAGATAGATGCCAATGAATTACATAACCCACTTGTTAAAGCCAGATTGATTGAATAGAGTCAGAATGTCTACCATAGATTTTAGCACTCAGTGTCTGTAGATGTTATTCATCTTTCAACTTTTGCTTCATTGAAGCTCTTGTGAATTTGCAACCTTCTTGATGTGCTTACCCTCTTGCCCAGCTCTTTCACTTTGACTTCATATCCCAAAATACTAAGGATCAACACAAATCACATTTGTAAAAGTGTGAGAAATGTCTTCTTTTCTGGAACTTGTGAAGCACATTCAGCAAAAGGGATCTGACCTTAGAGCCCACTGTAAAAAAATCCTCTCTTACAGCCTGCTCAAATTTCCTCTTTGCTGTGTAATCTGAGTCAAAGGAAACAGGCTGTGTCAGGTGATGAGAAGAATGGAGAAAACATTTCTGTGTCAACTTGAAAGGCATCTTCCAAATTTTTTTTTGTCTTCCTTTTAAATGAGTAGATATTGTAGGTGAAAAGAGTTTTGTTCAAGTTAGGCCTTTGTTCATCTTTGCAGTTTGTTCAAATGATCCGTCAGTCACGAGCTTTTTGTGGAAATGCCTACCTGTCTGTTCACTTTTTTCCCTTTTGGCTGGTTTGATGGGATTCAGGTTAATGACTGGAAGCTTCAAGATACTATCATGACACAAATACCAAGAAAAAATTTGGAATTGTGGACTTGTTCCACCAGACAGGATGACTGTGAGATCTCAGAAAAATATAAAGAGGCAAAATGTTGATTTTGTGACTGCTGCTTAAGAATTGAAGTATTACCATGGACGACAATTATAGTTGGTGTCACATCCATAAACTGGGAGAACAGAGGCATTTCATGCTCACTTATGCAAGGAGTGGCTGCCTCATTCTCTTTTGACCTGTCTAGGATCAGGTTGATTTGAAAAAAGGTCCAGTGGTTGCTTCTATAACATTGAGGATGTTCTTCGCTCAAGGACTAGCGAGGTGCAGCTGTTCTCAAGATAAATTGCTGTATGGAACAGAATGATTCTATTTCTATCTCAGATGGTAGAATTTACTTTTCATATGAGATTAATTGATTCTCTAGAAACTACATCTGTTAAATATATTGTATTCATAATGTCTGTTAATTAAAAAGCATTCCATACACATAAAAATAGAAATGGAAAAGAAGTCTAATGATGTCTCATTTAGAGTGAAAATGTAGCTTCACACATTTTTTTTCCTTTTCTCTTGCATATTGGAGTACCATTGTCTGTAGTCATCTGCCTATTTTTTTTTCATTTTTTGGAGACCCCTGGATTCTTAATATGAAATCATTATTTATTGATTACAAATACTTAGAAATTCAGGTTTAGTGTTTAATTGTCAATTGGCATAGTATGGAAGAAAACTGATGACAACTTTTCCTTTATTAATTTTTTTCACAGATTTTAATTTATATAGTGAATGATTGGTAAGGTTTTTTAGTATAGTGGCTTTTATTTTCACAAAGATTTAACTTCTAAGCAAGTAAAAATGACTCTGATGTTACATGCACAAGTGGGTGATTTCATTGTTACGGATAATTGTTTCAAAAAAGATTCAATCACTTTCTTTTAGACTATTCAGTTATCTCTCATCTTCCTAAATTTAAATTCACTGAAGACTAAAAGCATAGGCATGTTTTACTAATTAATGCCATATTGATACTACTAAAGACCCATTTGTTTGTAGAATGTTAAATTCCCAGCTGTCAAATAAGGTTGTTTGCATTACACATATGACTATTCAGTATAACATTCATGTGACGTCAGAGCATAATATAAGAGATGGTTTTGTAGTAAAAGTGTCTGTATTTAAAAAAAAAATTAGGAATAGCTTCACATTCCAAGACAGTGCTTGAATAAAATATTCTATATTATGCACATTTTGATGCTATGTGCTGAAAAACTCCAAAATAAACACAAGATGCAGGGCTTTCCCCTTTAATAACCTTCACTGACATTGCTACTCTTTTCATGAAACAGTGTTACTATATCACATGAGAGAATGCAAATTATGATAGTTTTTGATCATCTGCAAAGCCGGGGTTTTCCTAATTTTGGACAAATATATGAGTAGTCCAAACAATTGCCTTTCTAACAGATTATTTTTAGATAAAAAATCCAATATACACAAGTTTTTTATATAACTAATGCAAAACATCTGCTGATATTTTTAGAACTCAGATTTCAAAGAGCTTTAGCAAAGAAGGTCATCATCACTATTTTTTCCTGCAAATAGTGATGAAACTTGGAAACTGTTCATTTTTATAACATTGGAATAATATGATTCAAAGACTTAAAAGTAGGTAAGACAATATGAAAGTAGACAATACACAAAATAAATGTAATGCCTACAGCATATTAGAACGGAAAAATAAACAGTCACTCTGGAAATAATCTAGGGACTTAGAAAAGTTTAGCGCATAAAATGATTTTTTCTACTACTTCTACATGGGTAAGCAGATTTGCTGTATACTTCCAATAGCATTTGCATTTATATAAAGTACTCCCAACCAAAGCTTTAGCTGTTTCAGAAAAATTCTTAATTCTTATATTTCTTAACCATTGTGGCAAATATTGCATGTACAATTCCCTACCATCTTTCATACTCGTACATTTGAATTATCCAGTGTGAATATAATGTTCAGAAGTTTTCAGTATTTCTGATAAATAAGCAAATATTAACGTGTCATTTATTGTAATGTTAATGAATGGCAAGATGACACTAAAGAACTTGGGCAATTTAATGATGTTTTTACAATAATAGATATAGATAGAGTCACATGTTAAGTAGGGTAGTGGGTTTTTCAAGGGAACTGGTTTTGCCACTTGTTTTTGTTGGGGTTTAGTGGTTCGGTTTGAAGAGAATTTGCCTTCTATTCTAAAAGATATAAACCAGAAAATAGTAGTAGTAGTGTCGCCGGCATTTCTTTATGAAAAATCCTCTCTTAGGATTTTCCTGCTGAAGCTGAGCGTTTCAGCAACAACACATAAACAATAGGTTATCTGCTGCTGTGGAATGCGACAGGGTGTTCTGTGATTGGTCTGATGTGGATGTTTTGGTTCAGTGACCAGTCACAGCAGAGCTAGCTCTGGCAGTCTGTCAAGGCCAGCTCGGGTGTTATCATTCTTTACTTTCTTTCCTAAGTAGTTAGCAGCTTCTGGAATTCTCCTTTTCTTTTTCTTTTAGTATAGTTATAATAGATGTATATATGATAAAATAATAAACCAAACCTTCTGACATGGAGTCAAGAATCACATCTCTTCCTTCACCCCAAGAACCCAGAGGGAAACCTTAGCAACAGTTGCACTTGTGAAAACATAAAGTCCTTTGGCAGATCCACAGAGGTACCAAACTCAGTATTTAGGAAAGGCATGTGATCATTTAGATAGTAGATGGTCGCTATTGTTATTTCATACTTCCCTTATCAATTTTTTGATAACTTTATAACATTTCTGTTTTTATTGGTTTTGTTTCCTGTTCAATACATCAGAATTTTTAGCTTTGCTCAGTGCAAGTGGAAAATGGATATTATTATCGCCTGAGTTGCAAAGCATTTTTTCATTAAATCCACTTTAAAGATGTTTAAGTACCAAAGTTTTCCACTTTAAAGATGTATAAGTACCAAAGCAACAGAAGCATTCCTATGCTGCTGACTAATTGACCAATTGCAATAACAAAAATATTGTCAGAGCTTCTCTTCTTTGAAATGGGAAACATTTGCAACATTATGGCCATTATCTGGTAATATGAAAGAAGAAAGTCTGTACTTTCTTACAGTAAAAGTGCTTAGTGTCTTGAATACTGTGGAAACAGCAAGTTAGCAAAAGAGTTCTGCATTTTAGGGCTGTGCTAAGGCCATTTGGAGCTGTAATCATAATATTATGTAAGCCTCCCTACTGCTCAGTGCCTAGAATGCTGCCTTTCCTTTATTTTTCACTTAAGGAAGTTATTGGTTTATCTCAGAAATTCCCCACTCAGCAGCTGGCACCTCTGCACACAGTGGGGCAGTTCATCCTGGCTGCCCACCTTTGAAATGCAAAGAAGGGTAGATGCCAGCAGAAGTCCACAGTGTAGATGGTAATAGAAGTCCATAATCTTGAGAGGCATAGTGCAACTCACATATTTCTCAAATTGAGTTTCACCAGAAGTGTGGTATCTTTCACTAAAAGAAAACGTTTCATACTCACAAACATCTCCATTAATTTGATTATTTTAGCAATTAAAAAATATTCTAGGTATTTCCACTGTTTATGAATGACAAAAAATATTTTCCTAAATGAAAACTTAAACTGAGAACACATTATTTTACCAAAACACACATTATTTTACCAAAAATACATAAAACACACATTATTTTACCAAATGGAGCTTGAGATGTGGAGTCTTCGGGCAGGTAACAAATGAACTTCGCTTTTGACAGATTCCTAGATAGTTGAATCTCCTTTGATTTTAAACTATAGGAAGAAATAACTTCCACTTTTGAAGTAAAAATTGGTTTCATGACCTAGTCTGTCTTTGAGCAAATTCATGTTCTGTGTCAGAGTATGGGTTGGTTCATGAATGATTACAAAAATAAGGAGCTGTAAGTTGGGCTGTCTTGTAAAAGATCAAACTTGATAGTTTGGAGGGGTTTTGTTGTTTTGTTTTGTCTACTTTTCTTTTTAGCTCAGGCTAGTGATCAGTTGAAGTGGAATTCATGGTAGTACTGAAATGGGCACTTGAAAAAAACACCTTCTACAACCCACTTTCTACTGACCCCAGCTCTTTTCCTTTGAAAAAAAGAAAATATGCCTGAACTACAGTTGCGAGTTTTCCAGACCCTTAATCCTAGCAGAAATATGCTCTTGTTTTCCACTGAAAGTGAAATTAATCCCATTCAAAAATGTTGTCTAGCAGTGGCTGCTGCTGTTGTTGCTTTATTGACTGTTAAGACACCTTTGAGTATGGTTGAGAGAGTGAGGAAAAAATAGAAACATTATTGTGCAATCAATTTAGTGTGTTGCAAGGTGATAATAGAATTGTAACTTACTGCAACATTTTGTTCTCGCAAATCATAACTGTTTCTTAAAGGAACAAGCAGGTTCTTTTGAAATAATACTTTTCAACTCCTTTGTGCTCCATTTTAAGAATGTTTACTTCACTAATAGCTCTGAGAGAGTGCCAGATCTAACTATGTTGATTGCTTGTCCTTGGTATATACTCCTTCCTGGGGCTAACATCCTTCCTGCTATGCCCTGTCAACTTCTAGGTTAGATCAGCTTGGGATGTAGATGTCCTGTTGTCTTATCTCTACCTATCAGATAATTAATTAACCTCTCTGGTAAGCTTTGTTTTCTTCTCAGTCTTTGATGGATCTTACAGTCTATCAGAATTGCAATTCATTAATACTGCAGATCCTTTGGTTAAGACTGTGTCCTCAGGGCTCCAAGGCTTTCCTTGCACAGTGTATGCAGGCAAAGAAATACAATCCTGGTTTCCAAATCAGCAAGCAATGAATCAATGTTCTTGTCCTTTCTTGCATGCTTACTCCCTAATTTCCATTCCTTTTTACTGCAGCTGCTGATGCCTTTAACTTTGTTATGCTTGTCTATTTTTCTCCTATTATTTTGTTTTATTTGAGTCTGCTGTAAAAAAATGTCCTCAGAACACCGAGGACAGTATTCTTAAATTTTTAAACTTTTAATCAGAGTTTCATATCCTCTGCACACGAGTTGAAAACCTGAACTTTTTGTCTTCTATTATATTGATGTTGCAGGTCAGAATTTAGGTATGGCTACCAAGAAGACTGAGGTGTCAATTCAGTCAAATTTTCTGGTGGAGATTAATGACCCTTAAAGCACTAGCTTTGCCATTGCAGTTTAATGGTTTGAAGTCAGCTTAGGGGGGATTCTTAGTCATGCAAGCCTGTTCTGATGGGTCCTTTCTCACATGAATTTCTATTCACATACTCTGGTTATACATACACAATATACACACTATTCCTACATAGTGCTACGAATAGACGTAAATATCAGATACTGTTCTCTGAGATGCAGCAGCATAGCCTATGCCAATTTGAAAAAAAAATAAGTCACTGATTGGTGCTCATTTGAAAGAAGTCTAAATTTTTATTGTTATGAAAAAAGATGGCACTTTTTCACTTTTTCCATATTTGAAAATTCTGTTCACTTTTTCACCTCTTAACAAGAATGTTTTCATGACAAAATCTCATGTTTTGGAATTTTCTTTCTCAAATAAAATTAGAAATACCTTTGAGCAGTACCAATGACCTTCTGCCTGTGCTGAACTTGGCACCCAAATGAGTCCTGGTGGTTTTCAGTGACCCTACCATTTCTCCTGAAGGAAAGTCAGAAGGTTTATGCCCACCTCTGAGCATAAACTGGGTCTTTTCAGACCCAGTGATTCCAGCTCATATCCTGTTTTCTCTGGTCACAGCTGTAGGTCTTTCAAGAAAGGCAGAAAGCCTTTTCTGTGCTACAGGAATGGAAGATTTGCTAAAAGTAAAAAAATTCTTAGTGTGTGTATGTTTTAGCAGATGTCAAACCCTTGATTCACACTATTTGATTTAACAGCAGGGCAGAGTTTCCAAACCTTCTACTGGTATGCAGTGATATCAGTAGATGGCCAGGAATTTAAATAACCATTAATATCTACAGTTTAAGCCCACTTAATATTCTCCTTATTCTTATGAGGAATGTAATGTTCCCAATTAAATTTAACATTTAGACAGACTGTGTAATATGCCATACTATTCACTTTCAGAATTCTTTAGGAGTAATAAACCTGGATTGTACATTAAAATGTGATATGACTCCCAGATGTACCCTGACTATTTTTTTGGCACTTGGCACCAGACATTATTTTCCACTGGTTCAGATGACAGGCAGAACCCATCTGAGGCAAAACGAAACAATTTCCAACTGGTGGGCTTGATAGTGCAGGTGACATTAAATAATTAACAAGTTCTCTTTCAGAACCATGCCTCGTGCTTTAATTAATATCGCTTCTTAAAATAAGAAGTTGTTTATCATTGCTGCTTCTGCAAGCTGATTGCTGCTTGCAAAAAACATCTGAGACATGAATATGCCCAGGGGATTGCTTTCACTTCATTGTTTATAATAACTACAAACAAAGAGCTGCAAAAGCTCATCTCGCCATGAGGCATCCTGACAATCTGCCAGTTTAGTCACCAATAATAATGAGACTGGCACAAGCAATAAGCTCAGTGCAAATCTAATGAGGGCCTGTTTCAATCGCTCATTGATATTACAGCAGCTGCTAAGCACCCAGTGTTTGGGATGTACACACATGAGGTTTGTGTGCCTCCAACCACTGGAAGGCCAATTTTCCCCTCAGTATGGCTTTAGTCCTATCCAGACCACGCGGTACCTTTTTTAAAATTTAATTTCTGTCCCCGTCTCAGAGATACAATCCAGGCCAGCCCTGCTCAGGCAACGGGTGTAAATCATCCGGGCTCCCTGGGCCGTGGAGAAGGCTGGAGAGGAGGCTGGGCTGGAGCTGGACCTGTGGAACCAGAGGTGTGCGTGGTGCTGGGCTGCCTGTGCTGAGCCCAGAGAACGTCACTTCCGTCGCTTAATTCCTGTGGTGAATGCAATTATGAACAGATGGGCAAATGACACAATTCCACTGCTAATGAACTTCCCTACTGTGGAAGAGGACAGTGCATTACCCTTTTGTACTTCAGACTCTTAATTATCATTCTTAGAGTTTGGTGTCGTGTTCTGTATTTGGGGTGGTTTTTGGGTTTTTTTTTGTGGTAGTTGGAGTTGTAGTTTTGGTTGGCTTTTGTTTTTTTTTTTTTTTCATTTTTTTTAATTCTTTGTGTGTGTGTGTGTGTGTATGTGTGTGTGTTTTGTTTGGTTGGTTGGTTTTTTTCCCCCAAGCATAATTATATCACATCTTTGAATTTCAAATTTTTTGGAAATGGATCGCTAATTCCTGTCTATTTTGGAAGGTTCTGAGGAAGTGGCAGAACAAACGGGTTTTGTTTCTAAATGGAAGCAATCATATTTAAATGCACAGCTTAAGAGAAGAAGAAATCTGTGCTATCCTGAGTTCTTAAATACCTTTTTCTTCTTTCTTCAGTTTCCATTGCCCTCCCTTCCAACAAGTTTTCTCAAAGCAGAATTTGTAGATGACAAGCTCATAGCTCTGTGGTTCATACATCAGTTTAGAAGGAATGAGTAGGAAGAGACTGATTTGGAAAGGTATAAATAACATTTCTACTGAGCCAAATCACAAGCAAAATGAAACCCAGAAAAGGTTGATGCTCAGGTCCTTAATTTCAAATTTCACAGAACTAAACTGATAAAAATACATTCTGTATCCAGTTGAAATATATGTCTCAGCATTAAAATGCCATGAAAGGAGGTGGTAACATCTAATTGTAGATCTTTTTCCTGTGTTTTAGAAAGAGTGTTGAGGGATAAGATGGGACACCTTACACTTCAGAGAAAAAAAAAGGTAAAAAAGTTACTGGTTCCATCATCCTAATTTGCATTTCTTTTGTGTTCTGAAAATACATGGCTATCTTCTAGATAAATAGTTGGTATTATCACTCACTGTAGTTCAGTGAGTGATAATATCCTGATGCACATTTGACAAGAGAGTATTAACTGGAGATTCAGACAACAAAATGTTTTTCTGCATTGCCGCTTGTTAGAATTGTAAAGTATATAACTGGATTTCTAAATTTCCCTCTATTGGCAGGGCAGCACTAATATATAAATCTCTTCTGTGTGTCACCTTTTAATATTACACTGTTGTTATACAGCTTGTGACTTGGCCTAACTTTAAGCACTTACATGAGGCATGTAAGTAGGAAAGTTGTTCTCTCCAAATTATTCCCTCTTAGTGACAGCAAGCGTGAGAGTCAATCTTCCATGGAGTATTTCAGAGCACTTAAGTTAGATATCTTAGAGGTAAACATTACCAGTGACTTCACATGGAAGGAATAAAAAGGTCTGTTATGCCATAATGGAGACTGTAAATGAGTCTCTTAGTAGTGAGCAGCAATTGGAAGACTTAATGTCCTAATACATTATACAACTGCAATGAATTTTAAAAGGCTTAAAAAAAAGGGGACAGGGGAAGAAGTAAGCGTTGAAGAAATATTCATTTAGCTGTAGTAGCTAAAGTTGAACTCATTTTTGTGAGACAACTGAGTTTTGCTGCAGTAAGTTTCCAGGAACACAAAGAGGCTTACGTATTCAAAGTATCACAAACTGTTAATGGGTTCCACTGAAACAGATGGCAACGTTATGATCATTTTTTCAATTAATGCTGACTGCAGATTGTTCTTGAGGCTGCAGTCATAGTTCTCCATCTCCTGTGCTACCACAGTATTATCCTGTAAGAGAATTTATTTTAAAAATTTCTGATAACCCCTTATTTCCCAAGCTGCTGAAAACACTTAATATATTTGGAGGTAGTATGAAGGGCCTTCTGCTGCATGCATACCAAAGCTCCTGCAAATTAAGACCTTTCTCCTGTGACCCTGAAATTTAGAGTAATGTGTGATCTCCTTTTTCTCTTGAACAATTAAATTGGTGATTAGAAAGCTAAGCGCATCTTGAAGATGCTGTTTCTGAAACAAACTGTATGGCTGCATATATCTAATACAATAGCACTTCTGATTTACTGAATAAGTGAATATTTTATGTTCATTTATTTGGGTTTCTCAACACTTTTCATTGCTAGCTAATCTCAGCAAGTGGGGATTTTTGTTTGTTTTGTTTTGTGTTTTGGGAGGGGTGTTGTTTGTTGTCATTGCTGGTTTTGGGGGTTTATGTTTGCTTTTTTATTTTAACTGAGTATGATGATCACAGATTAGAACTGTTTTCTTTGCAACATTTCTTTGTATGTCCAGCAAATTCTGTATGGACCAGAGACCATTAGCAGTTTGCAATGTCCTTGAAAATAAATCATACTGAGGCACAGACCTTTTCCTTCTTGGACTTTGTCTGTGAAACATGAAAAGTGGGTAGATTGTTTTGCCACTAATTCAGGTGGAAACATAATCAGTGCTATTTTCCTACAAACATCAGTGAAATGCCTTGTCACATTAAAGGGAGATGTGTGGGAAACAGGAAGGACTGTTTTGCCAGCTGATAGCACAACTTAACCTTTGCCATTGGAATTAACTTGTTGAGGATAAAGTAGCTCAAAGGGAAGTTCTCATGAATAGCTGGAGAATGATCAGACATTGCTGAGAACAAAATCAGGGAGCAGAGGGATTGGGGAGAACCTCTGCTTTGTCCCAGCTGGGGTTACTGCCAGGTAACTGTGTTAGTCAGCTGCAGTATCTGATCGCCTCTGCACACGCCCTGCCACAGCACGCACATGCAAACGCCCACAGCAGGCAGTGATGAAAGCTGGGGTCCTCTCCCCAAAGACATTGGGCTCAGGTGCCAAGGATCTGCTGAGATCAGAATGAGCTGGAGCCAGAAACCCTCCACGGGGCAGCATCTCACTGCAGAGTCTGGCAGCTGGTCCTGCTCCCTGAGCATCACACAGGCTATCCCATGTCAGAAAATATCCTGTGGTGGGTCTACCCTGAGCTCAGCAATCACAGGAGTATGACATTTATCAAGGACCCTCTTCCCCATCAAAATAAAAATTTTAGCACTTGAGTTTCAGTTTTTCAATCTCAGAATTTAGTAGGAACTTAAACCTTGGAGCCAGGTCTTCCAGTGAAAGAAAACAGTGCTGGTGGGCTGCACCTTGCTGCTGTGAGAAGCAATTGCTTCCCAACAGTCTGCTGTATTTTGGAAGGTATGCCTTCCAAATGCAGCACAGAAAATAGCAGAGAGTGCTAAAATCTGGTAGAATTCTGAAATGCCTCATTAAAGAGTGAAGAATTTATGTGAAATTCAGTTAGTTAGAGAAACTGAGGTTGGGGCCCAATTTCTGCTTTCAGGTCTTATGAAGGTGAACAGCTTAAAGTGACAGGTTAGCAGAGTTCAGACGTTTGTTTTTTTCAAGGGTGGCATTGTACCGATGTAATTGGAACTAGGAATGCTTCTTAGAGTCATATCACAGTAATAAACTGATAATTGTACAATTTTTTTGATACATAACTTATGTAGAGGGGGAAATACTCTTTTTTCCCCTACAGAGCATTACTGTAAATTGTTGAATTACTTTGCTATGCAGATAAGGTATAAGTCTCCTGGAAACAGTTCTAATAAAACGGAAAATTTATAAAAATGTTGAAATTTTTTTTACCAATCAGAAGGCACAGTAAGAGGTAATCATGTTGTTTATTTGTAAACAATGGGCAGTTTAATAACAAGAAAGTAGTTTTAAGAGGATTTTATTATTATTGCAAGAGAACAACTGATATTTAATCAGCAGCAGTGAATATCAAATGCTATAAATTTTGTAGTGAGAAAAGGTCACAGATAAAATCTTTTCAATTGAGATGTAATGCATGGAACTCTACCACAAATCTTGAAGATACACGCTGAAAAATTTTGTTGATGTGGCTAAGTTAACAGTTCCTGGTTTTTGGGAAATATGCCCTGGGGCTAAAAATGATACCTTGTTCAGTTTTATTTTTGCTAAGTAAAAAGTGTGTTAGTTAAAATAAATTCAGTGAAAACCCTTCACAGCCAGAAATATCTTATGGGCCATGAAAGCCTATTGCAACAACCACAGAAAGTGCCGGTAAAGGTTTATCTTAGTATTGAACTTAGAATCAAAGTGCAAATCAAACTTTCAATGGTAGAGTCATGATTTAAGTGAGACAGTATTTGGAGAGACAGATCAAAATATACAGAAGAAATGTCTTTAGCTTAATGCATTCATAAATATTTAAACTCTTTTGTGGATTACAAAAAGAAATTTAGGAGATTCACAAGAAATCTCATTGGCATCTTTTTTTTTCATGCAGGAGAGACTGTCTAAAGAACCTTTTGTTTATTCTGGGTATGATGTTGTCACTGATACTGTACATAGAAACTGCATATATGGTGTACAGCATACATAGAATCATACATATTTACATAACAGACACTAATAAGGCTTTCCATGTAAATAAAATCAACAAAGTAAATCTTGAATTGACATATGAGTAGGGCAAATGAAAATGATGAAAGGATCCTTAGAGAAACATCATGTAATAATTTTGCATTAAGTTCATTCATCTGTGCAATGGGTAGATTTATATCTGGCACATAACATTGTGACGCTCTTTTTATTAATATTTCTAAAAAGCAGTGACATTATTTAATTAAACAGGCATGCAAGTACCTGGTGGTGTTTTTTATCTGTCAACAACTGATATTCATAAGTATTCAGTTTTTCCCTCCTTGAAATGACATCTTACTCATGACAGAATAAATAGAGCTGGGTGACAGGAAGTTACCTATCTTACCTCTCCAGGTGATGAAACAGTCTGCCTTTTCCATGTCTAGTGCAAATATTTGCTTAGCTTTTTGAAAGAGATGTTGCAACAATCTCTCTAGCACCTCCACTAAAGTGGTTATCTAGCCTTACCAGTAGACTCTTCTTAGCATATGTTCATTCATTGCTGCAGTAAACAAGAGCTTTTCATCTTCCTTCCTATTTTTTAGCCTTTTTCTAGGCTATCCAGCCATCATTTCTTCAATTTTACCTTGTGGATCATCTTCTGATGATCTGTAATCATTCTGATCCCTCTCTGTTGCAGCCTATTCAGTAGCTCAGCATTTTTCTTAAAAGTGAATTGTCCGAAATGGAAGATAAAATTTTAGTACAGATTTTATATAAGCCAAAACAAAACAATTGCTTCATGTACAATCTTGCTGCCTATCTCCTTCTATGTATATCCTTGGTGTGATTGCTTGGGATGACATTATTTATTCATTCAGCTTGTAATCAACCCTAAGGCCCAGAACCTTTTGCAGGACTTTTATTCAGTCAGCTGTTATACAAACCATATTTGCAACTGGCTATTCCTGTTTAAGTGTAGTATATATACCGTGAGGTTGAAAAATTCAGATCTGAGAAAAGGTCAGATATTCCTTTTCTTGAGCAATAATAATAGGAAGATTTTGTCAATATTACCTCATATTGCTTACTTTCATTACTTTTACCAATGAAATAATTATTTCATTTATTTATTAACTCCAAAAATACTTTAATGAGTAGAAACATTGACTACTTAGATCATAATTCAGGGACTGATTATCTTGAGACCACTCAAAGAAGAAAGTTTGGCCAAAAGAAAGCATTAGAGATAGAGGCATTTTTGTGCTCTTTTATCTGTATACTAATTTATTGTGTTCCTAAGGAAGCAAACTACTCTTTGAGAACAGTTTTCCACTTTTGGCTTTTCAAACAACTGGACTCAGATTTGTACACATCCACCTTGAAGTACTACTTAACTTTCTTCAGACTGAAGTAAATTATCTGATGTATTGCAAAATTATAGAGATTAGATAATTGTAAAGAAGAGAGATTCATCATAGAACCTGTAAAGACTTAACAGTTTTTATATGATAGATTGTGCAATACAACTGTATCTAGTGTCAGTGTATAATAGGAGAATAACAACAATAGGAAAAAATACATAACATGTAGTGTTAAAGAACTTTTTAAACTATTTATTCTCATCTTTGGTTAGTTGGCACATAACACTTGTTAGCTATTTTTACATGGAAAATGCATCCATTAAGCCTACTATGTGAGCCACTGATGTAACCAGAGCAGTCAATCGAAGATGAAATGGAGCTGTACAGTGAAAGAATTAATTCAGACACTAATAGACAAGAGGAAAAAAGCTTACATCCTGAAGTAGGAGATTAATAGCTATAGCAACATAAACAAACATTTCTTGATGTCTTTCTTTTCCAGTTATATCAGATTATTTACCAAACAATGAAGCAGATAAAGACACAGGTTACTTTATATTTGACTTATTTTTAGAACCACTTTTCTGTGGATTTCTCTTCCAAATGGAACTGTTTGCCAAAAGACATGGTCCACTGTCCAGTTGTGTGCATTTACACTGTAGGCTCCTCACTGCTGGTCTTTTGTTCTGTTATAAATATAGTGAATTTGAATAAATTGAAGTGAGGAAAAGAAACCTAAATAATGCTTTTATGTGACAGTTGTCACAAGGGTTTTCAGGCGAGGGAAGAGACAAGAATGTTGACTCCATGTTCAGAAGGCTTGATTTATTATTTTATGATATATATGTTACATTATAACTATACTAAAAAGAAATAGAAGGAAAGGTTTCCTCATAAGTTAGCTAAGCTAAGAATAGAAAGAAAAAGAATGATAACAAAAGCAGCTCTCTCGGACTCTGTCCGAGATAGCTCAGCTCCTGATTGGCCGTTAATTATAAACATCCAAGATGGGCCAATCCAGACGGACCTGTTGCATTCCACAGCAGCAGATAACCTATTGTTTACATCTTGTTGCTGAAACTTCTCAGCTTCAGCAGGAAAAA
>JAWWEY010000172.1:86522972-86557034 GCA_035582745.1 Loriotus luctuosus
AAGTGAAGATGAGAATTGTTTTTCTTCTTTCGCCAAGCTTTCTCACAGCCTTCCCCAGGAAAATCCTGGGAAAGTTGTCCCTGCTGCTCTCTGTGAAGAGAGTTGCGACCACAGGCCCCTCCTTGGGTCCGCCTTTTTAGAGCATGCATGTTTCTTGGCTGTGATTTTGGCTCCTTCTCCTTACAAAATACTTTCAATTATACTTATCGGTAACTGTTATCACTTTCCTTTTGTTTTACTATTTGGTCTTGTCTCAGTTCAGACAATTAACTGAGATTATCTGCTAGCCTTTGTGGCCGTAACCCTACTCTGGTAGCAGTGGTGTGGGTGGATGTATGTCTGTGAGACCTCACTGTCTACTGTGCACTCTGCATGGGCATCTCTGTATGCATCCTCTTACAGGATGAAGGGCTCAGATTCATTCCTGGATCTCGTCTACTACTGGAGTATCAAAGTATTTGCTTTAAAAGCAGAGGCTGACCTGGTAGATAAAACCTTTTTCATAGCAGGTTTAGGTCAATCTCAATGTATTTGATCTTTGGGTTGGGGAAAAGAGGGTTAGCATAGGCAGCCCAGAAATGACAGAACAATGCAGCCTACTTCCTCAGTCTAGAACATGTGCCAGAAATCCATAACTAACAAAGTGTGGCATCCCATCCTTAAGGGAAGGGACCACCCAAACTTTGTAAATGCCTGTGGTCAAAAGGAATGACAAAAGTCAGAGGGACTGCAAAAACTCACAAAGTTTTATTAGTAAATTACACACTTGGCATGGGAATTGGTATGTGAGTCCCTGACCTGCTATATAAGCACACGGCAGTGGGGTTTGGATAAAGGAGTAAAATGAAAAGGAAGAGATAAAAAAAAGAGATTAATTAAAGAGGAAGAGAGAGAAAGAGAGAAAAAGACATCACCAGTCCTAGTTCCAGCATCAATCCAGCTGATGGGATGTCTAGAGTGCTGGGGATGCTGCCCAGGGTTGGTGGAGCTACCTTTTTATGTATAGGTTTCCCCATCCTGAAGATAGGTTTCTCAATTTCTATGCAAATTAGTCATCATGCATAGTCTGTTCTTTCGGACTTTTCTGAAAATGGGTCAGAGGGCTTCGGGGATGTCATGAATGAGTGTTTCAGGGTTGCATTAAGAATTATCAGCAAAGGTATTCGCAAAAACATGTTTAATATAAAAGTGAAAGCACGACAAAGTTCCTTGGCAAGGTTCACTCTACTTCTTACTAGATGGTTAAAGCACACAGAAAAACAGCAAACAGAAGTCCAAAATCAATCCAAATTGAAATAAACCCAAAACTATGTAGGTGGAGACAGCAGGGGCGAGAAAAGGATAGGAAAAGGTTAGGATAAAAAGGAATATGGAAGACCCTCCTGTTGAGTCACAAGGTTCAGAGTAGACCCCCATGCTAAACTGAGCCCTGGACTGGACTTCACCAACAGTTTATGCCTAAAGGCCCAACAGCACTACTTAGCCTTAACACTTAAACTCGAAAGAACTTAACAATACTTAATTGATAACTTAAGTGTCCTGGTTTTAGCCAGGACAAGATTAGTTTTCTGCAGTAGCTGGGAGAGGATGTGGCTAGAACACAGATGTTATTCTATACCACTCACATCATTGCTGGGGGTGGGGGCCAAAGGGACTCTCTCTTCTGGGGAGAAGGGGTTCTTTCTGGTCAAGAAAACATGAGCTCTACTGTGAGCATTTTGCATCACCCTCTCTTTTGTATACTTTTTTTATTACTGTTGCTTTTACGGTTTGTTTTCTTATCTCTTTGCTATTTCCGGGAAATTGTTTTTATCTGAACCTGTGATCTTTATCTTTTGTTCCTCCAACTGTATTGAGGGGGGAGTGGAAGCAGCACATGGTTTTAGCAGGAGTACTAAATTGGGGAATACCATTCCTAAACCTTGTCACTTAAATTAAATAGCTTAGCAAAGGATTCATATAGACTTTACTATACCACAACAGTAAGTCACAGGCCTAACTTACTTAAAAATATGAAGTACTTCAGAATAGGAGAGCAGCATTCCTGATTATCCTGGTTTAAAAGACAGGTGTCTACCAAGGGAGGTGGGAACCCTCCCAAAATGGAAAAGATTACCCCCTTCCTCCAAATTATTATAACTTTAAAATTATGGGGCTTTCAGGCAAACATATGGGAAAATGAAGAGCAGTTCTTGACTAGAATATATATATATATATATATGTATATAAATACAAACACACAACAACAATGGCAAAACCAAAAAACCAGAAAACCCAACAACCTTTTACTGCCAGTCAAGCAATTTCCCCTTTGGTGTAGTTACAATCACAACCGGCAGGGGGCGCTGTTGGCTAGGGTGGGAGCAGAAAGGCTGTGGTGCAGGGGCACTCTGATGCAAGATCAGGACCTCCCTGGTGGAGATGGCTACTCAGAGAGAGAGAGAGAAGGGTTGATTCTTGCAGCCACCCACGTGAGTGGTGATCAGTCTTCGGCACTGCTAACGGCAGCCAAAACATGCTGGGAAGGAAGGCAGGGCTTTATTGTGACATTGCACTACTGTACAGAGAAGAGGTCTGACAGGGTGTTACTCCGACTTTAGGCAGCCCTCCATGCAGCGGCTTTGGGTGTCACCAAAAATCGGGGAGAAAATAAAACTCTCTGGAACTATATTTGAAGTGATAAAGAATCAGGCATTACTTTATTTTCTGGCCATGATGTGACAATGAAAATATTCCAAATACACATGTATTTTCAGGATTTTCCCTAAACTTAATTCAGTCAAAACCCATAGATGCACTGTTTCAAAGTTCATTGGTCCAGAGTTGAGCAACCCCCAGAATTTAGTTTCCCATTGGATCTAAAGCTCATCGCCTCTGATGTTAATTAGATCTTCATTCTTCGATTTTCTTATAAGTCCTTTCCCGACTAGATATTTTCAACTCTGCCAGAGGCGACATCTGAGGGTAGATGCACTTAGATGGCCACTGGTGTTCCGTTAATGTTCCTTTGATGGTCTTTTATCTTTCTGGGTATCTTTGGGCTACTCCGAGTCTGTTGCTATGTTAAACCCATCTCCTTAGAGTGATGCTTCATCTCCTAAACAAACTAAAGAAAATTCTTTTTCCCAAGGCAAAGTCAAGTCAAGCCTAACTAGAGAGAAAAAATAAAAATTTTAAAGTTATATTGTTTCCAACATGGGGAGAAGGGGATAAGGGACAAGTCCTCCAGGCACCCAAATGGATTGTGTTTGTCTCTCGGTGCTTCTCTCCTGTGAGCAACGGCCTGACAAGCTGGCAGCAGGCAGAGCTCCACCCCAACGTTGAAAAAAAAAATCCCTGCACAGGAGAGGTCCAAGAAGAAGCACCACACGACCGTCTCTGCTCCAGACCAGGCAAAGACTGCCCAAGGCCCAGGTAAGAAACTGCTAAAACCACTTGCTTCCCCCGTCATCATTCCTAAACTCTTGTTTCTCTGGCTGGGCCATTACCGTGGTATGTGGGAACGTGGGGTCATTTTCTTTTGTTTCCTAATTGCCCCTATTTGTCCCTTGGGCAATCCCCTTTCCCGCATAGTCTTTCTTTCCAGTAGCAGATGGAAGAAAAGATTCCCTGAGAAAAAAAAAAACAAAAAACCTGACCCCCAACACTGGTATGTTTGCTATAACATTCACACTCGCATGCACGCAGACATAAAAAGTCTGTACAAGGTACCTGTGAAAAATTCCCCTTAAGTTTAGTGAAATACTCACTTCGGATGCCTTTGCATCTTCTCAGCAGGAAAAGGACTGAGCCTTGAGGAGTGGGGGGTATCAGACCAGGATCCATCGGTGTTGTCTAGCAATCCTCTGAGTATAGCAAACTTGACTGTTCACTGTCTCTGAGAGGCTGCACTCAGAAGGAGGTTGCTGGTCTCAGCCTGCTGCAGTCCAAGAGAGCTCAAAGGGGCTCGCTTTGTACTGCTGTTTATAGGCTTACAAGACAGTTGGCTTTAGTTGGTAATTTTCCATCTGAGAGGAAAGATGTGTGCTAATGTCTTAACAAATAATTTGATGGGTGAAGGTATGAGTGTTAATGTCTTTGAAATGGGTCTTAATGGTTCTACTGACTTTAGCCAGCAGGTTTGTTGCAGAGGCCAGACAGCTTAGTGCCTGAAACTAACAAGGGTCTTCACAAACGGGAGTTTCTGATCTTTGGGGTAAAGTGGCAGGTTCAAGGGGGAAAATGGGGTAGGCAGTCTGGGAACACTGTACCTTCCTAGTACCTCAGCCAATGGGGAAAGGAAGAGGGCAATGTGCGTCTGGGAGTTTAGGATAAAAGGAGACTGCATTCTCAGAAACCTCAAGTGAGAAAACCCCATGGGTGTGTGCCCCAGTATATTCTCCCCCTATTCTCGAATAAAGTTGAAGGACTCCTCTGTCTCCTTTGTGGACATAAACCTCTGGCATAAGTGGATTTTTCTGACAATTGGGGGTCTTTCCACCGTTAGGGGATGTCACACGGCAAGAGGAGCTGGAGGTGCGCCTCACCCAGTTTCAGCAACCAGCTCCTTTCAGTGCTGGCCGGCAATGGGTGATTGATTGGATACCTAAGACTGTCAAGGAGACAGATGAGAGGAGGACCGGGGGTTCCGTGAAGGGATTCGCGGGCAGAGGTGGACCAGGGGGTTCCATGAAGAGTCCATAGAAAAGGCCTACTGGACATGGATTCCCAGAGGGGGCAGCAAAGTGTTATAAATAACTATTGTTAAAAAAGAGGACTGCAATATGATTATTGGCTTTCGCATTTATACATATTCGTTTTTGCATTGATCATAAGTATTCAGATATCATATAATGTATACCTTTATTTAGCTGTTTGTCAATATAACAAAATCTGTAAGTTTAAGTATGTACTGCATAGTTTATAGAAATAGTAGTGGGGTGAATATACTATATTATAGGCCCTAGCTGAACACTAGGTGTTAAAATACCTCTATGTAACTAAACAAATGGTGTAAAGTGATCTTGTTGTTCCCCTTTCCATTGACTGAATCATCCAAGTGATAAGATAATCATGACACAAACCAGAGCACTGGAGGACAATTAGAGAATACCATGTTAAATTTAAGGAGGACATACTAAATACTTATCAGAGGATGTGAAACAGCAAGATTGCTATAGATACATATTATAATATTGGCTTTTTGCAAATATTAAAATTTATTTCTATGTGAATTGTTAAAGTAACTTTGTTATAAAGATATAGTTTTTATTTCTGTTAATTAAGCTTAGACACAGTGAAATAGCTATGCTTGTGTTAAATCAGCACTCACCATCTGAAGACAGTGTGAACTGTGAAAAATGCATATTATATGATTGGCTCTTCACAAATATTAAAAGGAATACTATATGTGTTATGTTGGAAAGTTATGTTGTATTAATTTTGTAGTACTGTATTGAGCCTTTTTAAGTAGTGTGGTAAATATAGTTTTAGGCTATAATATAATATTAAAACAGAAACTATGCGATGTATGATACTTTTTCTAACTAGCTCAAGGAATGGATAATTAAGGAATTCTTCGCATAGAGATAACAGTAACAAGACACCAAAATCCCCAAGAGAGGAATTACTGCCTCCTCACCCGGAAGAACCAGACTACTTCCAAACTTTGAGGAGCCAAAACACTGATTTACAAAATGAGGGGGAGAGCAGAAATTAAGGAGAAGACACCCTTTGTTTGAAAAGAGTGTTTGAATCATGTATGAGATATATGAATATGCAAGATGCTATTGCTTTTAAGGGTTAATCCTTTGTTAGCAAGGTGTGCTTTTGTGTGGCAGAGAGCAAAACGCACCTAGACATCTGTAATTCTTTGCTTTTTATTGTCCTAACTCTGAGTGTCCAAATTCTTATTGCTCTAATTTTTTATTACTATTTTTATAACTATTTTATTACTACTAAACTTTTAAAATTTTAAAGAAGTGATTGGCGTTTTTCACAGGACCAAGGCCCAAAAATTGGAGCTGATAGGAATGGACTAAAACCACAACCAAGGAATATGCATGCTCTAAAAAGGCAGACCCAAAGAAAAGTCATGCTAAACAATTCTTGGAACATGTAAACTAGTTTGAGGAAAAAGTTTACTGTGCATAAGCATCTATGAATATGCAACGGGCTGATGTAATGGAAAAGGTATTTAAGGGTTAGCCCCAAAAATGTGTGGTCTTGGATGAGTGCCAAGATGCACCCAGCCATAATACCTTTTGCTTTATGGTCCTTGTATCCTATTCTCCTTTATTAAACTTTTAAATTTTCACAGGATGGAGACACAAGAAAAAATAAAATATATTGATGTGACACAAAGGATGTCATGCAGATAAGCCAGAGTGTAGAGAAACCAAACAAAGGAGTTCCCAAAACATCAGAATGCCCAGAAGAATGTTTGAATAATGTATGAAACACATGAATATGCATGTACCTTAGCAATGTAATGATGATAACACTGCCTGTATATACCAGTCTGTTCTTTGGCTGTTCCCCAGGAGCACGCCAGCACTGGACTTTTTGCCTCTTATTTTATCCCTTATTAAACTTTACAAAAATTCTTTATCTTCAACTCCATTTTTCACACTATATAGTTGTTGGCTTTCGCTATTATGTATTGATTTTTGCAAATTATTATTAATCACAACGATTTTGATATAGTACAGTTTGTAATCACTTTTACATGCTTTTGATATAGTGTGATTTGTCACATTTTTGTGGCCAATGCCCTGGTCTCTGTGTAGCTCATAATTTCAGAACATCATTTATGGATGATTGTCGCCAACATTTCTTTATGAAAAATCCTCTCTTAGGATTTTCCTGCTGAAGTTGAGAGTTTCAGCAACAAGACATAAACAATAGATTGTCTGCTGCTGTGGAATGTGACAGGGTGTTCTGTGATTAGTCTGATGTGGATGTTTTGGTTCAGTGACCAGTCACAGCAGAGCTGGCTCTGGCAGTCTGTCAAGGTCAGCTCGGGTGTTATCATTCTTTACTTTCTTTCCTAAGTAGTTAGCAGCTTCTGGAATTCTCCTTTCTTTTTCTTTTAGTATAGTTATAATAGATGTATATATGTTAAAATAATAAATCAAGCCTTCTGATACGGAGTCAAGAATCACATCTCTTCCTTCACCCCAAGAACCTTGTGGCAACGCCCACAGTAGTAGTAGTAGTAGTAGTAGAATTATTACGATAATAATAAAAATAATACCAACAGAAATAACAATAATAATACTGTGACTCATGGAGGACTGTGTTCTGCAAAATCAAATCCATTTGTTTCAACTTTTCCATATAATCAAACCATACCAATAACTTTGCCTGATCAGTATTAATCATGATAACAGAATTTACTTCAGGTTATTGAAAGTAATTATGTAAGCGCACTTGTACTTTTTTTTATTGTACTAATTTTTATTGCAAATGTATTACTCATAAAATATTTAATCCAATAAACCTGTTTGCTAAAATCATGGAACATACACTGTAATCATGGCAACATAATAACTACCTGATTAAGGTCTCATTATGAGGAAAGAATTTTTGACAAAAGTGAAGTTTACTCTGAAATTATATTGGTCGTGTTTTATTTTTCATTGCAGCTACCGAAGATATAAACTTTCCATCCCTTTTATAGATTGTAATCCTTCTGTGCTGATGTAAAATATGAAATAACATTATCAGAAGAGATTGCACACTGTAGAAACTAGTGTTCATTTAGGCATAAAATCTGTAATATTTAAGTATCTTCAAATAATGGAATTTCTTGCATTTTTCAGTTCTTAATGTTTTATCTACAAATATAAACTTTGTAATGAGGTCTATGGCCTACTAGAGATTATCTGTACTCATAAATGAGATAAAGATCTCATCCAGATCTTTTATTTCTCGAAGGTTAGACCTCTTTTTGGGTATTCAGTGTAATTCCTAGCTTGATTTAAAACAATTTAAGATTTGTGGAAAAAAAGAGGTTCTACTCAAAATGAATACAAATACAAAAGCATTTCTTGTCTGACACAATACAATTTCACCTTTGAGTTGGGTTTTAGCCTTTCATGTTTTCTCCGTGCATACATGAACCCCAACTCTGTAATATTCTTTCTTCCTTTATTGTTTTTATATCCTTGCTAGTTAAGTTATAATAAACCTGTTAATGCAACAAAAATGTTATCTATCTAAGCTGTTAGAGGTAGGAACTTTTAATAGTATTAAACATTTTAAATGAGATATTTTATCAAAATTATTTTTTTATTGTATGGAAATTCTTTTAAAAAATCAAACCTGTAATGTATTCCAAATAACTATATTAAAAAAAATCTGAAGAATAATTTATTCCTATTTTAATTTTCTGTCTGTTAGAAGTTGTTATAGAAAAGACATATACTTGTTAGTAATCGTACTGTAGGGATTTTGTACTTTTTTTGATATGATGCAGGGAGGTACATATAAACTTATGGAAAACAAAGGGGATTTTTAACTGTCTTTTTTTAAAAAGTAATGGGGGGAAATCGTGGTTAACTATTGTATTAGAAAAGCATCACAAGTAGCATAGGCTTTTTTATTTCTGTCCAAAGGAATTATATATGGTCGTTTTAAAGACACAACTAAATATTTAAGATTCAGTTCTCAAAGTCGTGAGATATAATAGATACTGTCTGACATGTATTTTTATGTGCTATTATATGAGATACATAAGTAACATCATCTTTTAGGGTTATTAAAAATATTTGAATTAAAAAATTACCATGTGGCATAAATGATGAATCTGTTCCTTAGAAACCGTGAGGAAACATCCTTTTTTTAGTTTAACTATATTTCAGTAAACCAAAATCCCTTTTTAAAACAATTTTAAAGTATATTTCCTGATTCTTAACAAGAGACAAGCCTTAAATTACTTTTACTATAGTTCAAAAGTAATTTACTTGTTTAAAAGTGTGATAATTTAGCTTATTTATTTATTAATTAAGACCTATTTCTACAGTGACTAGACAAATGAATTTTATTACATACTTCATAAGTTATGCTGATTCTTTGGTGAACTGGATATACCATAATTTCTAATAATATAATATCTTAATACTCACAGATTTTTCATTTTTGTATTGACGGCCTGTTCAGTGTTCTATCAAAACCTCAGTATTCTGTAAAGCAATGATTGTTTGTTCTCTGACTGAACAGCAAAACTTAAATTCCTTTAGTGTACATACAACACCGAGGAAAAGACAAGTGGAAATCTGTATGTTTTTATCCTTTACTTTTCACTTTTCATTACAAAATATAGAATATAAAACATATACTGTATCTGTTACTTTTTTGCACACTTTTTAAAAAAGTTTTAATTTCTATATTTGTGTACCTTTAACAAAAAACACTTTCAGATTTTTTTCTTACTGATATAGTCGCGTAAGAGATTACAATATAAATCTGTACTTTTGCATACCCTAGTTGATTTCTGGCTTTGATTTGTACCCAGATTTCCTAAGCAACATTTGCTTGTGGTACAGCAGTTAAATATATGTATCAAACATTCCAAACCATGCTTCTAAGCAGAGGCAGAAAAAAAATATACTTTTTAAGTGCAAAATCGCTATTGTTCTCCAAAATTCTTCCACAAATATCAGTTTTTCTTTAAAAACAACATGGATATTAGAAAATTTTAAAGAAAATTTTAATTTGAAATAATAATATTCCAGGAATTTCCTGAAGATGCCAGTCATCTGCCACACAAAGACATTCAAATGGAAGAGAAATAATCTTCATGAGAAAGGTGCCAGGTAACAGCATTTATAGATAGAAAATTAAGCTATTTCTTGCAAATAACAGCAGATGGTTTTTTTTAAAAAAAATCTTTAACATCTCTGCAACATAGTTCTTGATTTTCTGTTGGAAATTACAACAAGAACTGTGAGTATCAAATAGCTTTCCACTGTGTACTCAGGTGCTTTTCTTTCCTTTAACTGTTAAAACTAAATCCAGATGATGAAAACCAAGCTAGAATAAAGCAATTTCTGTTCTAACGACTTTTATGTTAACTTTACTGCTTTTATTGTTGGTATTAAGACTGATGAGTACACATTTTATACATGAATCTCAGAGGTTTCATGCTGTAAATGTACTCAAGTAAGTCTATAAGTTAGACCAGGTTCTTAGTATGCAATGATTGATTTTGTAAATAAAGATTTTAAGATAGTGTGAATGCTGTAGCTAGAGGTTTAACGAGGTTTGCCTTCTTAATTACAAAAGGCTACCCATTCGCTTCAAGAATTTTTTTAAACAATTCCCAAGGTAGTTCAAATAGCTCTCTAATCTAAGAAATCAATATGGAGTTTAATAGAGACAACACCAATTGACTGAGGTATTAGATTCCTTAGTAGTTAGAAGACCAAGGCTTTTAGTTATAAGGCTTATTTTTAATCTAGTGCAACTCGTGTCCCTATAATCTAATGCAGTACACAAAGCATTATCCTCACAGGACATTTGTGATTTACCAGGCAAAACATTTTCCAAGCAGCAACTACATGAAAAACAGAAAAAGAAAAAGAACAGAGATTACAGTGAAAATCTTTGTATTATATCTCTGTTTTTAAGGTCATGCTCTATTCTCCAACATCATAAAATGCTAAAAAATACCTTTTGCAACCCCATATTCAGCATGAAAATATAACTAAAATCATGTCACTGTACATACACAAGTTGATAGGTTAATAATTATTCTTTCAAGTTAAATTCCTCTCAACTCCATCAAAGCACTCAGTTTCTCAACTTCGTGGGAGAAAAAAGGTGGAGCATTCTGATTTTCATCTACATGTCTTTGGTTTTTTCATCTGAGAAAAAAAAAATTAAAAATCAAAAGTACGCACTCACATACAATACTGCCACAAATTAATTTGTAGATAAGAAATAGTGGGGCCAGACTCCTGTATAAATTAAGAAAATCAGTATGTTTCATCTATACCTGGGGACCAAATAGAGTTTGCAGGCATGTAAAAAATGGCTAAGGGACAGTGTCCCACTTCAGGGAAGAATTGCATTACTGTGTAGTTGGGATTCTATTTTTCCTTCATTTGGTAATTCTCTGTAGCACAGTTCATTGTAATTCAGGAGAGGAAAGGTGAGAAAGCCAGGAAAACCAGTGTGGAGCCCATAGCTTTTCCTGACTCGACCACCTGAACTTAAAACTAGAATGACAAACAGAGTAAAAATGCCTCCAGTTATGCAAAAACTCCCAAAAGGATTATTTTCAAATAATTCTGTCATGGAAGTCTTTTAACGCCCACAATTAAATATCCTCAGTTTCTGAAATCTGTAACTGCAGGTTTTCCTGCAGTAGCAGTGAAGATTTAATTTGTCAGCAGTCTTCTTTTTCAGAAATTGTGGCCACTAAATAACCAGGGATTACATAACATACTCTAATACAAAACAAGAAGTGAACTTATAGCTGCATATATGTATATATACACATGTAAATTTTAATTAGTTAATGCAATAATGGATTAACTTTTATTTACGCATGCACACATTCTATTTTTACATGTGAGCAAGCTCAGGAGAATAAATAGTTTTCTTCATTTTCTTTCTCTGTTATTTAATTGTACTTTCAGATCAATTCCATCTTCAATTACTTCCCAAGGCATTAGGTTAGAGTTCACAACCTTTAACACCTGAAACAGATTAGAAATACCTATTCTTTTTATAGATTCAGTTTTAACAGAAGGTTATATCTACTGGAGTAAAACTCAAAGACTAAATTAAGACCTAGTAGGTAAAAAAATTGAGTTTAAGAAAATTTGCTCAGCAAAGGGTTTTTTTCCCCCAAAAACAGAATAAAGCTCAAAAGTTTCAGGCAGATTTCTGCCTTCCAGCTACTTAAACTTTGAGAATAGAAGTGGCTGTTCATAACAGCTATGCTATGATCTCTGTTTCATCAAGTTCATGACTGCAGAGAAGTGGGAATAAGGGGATTATTGTGAAGATGCATGGCCATATGCTTCCTTTTCTTTTTTTAATGGTCTTTCCTAGGTCTAGTTCTGCCCACTGCTGGAAATGATTCAACAGTTTTGAGTTCTTACACTGATTAAGAAATAACTGGTTATTTCAAAAAGACAATCAAATATTAAAAATTTATTTTTTGCTAAATATCAAGGGTTTTTTTTATTGTCGCTAACTAAGCTATTTGCTGTCAAAGGAGTATTTTTTAACATAAAACCTTTATTACATAAATGTTTAAATATAAAACCTTTATTACATAAATGTTTAAATAATTGTTCATAGTTTCTGTAGATATAATTATAGGCATTTTAACTTTTACTAAGTAAAAATAAATTTCAGATAGATTTAGATTAAAACTCTCAGACTTCATAACTAAAGGAAAGAATAATTATTTTCTCTGAGGGACTGAAAATACATTCACCAGTTGCCAATGTTAAAATTGGTCATAAATAAAATCCAAATTTATGGAGATTTACTAAAAGACTAAGAACTTTGTTTCAGTTTTGAAAGAAGAGATAATGCTGATTAGGTGGAAAAATTTTGTTAGAACACAGATTAACATCTGTAGTAGCAAAGAAAATGTATCTACCATGCTAGGGAAGCATTAAATAAAAGCAGATTATTGTTGTATAGCTGTCTAAATTCTGATGCATGTTTCTGAACATTAAATTTCAAGGGACTTTTGTACTACATGAAGGAAATAAGTAGAATTGCATTTATTTTCTATGTTTTTAACACTATGGTAAATATTTCTTTCAAGTAATCTTTGACATTTTTAAGGCATTGAAATGTGACTTCTACAGCAGGACTAGCTAACTTTTCACACTAATTTCTGATAACTGCTTCTTTATCACAGCCTGTTGTTCTATCAATTCCTGCTGAGAAATTGTGTATTGGCCAGACTGTTGTATGATAGATTGGTGGATTGTATGAGGAGACAGCCTGTAGAGCAAACGTACAGGCTGAATGCCCCACAATTTTAATCTATAAATAAAGTATTTGAAAAGCTGTTTTGCTGAATAAAGCTACTATGACATATGCAGCTTTGGGGACTTTCCCTTTAGCAAATGTCTATGTTTGCCTTCTAGGCACATGCATCACAGCATCACAGCTCTTCAAACTGTGCTCACACTTTTTCCTGTCATCTTTATCTTCACTTAGATTACTGGTGCAAGAGCCTTGCTTTATTTTATTTTATATTTATTTTGTATAGTATCCTTTTCATTCACATTTTAAGAAGTAGGAAGGGAAAGGTCAGATCAGTTCTGATTATGTGATATCTTCATAACTTTTTATTTTATTCCTTTTTTTTTTTTTCCTATGGCAGTGCCTTTCTCTAAATATAGCTTCACTCTTCCATGAGTAATGTTTTCATTTCTATGTCTGAAATAGGGAAGAGCAGACCTATTTTAAGAGACATCCAATTTGCATTGGCTTAATTATGCCAGAGGATCTTTGTAGTAAGCCTGGCTTCATCTCCATCATATGTGCCTTACCATGTTCATTATAGTGCAGAAATCCACTTTCCAAATCCCAGAGACTTGAAGGCATTTCTGTGTAAGGAGGAACCTGGCATCTGGTTTTGAAAAAATGCCTGTAGACCAAACACTCATACTTAAAAAGGAAAAACTGCCTCCAATATTGCTGATATCCTCACCGCAAGAGCTGACTGTAATCCTCACTGAGCACTAAGCCTCACTAAGTCAGTGACGATGGTACATACTGCATATTTCTTTTCTTCAGCAACAGAAAATTTATCTCAAATCTGGGGCTGTCAATATTCTCTTAAAGTCAGACATTTACAAGAACAAACAAAACAAACAAGCCAAACAAAGAACTACCACCTGTTTCTGTGAATCCTGAGAAATTTGTCCTCTGGGAATATCTGAGATCTTACTTTTTTGTACTTCTAGAAATTCTACAACATTATGTCTTCTCTAACCTAAAGAATTCAACTTCAAAATTGCTTTCATCTTTTTATGAGTCTTATGTAATATTAATTTTAGAGCCCTTCTGGTTTCCAGAAATCCACAAGTATTGTAACATAATTGTTCAGAATCTTCTTGCTATGTGTTCTGCTTTGGTAGGGCAGGTGTAATTTTAGACATACAGGGTTCAAACTTCTTCTAAGAAATTATGTTTTACTATTTACAGATTTTTCTTTCTCTGAACTTTAAAATCACTGGTTAGCATATCCATGCTGTACGTGATGTGAACCATTAAGTACAAAAAACGTTTAAAAACCTTTGATTAATAATGCAAAGTTTCTTCCTACTAAGCTGAAGAATTTCAGGACGTGTTTTCAAAATGTGCAACCCCTTTCTGGCCTCCTTTCTGCTTTTAGAGGTCTCTCTGAAATACCAAGAGCACTGAGAGGAACTGACAAGCAGAGAGACACACTGCAACATCATAAGTACACAGCACCATATGAGCCTATTCCGTGGACATTCCTAATGTAGATGTCCATCTTAGGTGGTTGCAAATCATGCTGCAGAATGATGTGTAAACAAACAAACCATTTCTAGAAACCCCAACTGACATACACCTATTACTCTATAATTATTTCTAATCAATAACGTTTTATTGTCCCAAAACTTTGAGTATAGAGAATTAGTTTTTGTCTTCTTTGGGTGTATTGGGTTTGCATGGTCAGGTTTTGGTAATGGGGTCCTGCAGCTGTGGCTTCTAGAGCAGGGAAAGGGTGTGAGGGGTCCTTTCCCTGAGGAAAAAGGTTGGGCAAGAGACAATGTGCAATGAACTGACACCGATGACTATTTCCTGTTCCCTTATGCTGCTTATGGGGAGGAGTTAGGGAATTCAGGGATGATGTTAAGCCCAGGAAGAAAGGACTGGTGAGTGGAAAGTGTTTTATCAGATTTAGTTTTCTGTTTCTCATTATCCTACTTTGATTTGATTGGTAACAAATTCAATTAATTTTCCCCCACATTTGGTCTAGTTTGCCTGTGGCAGTAGCTGGTGAGTGAGCTCTCCCTGTCCTTACCCTGACCCAAAAGAATACTTTTGTAGTATTCTTTCCCTTGTGCACCTGAGGAGGACGGCTGACAGAGCAGCTTTGGTAGGCTCCTGGCACCCACTCGGGGTTAACCCAGCATACAGGATTGCATAATTTTTTTAAGCAACCTCTTGATTTATAAAGAAAATAAAGTAACCCAATCACATCAAAGCTTAATTAACCTACCTTAAAAAGTATTCACTGTACAATTCATGTTGCAATATATAGACTTCAACATCCACTTTAAGTCTATTTTGTCCTGCGTCCAATACCAAAATTTGTGACCTTTCTCCTTGTCTTCCTCAAAAATCTATGTACCTTGATTTATTACTGACTTACAGTAAATAATTAATCTGGATTCCTGTTTTAAAATTAAAAAATATTATCAAACCCTGTTCAATTGCTTAAGCTCCTTTAATGGCAATGGTCTACGTTAGCATCATCAGTGGGATCAAGTGCATCCTCAGCAAGTTTGCAGACAGCAAAAAGCTCTGTGGTGTAATCAGCATGTTGGAGGGAAGCACCTATGTGAACCTCATGAAGATCAACGAGGTCAAGTGTAAGGTTTTGCACATGGGTCAGGGCAACCCCAAGCACAAGTACAGGCTGGACAGAGAATGGGCTGAGAGCAGCCCTGAGGAGAAAGACTTGCAGTCTTGAAGGATGATGAGATAAACGTGACTCAGCAATGAGTACTTGCAGTCCAGAAAGCAAATCATATTCTGGGCTGCGTTAAAAAAAAAATGTGGCCTGTGGGTTAAAGGAGGTGAAATCTCCTCCTCTACTCTGCTCTCCTGAGACCTCACCTGGACTACTGAGTTAGCTCTGGAGTTCCAAACATAAGAGGATGTGGAGAAAGTCCAGATGAGGGCCAGAACGATGGTTAGAGGGCTAGAGCACATCTCCTGTGCAGACTGAGAGTTGGGGCTCTTCAGCCCGGAGAAGAGAGAGCTCCAGCAAAATCTTATAGTGACCTTCCAGTGCCTAAAGGGGCCCTAAAAGAAAGCTGGAAGGGGACTTTTTACCAAGGGCATGTAGTGATAGGACAAGGGGTATTGGCTTCAAACTGAAAGAATGTAGATTTCTATTAGGTATAAGGAAGAAATTGTTTATTATGAGGATGCTGAGGCACTGGTACAATTTACCCAGAAAAGTGCTGGATGCTTCACCTCTGTAAGTGTTCCAGGAAATATTGCAAACTTATCTAATGGAAGGTGGCCCTGCCCATGACAGTGGAGTTGGAACCAGGTTATCTTAAAGGTTCTTTCTTACCCTAACCACTATGATTCTATGAGAGTCAGAGATTCTATGTTAGAATCCTCTATCTCAAATTTGGAAATGAATGCTTTTATACCTAAGGCTCTGACATGGACAAAAGCAACTGTGTGCTGGCGGTTTAACAAGCTATTGCCCACCAGCTGAGCTACTGCAAGTGTGCATATGCATTCTATTAGCACAGCCTAATTAGCTGAAAACCCCTGCCACTACAGTTAGTTCTGGGAAGTTTATAGGAAAGGTTTCATTATATTGCACTATTTGTAAAATGAGGTTTTTGTTTATAGACTGAACACCCACAGTTGTAGGCAGTGAACATAGAAAAAAATATCATTAAGCAAATATAAATGATAGAAGACTCATGTTGTTCTCTTCTTTTATTCTGAAATTCTGAAATTTTCTTCATTATCTCTGAGGCCATAATTGGTAGCTGTCTTGCAAAATGGGACATAATACTTATCATCAATGTTTTTAAGGCTGAATAATGAAATACCACATAACTTAGGATAATATGTTATTCATACTTATTCAGGTTTTTCTTGCTAAACTCATCCTCTACATTTCACTGTTCTTATTTCATTTTCAAATGTTCACTGTTTCTTATTAATTTTTCCTTCCTAAACCAGCAAATATTTCCATATTGTTATTGGGACAAAGAAATATAAGAATGAACAAGAAAACTCACCTTTTTTTTGGATTTTAATACTTGAATTTATCTTGTCTATAAAGAAGTCCTAATTATTATTTCACTTTGTGTATATATATAGTTAGACATGACTTTAAATCAGTGGCTGGCTTAAAACAGAGGCATAGTTCTATTGGATTGCACTTTAAGACAAGTAATTGCTTAACTCTTTTAATGAAACTAGAGGACTGGAAAAAATTATCCATTTATACTTTTAAATAGTACTACAATTTTTTTTTCACCAAGCAAGATTTATTTGCCTTTTAGTAGCACAACACAGAAAGGACAAGGGCAAGTTCTTTCAAATCAGAGACATTGTCTTTTGGTTGGTTTGTTTTTTTTCTAATTAACCACGAAGATAATAGTTTTAGAATCTAAGAGCTTTAGATTTTTTTTACTGCCTTGGCTGCAATATGATAAACATTTCTGTACTTCTGATAGATACCTTAATATGCACACACAATACAAGTAAAACAGTCTTATGACTGCTAGGTTAGGTGCTGTAGGATACAAGAGCAGGAAGAGGATATGGCTTTCTACAGGCAGACTGAAGCAGCCTCACAGTCACAGGCACTGGTTCATGTGGAGGATTTTAATTACCCTGATGTGCCCTGGGGAAGCCACACAGGCAGTCCAGGAGGCTCCTGGAGAGACTGGTGACAACTTTCTGAGTTAGTGGAGGATCTCACTGGTGTGCTGTTTGACCTCATACAAACAAACAGGGAAGGCCACAATGGGGGTGTGAATGTTGCCGGCAGGCTCAGCTGCAGTGACAGTGAAATTGTGGAATTCAGTGTCAGGTGAGGAGGAGGCAGGGCAGCAAGAGAGATTGCAACCATGGGCTACAAAAGAGTTAACTTTGTCCCATTCAGAGATATTCTTGGAAGAAACCCATTGGAACAGCTCTTGCAGGAACAAGGGGTCCAGGAGACTTGGTTGATATTCAAGAATCACTTTCACCAGGCTCAAAATGATGCATCCCAATAAGCAGAGAAATCAGGCAAAAGGTGTAAGATGAATAAAAACTCCTGTCATTACTGAAGCCTAAGCAGTAAATATGCAGGAGATGGACACAGGTTAGGCCATTTGGAATAAATAAAGAGAGGTCAGAATAAGTAAAAATGAGACAAGGAGGGCTAAGGTCCATCTGTAATTATATTTGGCTGAGGATGTCAAGGACAACAAGAAATTCTTCTTCGAATACATTGATAACCAAAGGAAAACTAAGGAACACCTGTAAGGAAACTCATTACTAAATAGAAGGAGAATCCTGCAAAAGAAGATGCAGAAAAGGAAGAACTACTAAACACCTTGCTTGCATCAGTCTTCACTGACAAGACCAGCCCTCAGAAATCTCTGACCCAGGAGACCAGGGTAAAGGAACATTAGAAAGAACACCACAGAACTCAACTTTATGAGTCTCTTAAGAGGTCTTGTGTTCTTTTAATGTACCCTGAGTTAGATGCAAGGGAGAAATACTGACAAGACATTATTAAATACATAATGTCAAAACAACAAAAACTTTGCTGGCAAACTTCAGAAAAATCAGATAGCTTTGACAAAAGTTTAGAACAACATTCAGTCAACATAAAGCTTTTCAGGGATTATTAACTTTATCCATTCAACTTAACATACCCCAAACTCATCTGATTTTAAGTTACTCAAAACTCTGAGAAGAGGGATTTAGAAGAAGAAAAGAGAGAAAGAGAGAAATTATTAAAAAAATAGCTATAGAACAACCAAAAAGAACAACAGCTGCCATCCTGATTCCAGTGGTGTTCAGTTGACCTAAAATCCAAGAAGAGGTAGGATCAAGACCTGTGTGTGCTTCGTGCTCTGGCTTAGAGTACCCGTTGGCTTTCCTGGGCCCTGCCCCCAGATGGGACTTCATTCAGTTGGCCACTCAAGATCTGGGTTAAGTGCTCCAGGGTCAGGGTGTGGAGCATTGCCTCCCAGTGACTGGTGGCCACTGGGGGACAGATACAGGCTTACAGGGGGTGGGCTGTGTGGAGAAGGGCATTTCCTCACCAGGCCAAGGCCCAACTTGCCCATTTTCCATACACATGCAGCTGAAATGCCAGCAATCTCTTCCAATCTCTCACACCACACTTTTTGAGGAACAGCTGTTTTACATGCATTGTCCTCTTCTGAGCTCTGCCCGTGGAAAAATAATTTTCAGGAAACACCTTTTTTTGATTAAGGGTAACAGCTGAGGTGTTCGTTCTTCTTTTCTTTTGAAAGCTGTTTTGCATGCCAGCATGAATTATCTTTTTATAGCTATAATGTCAAGTGTTATGGTTTTATATACCAGTTCATGCTACTCAGCACTGTTCTCAGGAGGAAAATTATGAAGGAGCAAAAGTCAAACTTCATAACATTAAGGGCACAGATCACATTTCAGGAGATTCAATTGTTCAATATCAGTGCCATTTTCAAACAAAATATAAACACCTTGATATTCTATATGATATGTAAACAAAATGAGGTGATTTCAATCATCTTATATTCTTATCTGAGAAATGTACCTTAAATTTAAAGTAGTTTACTAAGCAATAGGAAGATTACCTCAAGATTTGTCATTTATTCAAAATGAAAATGTCCATTAATAAATGACTACATGTAAAATATGTAAATTGTAAAATTATTTGTTATTTCCACAGTGTTTCAAAATATTCCAAATCATAGTTTCATTTTGATTGAAAATAAGTAGGTGAGCAGTCACTGTCATACATTATTACTATTTGATACTGTTAACAGGCAAGAAAAGAACTAAAGTGAATCTTTTAAATACAATTATAAAACAAAATATTTTGAGCAATTTATGTAGTTTACAACATGTCAGGAAGCAATATTCTGGAGTATGAAAGAATTCAAGTGTCTGTGCAGAGTTCGTGTTAGATGGTTCAGTACACCTGTCTTTCATAAACAACAGAACTCTGGTTGCCCCAAATTCCAAGGATGTAGGAAGAGACCACTGTCATCCACAAAAAGACACAAAAAATGAGACAGTTTTAATTAGAGTAGCTTGCAGCACTCATAACAGACTAGCTTGTCAAGTATTTTTAGATGTCCCAGAAAAATGTCTCCTTCAGAATAAGAAAGATAACAATGTTGAATATAACATATCTTATAATTTTGTTTCCTTTTCTGAGGAAAAAGTCAGGATGTTTTTCTTCAGAAACTTCCATTTGTTAATCAACAGATATAATGTTGTGGATTATACTGCATACCTGGATATGTAAACTGTAAAAAGACTAAAACAACCAAATTAAGGATATATGAATATAAGATCTACCAAAGCTATGACAGGAACTAGAAACATCTTTATTAATTCCTTGTCAAGAAATAACACTACTTAATTATGTAGACATTTTTCCCAAGAGATTTTTTTCTAGTGAGGAATTTATTGTGGCTGAGTTACAAGCCCATACAATGACACAATAATTTATTATCCAAACATTAAAAATACTGATGTTTTCCTTTGCAAAATAGATTATTTTGAAATTACTGTAATATTCAAGCCTTATTGGTGTTGCTTCCAAAGATAAAGTGCCTTATAGTTTAGTCTTTTGTATTTTAAAGCTAAAATAAACATGCTTTGTAATGACATTTATAAGTGTTGCTATCATCCAAAAAATGGTGGCTTAAAGTATTTCAGTCAGACAAAAAAAATTATGCATTTAAAAATTTTCTTTGTACTTGAGGGAGAATGAAGCAGATGGATCTTCAAATACAGTTTACAGGAAAGTATACATCCGTAAAAAAAATTTTTACTCTTTTACTCATAAATTGCATTGTATTAAATAAGATATGCTGAGAAAACTTTTGCTTAGATTTTCAAAAGAGTGAAGTGTTAGGCACCCTTTGTTAATTAAGCAACTGTAATTTTTTCAGTATCTTCAAATATTTCAGGTTTTCTGGTCAGCTGAATATTATTTTTTCCTGGAGTTTTTTTATTTATTCTGTGAAATAATTAATAATGAGAAAAACAAACAACTTAAACCCCACAAGAATTATCATGCATTCTAGACTTTCTTCAGTACTTTCATTTTCTCTGGTTATTTGCAGAATCTCTTGCTATGCATAACTCAAGAAATATTACCAGCTTTAACACCACAAGTATCTTAGACAAGGAAATCTTTGCATTTTATGCCTTTACAGTATATTTCAAGGTTGTTACTTACTTACATAGCTGTTAGGAGTTATTGAAAATTATAAAAGTATAATAGTAAATTATCTGTATTTTTTCTGTAAAATTCTATTTTCTTGGGTTTTTTTCAAGGTGAAATAGAATATAAGATAATGGATAGAAAAAAAAAGGGGCATCTGTGTTTCAGACAGACCACAACTCTTCTCTCATCAAAAACTTATTTATTTCAATGTTGCTATATCTGGAACAATCTGCATATCATTATATTGTTATTAATGTATTTATTGCTTTTAGCAATATTATTATTTCTATTAGCAATATTAGCAAATTTTTCCAGCTATATATAGATTGTAAGAATTCCAGATAATTTTCATTATGAATCTGCCACATGCTTTTTGCATCACTTTACAAGTATATCAATTTACATTTACATTATCTTGAGGTCTTAAAGTGGGTTTTGTTTCACTATCTGTACTTGCATTATGAAACCCTTATTGACTTCATGGCACAGAGATCTTTTTAGTCTAGTCTTTAAACAACTAGATTGACACTCATATGTACATTTTAAACTTAAGCTTGTCTATTTCATAGCATCCTCCTTCCCAGATACTTGAAAGGTGATCTTGCACATTTTCCTGATACTGTTCCTACCCATTACCTTTTTACAAAAGGTTTTTTTCTGAAATTCAATCATAAACTTCTGCTGGCCTTGCCCTGGCCAGTGATTGTTGTACTAAATGACATCTTGACATTGTCCTTCAACCTAAATTATTCTATGATTCCATGGAATTAAGAAGGAACATCTCTGCAAATTACTGACTATTTGACCTAATGTGCAAATTGTACTTACCTAGTAATAGAACATTGAGGTCTTGGCTAGACAAAGACCAAGGAAAATAGCCTTACAGAAATGAAAAATTATTAGGAAAAAGAAAAAAAACCCCTACAAACGAAGAACCAACAAGCAAACCACCCTAAAAAATTACCCAAAACAACCCCAACATCTAGCAACTAGCTAGATAAATGTGTCTTTACAATTGCCTGTAGTAATGTAAGACTTTGGTGCAGAATATTTACTGACCAACAGACATTCCAGCCCTATATATGTTCTAGAGCAAAGAGCAGAAGTTGAGCTGATGCACTGAATCTGAAGATCCTTGCACGAGAAATCATATCCTGTACCACATTGGCACCAGTGATCCTCCCTAGGAGGATTTCTTCCAGCCCCTGGACTCTCAGATTCAAGCAGAGATCAGATTTCATGGATAGCAACAGGACCCATCTGGGTGCATCTGTTCTCCAGGAATCCACAGGTGAGCCTTGAAAAGCCAGCACAGGCCCCACTCTTCATTCATCAGCAGGCTACTGAGATTACTACAAAGAAAATTCTTTAAGATACTAAAAGATCATTCACTCTTTTTTCTTTCAATATTTCATGCCGACAGCAGGAAAATATATTTTTCCTTCAGAAATTTTGGGACCAGCTCTAGTCTGCTAATTCAGACTGACTTAGATATGGCAGACACATAGCAAACTCTTAGGCAGCATTTAGTATTTCTATGGCATTGGCCACGTGTCAGATGCTAACAAACAGAAATGTAAGCCCCTCTGAGTTCAACTTTGAACTAAGTTGTTTCTCTCTAGCAGTAAAATGCACCTGCAGCATAGTGAAAAACAATAAATAATCTCAACCATTTTTTTAATGTAAAAAAGAAAATATTTAATGGCTTTAGGCATACTTTGTTGCCTTTGCACCTATGCCTGTGCAGAATTTAGCTGTAAAAAATTGTTTTGTAGAATTCAGAGAGGAAGAAAGATTATCAAGGGCAAATAATTTGTGCTATCTAGAGCACATGTCTTGGGGTCTGACTCTTAGCCATTTTTCTTTCATTTTCTAACAGGCTTAGTAAATTATGTTCCTTTGCTTTTTCAAAATCTATTAGTTACTATCTTCTTTTCCAAAAAAGTGTTATCTCCTGAGTAATTCTTGTATATCATCAGAAAATTTTGAATTTCACTTCCTCAAAGGTATCCCTAACTATCAGTGTATAAGTGGTAGTAACTATTCTGGTGGCACAGACTAAAACTTTACTATCATAATTATATTTGTTTTTAAAAACCTGTGTTTTTTAGCATGCACATAAAATGCTAATCAGTATTTTTTTCTATGAAATATAGTATCAAAAAAACCTGGAAAGTGTTGATCTGAAGAAATTTTTTAATGGACTTTGATTATTTTGAAATACCATCTCAAGAACTTTGAATTTAAATTCAAATGCTAAAATGTAACCTCATTTAACCTGTAGTTTAAATTATAGTACAAAAAAAAACCTACCCAAAACCAAAAACCCCACTTTAAAACCCTGGAAATTGTGGCAAAGATTATTTCAGAAATGTTATCTCACTCTTTTCCCCCAAAGGAGATCATCATCGAAGCTGGTAACTGACAGATTGAAATCCTAACAGGATTGGATGTTCTGGGCTACAGCTCTCAAAAGCACTTCAGCAAGTAAAACATTTGATCTGTCTGGGCCACATTCTGTTCTGCTCCTTGAACTTCTATTTTCAAGTGACCAAATGTGATTAGATACAACATATTTCAAACTTATTTTTTCAGAATCAGGCAATTAGAATTTTTTAACAGTAGTTCGTTTTCAGAAAATTTCTGATTAATACTATGCAGAAGTGGAGCTGGGTTCAAATATACATTTTACCTTTACAATATGTGTGACTTGTAACTATAGTTATGATAGAGTTTAAAACACAAGACAATGAGGCCTGTTAAGTACTTGTGGTTCAGGTTATGTATAGAATACATTAAATATCAGTTGTGCAGAATTAATTTGAAATGAATGATGAAATAGCTTATATTTCATTCTTCATTTAAATTGATAATTCATCTATTTTTTTAGATAGAAGCATAATATATCTTTTCATTTCACTGATACTTTAGGCCCATTTGTATCCTTTATGGTTTTTCTTATATAGTCAAATTGGTTATATGTACTGAGAATAATATAATTCTAAAGTCCTCTCATTCACTTGCATTCAAATAACTGAGTTCCTGTTTTACCTTCACTTAAATTAACAATTTTATATCTTTACTGACGATTATAGTAAGCAACTTTTCAGGAAACTTGCAGATTTGGTAGAGTCAAAAATTACAGAATGTGAATGGCTTATGGTAATACTTTTACACACATTTTTGCTTTGAGTAGGTTTTTGAGGTTATATTTTATCTTAAATTATTCAGATAATGGTATTTTAATGGGAAAGAAACATGAATCTGAAATTGCATCTGCTAAAAGGTATATATTTCCACAAAGGTTAGCCATTTTTAGTAATGCCAGGTGGTTTTGCTAACAGACATAAATAGCAGCTATAATAGCAGCTAAGGCTGATTAGGTAAACAATTATTATCCTATTGTGTGTTCTGGTGGATGTGATGGGCTAAGGTTGCATTGGGGCTTAGCTTTCTAGTGACTGGTATTAGAGCATGGTCAGTTTCTAACGTAGCTGGATTTGGGGCTTGAGTTGGAGTTTGGTGAGAGTTTTGTAATATATATAGCAAATTGAAACAGAAACCTTGCAAACATCAGACCTTTCCTTAACATCTGAATCAGAAACTAATCAAATAAGATGAATCAATTACAAGTTGTAATATGGAGACAGTGTTAGACATGGTTGTAATGAACAATGTTGTATTTTTGTAAATCTTTGAATTTGGAGAAATTCAAATACTGTAAAAAGTGACTGATCCATGGACAGCAGATGAAATTCAATAGTTTTATTGCTTTTTTTGCAGCTATCTCACCTCTCTTTCTTCTTTACAATGTCTTTACGTAATGATCACTTTCTTACCTATGACTTAAAAGCTAATCTAATAGTAAAAAATGAGTTCTTAACAGTTATTTGACATGAATTACAACAATTGATAATCAAGAAATGATAATACGTTACACTTTTTAATTCATAACTCCAGGTGTTTGCTGCGCTGTCTTAGCAAAGAATTTGTGCACTGAGAATACACCTTAAGCATCTGGAGATGTGTTGCATAGCTTTCATTAATAAGACTCTTTCTTTTCTTGTCTACAATTGTACTATTTTTTTTTTGTCTTCATAAGTAATAGAACTGTAGAAGATTGCTACTAAAAAGACTGAGAATTCATTTGCACCACATAATCAAAGTACAAGAGTAACAGAGCATAATTAAAAATTTATTTGGTTTAGGGTTTGTTTTTTTTTCAAGAAAATAGAAGCCCTGAGACAACAAGGTAGCTTTTCCAGCACACATTTTGAAACAATTCCCTAAAGGAGCTCCTGGGCTTCAGAACTAAAGCCTGTGTGACTACAGCATTCACACCTCCCAGATTTAAAATTGTTGGGTTTTCCTTTGTATTGATTTTCCCATTCTTTCTTTTTGTTGCCAACCCTATTTGTATTAGAGCACTGCTTAGACATATTTAATAACTAGAAGACATTTTCTAATTTGTGATTCAAATGTTTCCACAGCCAACATATAATCTCTACTACTGTGTCAGTATTGATTTCTGGCTTAAACAGTATTTTTTTATTTGCTGATGCTTCTAACCTTGATCTGTTTTTAAAGAGGTGTCCTTCTCCTTCTCTGTGTTTCTTGCTAGATTGCTTCTGATACAAAGAACTTCACTGCCTAGTTTCTAGCAAAATAGTAGTTCCTTGGCTAATAATGTAAATATTTATGGGAAGTCCACACATTCCCTATCTACAGCAAGCTGCTTCTAACACTGGAATTCTGAGTCCTGGCAGTATATTAGAAATACTATGCTAGACTGAGCAAGCCATGTTTTTCCATTTCCTCTTCTAAGATTAGCTCTGTACTCACTTTATCATTGTCATTGCTTTTGTCAGCAGCTTTTGTAGTTTGATGCTATCAGTCTTGAGCACGAGGAAAGAGAATCATATTCAGCATTTTGGAATATAATGGAAGCTGAATCACTGGGGTATTTTATGGAGAAAGTTTTAGCTGAAGTACCTTGGAATTTATTTTGCATCCACTGATCCACAGTGATAGCTCATTATAATTCCATGATCAGTTTGTATACTCAGACTTTTGTCCTCAGCTGCTTATAGTCAGTAGGCTTGTGGAAAAGTTGTATAGCTAGGAGACACCTCTAGTGAGCAGTTCATTCTGATGTAAATATCCAAAATAAAAGTTAGCACCTTCTTGAAGTGGATATTCAATTATTTATTTACAATAATGGTGTAGATCCATCAGGACTAGCTTTACCTGGGAAGCTAATTTTTAGATAACTTAAGTGAAATGCAATTAGAAAACATGATCTTGTATTTTCCTAACTGTAAACATTTGCATAATAGATATATATTTTCCATTTACAGAATAGATTTTTATTTTCCAAATTTAATAAAAGATCTGGTTTCTCAATATATGTATATACATATATTGAAGTATGTAGAAAATATTTCTTATTTGCAAGAACATCTTGAAAGAGACATAAAAAAATTGGTATTTTCCTGAGGTTTGTGCTTTCAATAATTTATTTATTTTAAGAATACTAATAAAATTTATAAACTAACTGACATCTTCTAAATCGTGAGTAAATCACTAAATCATGAGTAAAATTCTTAGTTTTCACTTTAGTTAATTGGTGCATTGAACATAAAAAAATATTTATCATAAATCTATAGAATAAAATGAATTTACTATATAAGAATGCTATATACTGCTGCCATAGAATAATATGAATATACTACATATAACTTCCTCTAAATAGCTAGCCAGCATTTAAAAATAAATTATATCACTATTCAAGAATTTTGCTGACCCTCAATGCTGAAAGGTAGAGTTGAAGTCTAGTGTGTCAGCATTTCTTTGAAGCCTGGTAGACAGTTTGTTGGTTATTGTCACATAATCTAGAAACAACTGGAATCCTTATGACTTTGATAATGACTTTGACATTAACCTTTTGCCCATAGAATATAATCCATTTATGTTTCTACTGCAGTTTTAATATCAAGTTTAAGTTCCCTGACAGTACTTACCTTTCAGTCAGTGATGTCGATTTCTTGACTTAGCAGGTTTCCTTCCCAAATACCTTGATGGTATCAGAAATAGTGTGGCCAGAGGACTAGGGAAGTGATTCTTTCTCTTTATTTGTCAATAGTGAGGCCACATCTCAAGTGCTATGATCAGTTCTGGGCCCCTCACTGCAAGAAGGACATTGAAGTGCTGGAATGACTCCGGAGAAGGGCAAAGAGGCTGGTGAAGAGTCTAGAGAACAAGTCCTTTGAGGAGCAGCTGGGGGTGTTTAGCCTGGAGAAAAGGAGCCTTGAGAGACCTTATCCCTCTACAACTCCTTGAAAGGAGGCAGTAGCCAGATGGGGGGTCGGTCTCTTCTCCCCAGCAACCAGTGAAATGACAAGAGGACACAACCTTAAACTGCACCAGGAGAGGATTAGGCTGGGTATTCATTAGGATCTGTGAAGAATTTCTCCACAGAAGGGGTAATGAGACATTGGAATGGGCTGCCCGGGGAAGTGGTAGGGTCACTGTCCCTAGAGGTGTTACGGAAAGACTGGATGTGGCACTTAATGCTGTGGTCTAATCGACCTGGTGGTGTTCAGTCATGGATTGGACTTGATGATCTCAGAGGTCTTTTCCAAACTAAATGATTCTCTGATTCAGTGACTATCTTTTAGTAGATATTATAAATGATCAGCAATTTAGCCACTATTTTAATCTCTCTTTTCCTATTAAATTAATTTATATGTTATAAGTAGATTCTTACCTCTAGGACTCTAACTTATATTGCTCTATCCCATATCTGTTTTCTAGTCTATACTAAACTACTGCTTTTTAAACATCTGTCACATTAATCCTAATTTTGTTTTCCATGACAGCTGGATATTGCTACAACAAGAATTTATATAATAATTTTAGGTAAAAATTGGAATTAACTTTGTCATGCCATACTATTAAAAAGGACCACACGTATAGAAAATGAAAAAACACAGAGCTTTGATTACAACCTTTTAAAAGAAATGCCAAGGCAATAATGTAACAAGAGAGTGTCTGGAGGTACATGACAATGTAGTTCAAAGTTCCCATCTCTCTTTCTATGGAAAATATTACCTGAAAAATTTCAGTTTTGCCTTTGTTTATTCTATTTTACTCTATTCAATAGAGATTAAGTAGCTTGACAAGTACACTCTCATTATTTTAAATTCCTTTCTCCAAACCCAATTATTCAGGCAGACATATTGTTTTAATGATGTAGGCACACAGGGACTAAGAGAAGCTCAAGTAATAGAATTTAGTTTGTGAACCGATGAAGATTTGAATTTAAGCCTCCAGTGACTAAAGTGTGTGTTTCTGGCACCCCCTATTAATCTTTATGTTGGATAGCAGTATATCATAATCAACATGTTCCTATGTGATATTATGATCCAGGTAGTATTTGAAGTGCTGACCATTATATATATATATATATGTGTATGTATGTATGTATATATTTCTGAAAAGATGAGCGTTTAAGTTCCTAGTTGCTGGAAAATTATTAATGTAATAAATGGATTTTTTTTTACACTTGTATAAGGCTAAATATGTTCAGTTTTTTTTTTACTGGGACAATCATGCTTTGGGTAATTTTTATACGAAAAGTGGATAGAATAATTTCTTCTTTAATAGAGGATCAGTTAGACATTGGATACTTTTTCTCCAGTAAAGATACCTGAATTTAGTTAAAGTCATTATTTCTTTTTGTGTCTTTCTCTAAACCTAGTAAACCCTTTATAATTTGTTTGGTTTTATTTGGTTTTTCTGGTGAAATGAATTAAAAAACTAATTTGGATCTTTTTTTCTTATTGGAGTAGTTGAATTCATTTAAGTCTTGTGATATATGTTTTCTTTCTTGCTTTTATATGTTCTTTCTCTTCCACTTGCAGTCTTTCCTGAATTTTTTTATGTGAAAAATGTAGTCATAAAAGAGTTAGTGAAAACTTAAAAATGGAAAATCATTTCACTCTCTGTCCATATTTTTTGTATAAAATTATTCTGGTTTTTTCTGTATTCTGACTTGACTTCCAAAGTCAATATATTTTATGAATGCAATATTTGTAAATATCAGCTTCATTTCTTGTTTTCAAGTATACTTATTTGATTTAGTTTTCTGTTGAATTGGCACCAGCTAATCATGTTATAGACACTTCATAATTCATCTATTTTTCTAAGTCTTTTAAATACCAATAGGTTTTATGTGACATAAACATTTTACCCTTGGTGGTTAATTAAATACACTGAATTTGCATAGTATAGCCTGTTTATAGCATCATTTACCTATTATACCAGCTTACTCACTGAAAATCTTGAATTATGTAAGAATTACATTTTGTGAGAAAATATAACACACTTTCTAGTTCCACATGTAACTGAAACCCATCTTGGAGAAAAACAAAGGGAAAAAGTGGAAAAACATTTAGTCTCCATAGGCAGAAATTTATTGTTGCATGTATTTATTCCAGTGCTTTTGAGAAGTAGAAAATACATGGCATAAAACACAGTAACATTCTATTAAAAACTTCCCTTGAGGTCAATATCTTAATTCCTGCATGCTGTTATCTAGTTTAACAGAAGCTTCATCTTCCACATTGTCATGTCACCATTCAATGTATATTAGCAGAATTTTCCATTGCATTTGAAGTCAGTCTATGAAGCATTACCTTTTAAAATATTTGTATGGGTGCAACTTTTTAGTTAATGGACTGTACAGAGAGTATTCTAAATATACTCCACAGAGACTAAAAATTCACTTTATTCTGAAATATGCACATACAAGCAAAAGTGGAACCTTCCTCACTGTACTGTATAAAACAGGCTTGATGTCATCTGGAAAGGAGGAAAATTGAATGTCATTCATCAACAAAGCTCGGCAGGTAGGCAGAAGCAGAAAACACTTTCCCCCTTTTCTTAAGCAAGTAACACATTGTCATAGTGGAAAGATTTTAGTTTGGGCAGAAATTAATGTATGTGATTACGCTGATAGGTGTGTTAATTTAAATTATTGTTCTATCTACCTCTAATGGGTTTCAGAAAAGTTGAAAATAAAAAAGTATTTTATTGTGGAAGTAGAGTCCAGAGGCTAGGATTTTCTCTTCATGGACAAGGTTTATCAATCCTGATGGTGTGACAGTGGGTCAGGATAAGGGACTAATAGTGTATTGATTTTGCATTGTACAAATTCTATCTATTTTCTCAGATGTTTAAGGAGACATGTATAGGTCACTGATGGGAGCAGAGGCTGATGTTGTTAATCTTGTATAGAGTTGTGTGGTTGGGGTTTGTGTTTATGTGAGTTTATTAGTATTTTTTTTAAACTGACGCGTTCTCTTTGTAAAGACTAAAGGTTGTAGCACTTCAGACATTGAGCTGTCATTTTGTAATGGCAAATAAATAGAAAAAAACTAAGAATTATCTTCAGATAATTCTTTGGGTGTTTTCCTTTAGATACTTTTTAATTGAAGATTGATTAAAAATTATCTAAGCTGTAACTACATTTGATTAGTTCAATAATTCAGTTGATATGGGTATGAACAATTAAAGATATAGTGTCTTATTTTATTGCATTGCAAAGAGTTTGTGCTTGGAGTTATTTTTTCTAGAGATGTATTTTGGCACTAGTTTACCGTATCAGTTAAGTTTCCACATAGACTAAGGAATGTTATGATACTGAAAAAATACTAGTAATCTAAACAAATATATAGAGGTAATTCCAACTTGTCAAGCCATTATAAAAAATATTAATATGTCTATATCACTGCCAATGACAAGATTAAAGCTTGATGTTCTCCAAAATGCTTCAGATTGTTTTTATTAAAACTTCAATTTTACTGTAATGTTCCCTGAAATTTCTTTGACAATGACCTTTTTTCTACGATTCATAATGAAATGAAAAAAAACTTATTTCCCATAAGTTGTGAACATATATTACATCATTAAAAAAGGTTCAAATAAAATTAATCTTCTGTGGTGGGTTGACCTTGGCTGGATGCCACATGCCTGGCAAGGCCACTCTATCACTTCCCTGTCTTAGCTGATCAAGGGAAAGAAAATAAAATGGAAAACAACTAGTGAGTTGAGATAAAGCAGTTTAATTAAGCATAAGAGAAAGAAAATAAAGTCTTCAGCTTTTTTCTCTGCTTTTCTACATTAAATCTATTTCCCATCAGCAAGCAGTGTTCTGCTACTTCCCAAAAAGCTAGACCTCAGCATGAGTAGCAGCTCCTCTGGAAGGCAAAACTTATAAATAATGGATACCCCCCTTTACTTCTCCTTTTCTTTGATTTTTAATATCAGCATATGGTGTGGAATACCCCTTTGGTCAGCTTGGGTCAGCTGTCCCAGTCCTGTCCTCTCCCAAGACCTTGCCCACCCGCAGCCCACTGATGGTGATGGAATGATGGAGAGACAGCACTGATGCTGTGCCAGGGCTGCTCAGCAGTGCCCAAAACACCAACCAAAGGTGTGGTTCCAGCACCTTTCTAACCACCAATGCAGAGTACTGCACTGTGAGGGCTACTCTGGCAAAAAAAATGAACTCCTTCTCAGACAGATCCAAAACATCCCCAAACTAAATTCTATTGTTAGTATTTGAGTATTTTAACTGAATACATAGAACTTTCTTTTCAAGTCTGGCATATTAGACACGTAAGTTCTGAAAGACTCTTAATACTCACATTTATTTATTTGTAAATTTGGTATTTTTAAATAGATTTCCTTTCACATTGATTTAAGTTTTGGCTCCATCTTAGGTAGTCATCATAGCTCAATCTTCAATATTCAACTTTTTGATTCAACAAGTTGCCTATCTGATCTAAATAAAGAACATTTTATCCAATTCTTCTAACTTTACTATTTTAGTGATGATGAAAATATTAAGCGAGCCTTCAAACATTTATGTGCTAAGTTGCACCTTAATACATAGGTAGAATTCATTACATATTGGTTGGTTTTTTCTTTTCAAAATAAAACATAAAGATATTTGATGTCCTTATTTTCGCAAATAATGAGCAATTAACTTCTGGTCACTCTTTAATTACTCTGTATTAAACCCATGTAATCTGAAGTCCAGCTAGTACGTTGTTTTTAAAGGTGCCGATGATTTAAATTTCATGGAAGACAAAGCCTAAACTTTACAGTGCAAAGAAAATACTAACACATTGGCAGGGATTAGGAAAACAGCAATTATGAATTTTGTATCCTTATTCACTTATTAATCTATACTATGGATTCTGCTGTATTATTTGAAAACAACATACCTCCTTATTTAGCATGGTGTGGTAAAAGATTAAAGTTATAAAATATTATACATCTGTACATAGTGCTGGCTACACAGAATGTAATTACAGTTAAATATACATATATGTAGCTGTAGAATGTAGTTGCTTATGACAGAAACTCCCTAAGTCCCATGTCTAAGACATTAAAATAATATGTCAATATAGACCTGAAAATTACAGCAGAAAATCATGGATTTTTAAAGTAACTTTCATTGGCACAAAAAGTGCAGATATTTTAATATTAATCATATCCTTTCCCATGAACATAGGTTTTAATTACTTAATTCCCTGAGTTTCCATTTTAAGATGATTTAATGTTCTTCCTTTAAAAGTATTGTGATGATAGCAAGAGATAATTCACACAACTTGTTAGGATTCCCTTGTGTCTTATTGTCTTACCATCACAAGCCTCATCAAAAGGTATTTTAATAAAAATTTACTGAAATAATAATTCCTTCCTATGTAGCCTACAGTTCAAAGTAACTTGTCTGGGAAGTATATACCAGTGGAAAAAAAAATCCAATAAACATTCTCCACAGCACACTTCTTTTATACAATAGATATATTTTTCAAACATAAACTGGATGCAGTAAAATAAATCTATGCTTTTCATCTTTGAAGTCATGTTTCATTGTGATCAACTAGAAAGAACTCCTAATATTTCTTTTCTAGGTATCATGTTTGGTTACATGATAAAAAAAACGCTTCTAAAAACCCTTGCTGTTTTTATAAAAGTAATGAGGTATCAGAACTACTGAGGCTATGAGACTCCTGGCTGCTTCTAATTCATGCATTCTCCTAGCACTGTATTTTGGGTTTTGAAGCATCTTCAAACTGACTTGAAGAAGTATGTCCAAACATATATCAGTCTCTGAATTTTGTCATTTAAAAATATTTTATTCACTCCTCCTTTTGATATTGTGATCATTCTGTAAATATTCTAAGAGTATAAATAGTCATAATTTTATGTATTTGTTAACCTGCTCAGTTATGTTCCAAATACCCTTTGAAATTAAATTAAATTTAGTAAGGCATTCAGATATTCTTAACCCTACTAGTTACAGGCATCTTTACTTTCCTTCCTGCAACATTACTGCTTATCCTTTATATTCTATATAAAGTTAAATATAATTTATGTCTTTTAGACTAGAAGTACATACTTTCTATGCAGCCAAAGGGATGAATAGTTATGAATAGTTTCAAGCTGATTGTAATGTCTAACATTACAGTAGGCATCTCAGACCCACACAACTGCTTGCTTACCACTCCCAGGGTGATGGTGAAGAGGCTGGAAAGGGGAAGAGACTAGGAAGGGTAAATGTGAGAAAATTCCTGGGTTAAGATGAAGGCAGTTTTATAGGGAAAGCAAAAGCCATGCACACAAATGAAGCTAAGGAAGGGATAAATCACCACTTCCAGGTGGCAGGCAGGTGTTCAGTTGTCCCCACAGAAGCAGGGCACCGTCACTTCTAACAGTGACTTGGGAAGAAAAACATCGTCAGTGCAAATATCTTCTTGTCACCATGATATTTTCTGAAAAATCCCTTCGCCAGGATTTTTCTCCTGAGAAGCTGAGAAGCCTCAGAAAAGAAA
>JAWWEY010000172.1:86557134-86569815 GCA_035582745.1 Loriotus luctuosus
AGGAAGGAAGTGGCGGAAGGAAGGAAGGAAGTGGCGGAAGGAAGGAAGGAAGTGGCGGAAGGAAGGAAGGAAGGAAGTGGTGGAAGGAAGGAAGTGGCGGAAGGAAGGAAGGAAGTGGCGGAAGAAAGGAAGGAAGGAAGGAAGTGGCGGAAGGAAGGAAGGAAGGAAGTGGTGGAAGGAAGTGGCGGAAGGAAGTGGCGAAAGGAAGTGGCGGAAGTGGCGGAAGGAAGGAAGGAAGGAAGTGGTGGAAGGAAGTGGCGGAAGGAAGTGGCGGAAGGAAGGAAGTGGCGGAAGGAAGGAAGTGGCAGAAGGAAGCAGCGGAAGGAAGGAAGGAAGGAAGGAAGAAGAAAATTTGGGAAGATTAGGCGATGTCTCAGAGGCCTTACTATGGCGTCAAATCTGATTGCAAGCTAATGGTACCCATCTGTTCATCAGATCATTACATTGTTCATTTTGTCATCCTGTAACAAGACTTGTATACAAGATTTGTATAATGAAGTACCTTTTGCAATCCTCGATGTTGCTAGGAAAAAGTCCTATTTCTAAAAAACCCACAGTTCCAGTCATACAGGTGGCTGAAGAATCTCAGCACAAATATCGACTGGCGATGACTACAGTATCATAGTTTCATTAATTATGACTTTGCAGAGTTATACATCTGAACAGTTAATACCCCATCTTTAAATTTAATTTGCAAATTACTCCATAGCAAGTGCATTCAAGTATGTAAAACGTCTATTTTTTATGAAAGAAATAAAATAGATTTAGTATAACTAATAAGGTCAGGCCCATTTACTCTTTTATACTTTAAATAATCTAAAAATCTCATATTGTTTTTCTTGTGTCTTCTTTTACATTCTGATAATTTAGGCATCTTTTTCTTTTCCAACTAAGAAAATAAATCAGGTATGCTGAAAGAATTATTTCACATGACATTGATGATGTGGACTAAAATACATATTTAAATTATATTTTTTGCATAAGTGATTTTAAATAGTTTCACCCGTGAATTAAAAGAGATGCTTGTTGATAAAGGCCTTACTATATAAAATATTACTGAGTCCTCAAAAGCCTGAATTAGAAGAATGTGGTTAATATCTTAACACTCTTTATGACTATACAACTGACAGTTATACAAAGATTTTCTGGAAAACAGACCTTCCTGAAGAAACTTTACATTATGTTTACACTAAATTTAGACTTTGGAAAATAACAGGACCTGTGAAGTGCTAAAATACATAGCAGTATGTAAAAAGAGCACAAAACTGGTGGCTATTTCAGATGTAGGTATAATTAATTAACTTTTTTATTACTGTTCTTAGTCTGATCAAAATCAGATTCCATGTATGATAGAAAACAGGAAATCAACATTATCAAACCTTTTAAAGCAAGAAGACTGTGAATAATGGTGCTGCAGGTGATGCAACTACAGCTTTTAGTGCAGATGAATACAAAAAGGTGTCCAAAGGAGAGCCATGGGGAGGGTAAGGAGCCTTGAGGGGAAGCCATATGAGCAGAGATTGAGGTCACTTGGTCTGCTCAGCCTGGAGAAGAGAATACTGAGGGAAGACTTCATGGCAGTCTACAATTTCCTCATGAGTGGAGGAGGAGGGGCAGATATCTCTTCTCTCTTGTGCCCAGTGACAGGTGTTGAGGAAGCGGCCTGAACCTGAGACAGGGGAGGTTCAGTTGGATATCAGGAAAAGGTCCTTCACCCAGAGGTTGGGTATTGGAAAAGGCTTCCCAGAGACATGGTCAAACACCAAGCCTGACAGAGCTCAAGAAATATTTGTACCTCACTCTCAGGTACATGGTGGGATTCCCGGGCTGTCCTTTGCAGGGCCAGGAATTGAACTCAGTGATCCAAATGGGTGCAACTCAGCATAGTCTCTGATTATATTATTCTAAGAATCTCATTTGACCAGAGAAAAGGAGACACCATCTTTACAAAGAGTTTTCATATGTGCAAAAGAGGCTGTTATTTGACACCATTAGTATTTAAGAGGATGTAAAATTAAAAAAATAAAAGAGGATAAGCCATCCAAAAGTAATCTAGACTCCATCTCCTTTTTTCAGGGTGCTTAGCCCTATTTGTCATCATATAGAGTGCCTAATTCAAGCTTCAGTTCCAGCCAGCTCCAACACACCACTACAGGTCATGGCTAAGCCCACAGCAGAAGTAGGGCCACCTTGGGTGAAATGTACTTGAGAAAGGGCAAAATGCTGCACATGAATAGAGGAATAAAGTAAAAAATGTGGGGAACAGCTTAATTAATGTAAAGACCAGTAAAGGAAGGGGGAGGAGGTACTGCAGACACCAGAGCAGATATTCCCTTGCAGCTAGGAAGGTGAAAGCTGTTGTGGAGCAGGTATTTCCCTGCAGGGTGTGCAGCAGTCTGAAATGGAATGAAGTGAGGCCTAAGAAAGGGAAGAGGAAAGGTGTACTACGAATGGCACTGAATGCAGGTGTATTAATATTTTTGATATATAAAGAAAAGACAGTGACAGATGAAAAAACCCCGAGATGCTTATATTTTTTATTTGAGGAAAGTAAAGTTAGATACATGATTTTGAGTCTACTTATATAAAATATTATGTATAGTTTAAACAGGCATTAAAAATGGGTAACAAGACCAATGAGTTAGAAAAGCTTCAGACCAAATTCTAAATAAAATTTTCCTCAAGGAAAATAGAACAATATTTAGGTATGTAGTAATACATTGTTGAATACCAGAGTGATCAGTCTGCTTATGCAGATCTGAAGCACAACACCTGCAGAATCAATTCTTTTTTATGTAGTCTTGTATGTACTGTAGACACTTCCAGACATGCTGTAAGTTATGGACAGCTCTATGAGTATGTTACACAATTTTATATCATTAATTGGCCAGTTGTGTGCTTCACGCTCCAGTCGGATATGTTTATTTATTTTCAAAGCCTCTGCTTTGAACTGTCCAGTACCCCTCCCAAAGTGTTCTGCTTATTCAATTTTACATAACTGTCTAGTCTACAATAGCTTACAGTGAAAAGCACTGATGTTTAAAAGTTTATCACTGCATATGTAACACTTTCTCAACTGATTATATTTAGCATCTGAGTCACTATTGAAATTTTTGGTATGTTTTCAATGGGTTTTTTTTTCAAATTTTAGCAAAATCGTAATATGAAGTCATTAGAGACATTAATTTTGATCTTGCTTGGTCTGCTCTAGAACTGTGTATATCTCTCCACTGACAACAAAGATATCACAGTAAGCAAGATAGTAATTTGCATATTTCAGCTATATGATGGAGAAATTCTGAAAATTTCATTTCATTAGTATATAAAAGGGGATTAATCAAATGATGTAAATAAATGGGGAAATAGGGAAATAGAGAAAATGTTTAGACATAGATGCTAGCTAATTGTTAATTTCAGTTTATTTTTTCAACATCTGCTAGGTTCTTCATTAAAGGGAATATCACCAATATTATTTATTAATGAAGTAGACAGTTCTGTAAAAGGTTCTTTTGGGAAAGAATGCATCTTCTCTAACAACTTTAAAACACATTAGTGTAATAATCTTTATTTAATAATCTATATATGTTCGTATATATATGTATGTATATGTATATATATATGAAATATGACAAGCAGTAGGAAGTAGCTAGAGCATTTCCATATGACCAGAAGCAGCACACGTGTATTTACTTTTTTTAATAGACTTTTAGAGATACATTATCCAGATTGTCTCATGTAACCCTAATCAGTGTAAAACTCAAAGCATTTAAAGCCAAGATTTAATAATAACTTTCTGTATAATTTAAGAATATAGGATGAGACCACAAAAAAGGACATAGTGGAGGAGTGGCAAAAAAAGAAAAAAGAGGGAAAAGAGATTTGTTTCTATGAAACTGAGTTGAGTGTTTGTGATACTTCACAGAAGATAGGCTCAGAAGGTGGTATAAGTTAATGATAAAAAATGAATAGAAATGAGGATTTAGAGAAAGACATTTTAAGTTTCATGATTACTATTCAATGAAAAAAAAATCCCTGAAAAAAAAGAAGAGATAAAATAATGAAAAATAATAGGAATGGAAGTGGTTGAAATAAAATCAGAAATGCTCTTTGCAAACAGGCGAAAGTGAGTGTTTTTAATACTGCTTATGGTTGGGAATCTAGGGTAGTCAATGTGGCTGATGGATGAAAGCTGCTGAAATATGGCATTCTTTGTTGACCATAAACCACAGCAAACACCAAGCACAAAAGAGCTCTACCTCAGCACAATGCTGGGCCTGAAATGGGAGACATGCCAAAGGCTCCATTAAGTCCATAAAATATATCACTATTCATTTTTATGGAAGTGATTGGATAGTGGGATGATGGATGAATAGACAGGTAGGTAGATAATACAACAGAGATTGCTCATGGTTTAACGGTCGTTATTCATATTTAGCAATCACAATTGTATTGGTGACGACAAAGCATACAATACAATATATTGGGTTAATATTGATGAAAAAATAGAGATGTAATATTTCTTTTTGGTTCTGCCTGTGCTGCCATTTCACTTACAGAGTTATAAATTACACTTACTAAGAGGAAAAAATAAAACCTACAAGGTGATATGAAGGCTTAGAGAGCATACTGAAATCTCACGAAGTCTGACAAAGCAAATATTAAAAATAATAGTCATTCTAGAAAGAAGACAAATTCTGCAGGAAATAATGAAATTGACATAGGCAATAAAGTTACTGCCACTTTGAACAGGAGACTGTTTAAAATTCTTAGCATTAAGCAAGTGACAAATTTCTAAAATAAAAAAGTTTGAAATCAAATCCCTAGTTTATGAGCAAAAATAAAAGTTTACTGTTACTCTTTTACAGTGGGTTGACAATAAGAGATTATGAAATTCAAACAGAGAAAGAAAAAACCAGAATAAGATAGAATAATGTGAAATTGAAAAAAATAGAAGATATCACCCTCACATTAATTCTAGCTGCAACTCCAGTCATTGTTGTATGTCACTGTGCAAGCAAAATTATATATTCTTAAAGATTTTATGACTGAAATAATGTCAGCTGAATTCCAGGAAACCATATCTGAACCTCCTAAGTCACTCATCAGGACATCATATGAGACAAGAATACAGCTCAAGTGCTTTGATATGAATTCTGGCTTATTCACTGGAAAACTGTAGGCTCACTGGAATTTTGTGTGCATAAATGAGTTGTGTGATAGACATCACATTGATGTATCATATTATAATATGTAGGACATAGCAACAAAAAATAACCAAACTCAGATTTCATGAAAAGGAGTTTATTGATTGGACCTACAGTAGCAAAAATGTTATGCACAACAATAGAAATCATAGTACCTGACTGCTTATGTTTTTATAAAAATTTGTGTTACAATGTTCAACTATTCTATATTCCCAGATTTTACTGCATAGGAAAATGTATAAGCTTCACCTTGAGTAATATTTAGAACTTCCAGTGAAAACCCTGTAGCATTCAAATAACATATTCATCTATAAATGTTCCAAATATTGTAATTTATACGTCTGTATTACACACCCACATAGAAAGGTGATTACACTTGGAAATTAACACCTACTGGTGAAGAATGGTTGTTAGGAAAGTGAGGTGTGCAAATATGCATGAGAAATGATCAACAGTGACAACAGCAATGGTTGCAACTTGAGTCGAGAAGTTAAAGCTGTAGTAATGAAATTTGCTAAGTTTACCAGCCAGAATGTTCCTTCAAGAAAAAGGAGAATGAAATACATTTTACAGGAAGACTAGGGTGATCTGGAAGACTAACGAAATAAATGTGTTAAATGTTATACTTGTAACGAGTTAAAAAAAAAAAATAAACCAGAATCTCTTAAAACCATAAACTGCTTGAAAGACTGCCTGCGTTCAACCTTCATATCCCCAGTTAGCCAATCCTTGTTTGTGAGTATGAAGTCAACCAGAACATCTCATTGCCCCTGTACAACTTGGGTCAGGAGGTTGTCGTTAACGCTCGTTAAGGACCTCTTGGACTGCTTATGCCTTGCTACATGTTCCTTGAGCAGGTATCAGTGTAGTTGAAGTTCCCTGGGAGGTCAAAGTCGTGTGAACACAGGACTGCTTCTATCCTTCCAAAGAAGGCACCACCCACTTGTTCTTCCTGGTCTACCAGTCTGTAGCAGCCACACACTTGTCACCTCTACCGCTCTGCTTTTTCATCCCCACACATAAGCTCTCAGTCATCTTATCATCCATATCCAGCTGGAGCTCCACATTTCTGCTTTTTACTCACATAGAGAGTAACTTCTCAGCCTTGTCTGCCCTGCTGATCCTGAAGAACCTGTTTCATTGAAGCATTAATGAAACAAGCCATCTAACCAAGTCTCTGTGATACCAATTAGTTTATAGTCTTACAATAGTACAAAGACCTCCAGTTTCTCATGTTATTTTAGTATGCAGAGGTACCTGAAATAAAACACTTTGGTGTGCTGATTTCCAAAAACAATCTCTTTTTTCCATAATAGTGTTTTGTAGGCACTTCTTTGCTTTCATGCAAATGCTGGAGGTGGTCTTGCTTAAGCCGTGTTTATTGGTTTTGTGTTCCCTTTCACATCACTTCAGACTCTAGTCAACCTTGTCTGTCACCCCCTTACAGGCTGCTGGTAACCCTCTCTCTCCTCTGTTGGTTTCTAGTTGAAAGTCCAAATCAATCATCATTCTGGAAATAATACCTTTGCCCTGCCTGTTCAAAAGGATCCCATGTCTTCCAAAATAGCTTGTTAATTGTTATGAAATTGAATATACAATGTAGTATTTTCAAGAATTTATGGGGCTCTGCAGTCCAAGCCTTTTAGCACATGTATTGCTTTTTAGTTCATGTATTCCTGTGGAGCAAATTTAATTTGTTTATATCAATAGAAGGCTGTTACATTCCTGCATAAGTAGCAACTAAACAACCAGGAAATAACTACTCATTCTGTCTTGATTTATTTACTTTAGGATCACCAATGCAAATTTTTGCCACCAAGTAGCATTATATTTTCATGATCATAGAATCATAAAATATTCTGAGTTGAAAAGTTATCCATCAGGATCATCAAGTCCAACTCTTGACCCTGCAGAGGACACAACACCAAGAATCACACCATGTGTCTCCTAGCATTGTCCAAACTCTGCTTGAACTCTGCCAGGCTTGGTGCTGTGACCACTTCTTTGGGGAACCTATTCCAGTGCCCAACCACTCTCTGGGTGAGGAACCTTTCCTTGATGTTCAACCTACACCTCCCCTGACACAACTTCGTATCATTTCCTCAAGTCCTTCCACTGGTCACAAGAATGAAGAGATCAGTGCCTGCCCCTCCACTTCCCCACAAGAGGATGGATAATCAAAATGAAGATCACAATGAGGTCTCCCCTGAGTCTCCTCCAGGCTGAACTATATGCTTTATACAGTATAATGTACTCCTGCTAATACCATATAATATTTGCAATTCAGCTCACTCAATAGCAGTCTCAAGACAGACTAAATAGAAAAATGAGATATGAAGCAGTAGTGTTAATTGCAGCTAAAATGATTGGAGAGAAAGAAATACTGGAAAAGAAGACTAAATTATACAACTAAAGAAAACTGTAATAGAGTGCTGTAGAGGAAACCAAGAATTTTCAAAGAACTTGTTGATTCTTAAGAATAAATTAAGAATTATTTAAGAAGTTAATAATTTTTAATGAAGAAGCACAAGATGAATTAATATCCCTAGGTAAAACATAAAATAAAGGAATGAATAATAACAGAAGGTTAACATGGTAATATACTTGCAAAGGTAACCATAAGATGTAAAAGGCAATGGTGTCACTGCTGACTTGTCCACAGCAGTAAAATCAATAAATTAGTATTTCCTGGCAGGAGAGTCTCTGTATCATATTCATAAGTTGCAATGAAATAAGTTATACAGTTAAAGGCCTTTACACCAAATTACCTATTATCTATGTGAGATTAAACAGCTGAGCAGCAGATGATGACAAGGTAAATATTTTCTTAATGTAATTGTGAAAATATTTCATTTGGCTTCATCCCCACTAATTAATATTGTGCTGGCTGTCTTCACATAATAGGTCAGACTTAAAAAATAACTTTAAACCACATAATCAACATCCAGGTGGAAATGGTAGTAGTTATATTTGCTTAGCTAAATTATTTGTAGCCTATATGTTACTAGGCTTTTCCAGAAGAATATTTTAAAAATATAACTCTAAAATAAAAATGGGACTAGTGCACAAACACTTTGTTCCACAAAAATTGGGCAGTTTTGTCTACACATCACTACCACCACAACTCCTATAAATCATTGTCTTACTCATTCTTTCTCAGCTTCCCCTCACTCCAAAGCTCTGTAGTGCCAAATTTCCTTCAGAATAGTCTACATCTCAAACTGTTTCCTGTGTTTCCAGACATATTTTTACAGAGCCATTACTAATTAAATATGGGAAAAATCGGTTTTATGGCTTCTTTATAAAAAATTAATCTCATTGTTTTAAAGGCATCATAATTTGTAGCCACTGTACACTATCATACTATTTTGTAGCCAATTAGTTAAAGAAATGCCATAAAAATATTTTGAACTTTTCACTGCAGTCTCTTTTTTCAATCAATTTTTTGCTTGCAAGCCTTAGAAATAGCAACATAGGCTCTCTGACATAACACATTACTCTTTGCCATTAGGTTTATGCATTGTGGTGGTACTGTTGCCATTCCACTTCAGATTCATCTTCGGCATGTCCATGCAATGCTTCATCAGCCTTCTTTTCAGCCATGTATGTATATATTATCTGGTTAGTGAAAATAGGTTGCAGCAGTCTATTACCTGACATAGAGACACCTGGATAAGTGTATTTGTTCTTGAAAAAAACATCTATCTGTGTTGTATTTCTCAGTAGTCATAATTATATTCTGTCACTTCATATCAGAAAAATAATTCATACAGACTCATACGGAAAACACTGAGATGCTTATTCTGATGACTGCATGCTTCTTAACTTCCACACATTACATAAAACTGTTTTTGAAAAAATGAGTAGAACACACTTGAATTCAAAATAATGAATTATGAGTTTTTAATGTTCCAAAACAGAGCTCAAATTCATCTCTTTGTTATCCGTGTATATTTTATCAGTTATATTGTCAGCCTAGCTGAACTCTCACACAGATTTCTGTTGTTCAGTAGCAATGCACAGATCTAAGTGACTTTTCAGCATCTTCTAGCTCTTCAGTACTGTGAAGATGGATGAGGTCCTTAATTTCCTCAATTTTGATGTGAAGGCTTAATCACTTCTTGTTTTGATCAAAAGAGTTGATGATATATGGCATATATCCTAATATGTACATAATGATTGGTAAAGAACAGTCTATAGCCCAGCAATTGTATAGATTTTGATTTAGCAGAAAGTCTCTCTCTTATGTATGCTGACAAATACAGATTCCTTTCTGCTGACAAAAACAGATTCCTAACTACAATATACAGGTTTTACTATCAAACAAGTTATTTCATTGTAACTTTTTATCCCTGAAAGATGTAAAGTCTGCATTAAACAAGGATGTGTCTCAGCCATTATGATTTTAAAAATATATTTATCAACTTGCCTGTATGATGGGTTTTTTCTGAAGCATCCAGGGAATCTGATAGCTGATAGTACTGAGTGGTTTGTATTAATGCATATTATTTTAAAATTTCCTTTGTTGTAAAAATCATAACAGCTTTGATCGGGGTTATAGTTTAACCCCAGTAGGCAGGAAAGCCGTACCCAGACTCACTCACTCCCCACCAGTGAGAAGGGGAAGAGAATCAAATGGGTAAAGATGAGAAAACTCATGGGTTGAGATAAAAAACAATTTAATAGCTAAAGATAAACCAGTCCACACATAAACAGCAAATTAAGGAATTCATTCACCATTTCCTGTGGGCAGGTTCAGCCATCACCAGGAAAGTAGGGCTCCATCTCATGTGATTGTTACTTGGGAAGACAAATACCATCATTCCATATATCCTCATTTTCTTCCTTCTTTTCCCAGCTTTTTGTTGCTAAGCATGATGCAATCTGGTGTGGAATATCATTTTGATCTGTTGTGGTCAGCTATCCTGGCCATGTTCTTTCCCACTTCCTTTTGCACCCCCAGCCTCAACATTGTTAGAATGGGGCAAGGAGCTGAAAAGGCCCCTGATGCTGTGTGTAAGCACTGGTCAGCAATAACTAAAACATGCCAGAATAGTTTTTATCACAAATCCAAAACACAGCACCATACTAACTACTATGAATAAAATTGGCTTGATCCCAGCCAAAACCAGTAAAATCAGAAACTGAACAGAGTAGCTAGAAATTTATTAGGATCAGCACTGTCAAGCATAATTCTCCTAATAATATTTTTATCACTGGGAGAATTAGTATGGTCATTATCATGCCTGAGGAGTCATTTTTCTATTTGAAGAGATGAACATTATCTTTCAAGTGAAAAAATGTTCTTTATATGAACTTTGTCAGAAGCAGAGTCTTTCTGAGTCAGTAATGTCTGCTATATTTCTGTATTTTGGTGGGAACACTGCAAGTTTCTGTTGAATGACTCGATTGCAGCTGTTAAGTAGTTTTAAGCATATCACAAAGGTGGTACTGCTGCTATCTGCTTCTTGATGGGTAGCTTAAGTTTCATTTAGCGTTTTGTCAGAAATGATAGATGAATGATTTAATGGTCCTGAATTGTTCGCCTTGCACCAGGATTTAGGATTTCTTTTCCATCAGTTGACAGAATTTGATCATCTCAATTAAATTGTTGTGCAATAGCACCATCACAGGGACATATTTAATTTGAAGCCACTGAAAGATGTTTGATGTGATACCATTTTGCATTTTGTTGACATTTATATTTTCCTTCATTAGCATGTTTTAACGTTTTAGCATTTATGGTAAGCAACTTGTTTATTTGCCAGTTTTTATATTTTACTCTAGCTCTGTTTTACATTTATACTTTAAGAGTGTTCTGATGAAATTATTTTTTAAAGAACTCGAACACATCTCGCATTTGCCTTTGACAAAGCAAAGAACATCCTCTGAGGTAGTGTATGCTGCTGCCTGACTTCCATGCTGACTGAAAAAAGAAATCAAAGAAATGTAATATTGGTATTAAATTAATACCAGTATTATCTACTTCATCCCTCTTCTCCACTCCTGGATACCCATAACATTCTCTATAAGAAAAAAAATTTCTTTTATTAGACTGCAACAAGATAACCAGTGTGTAATTTCTAGTCATTGTCCCTCAGTTTTTTTTGGTAGCACTTCCTAGCATGAACGTATTTGCTAGTAGGTGCTAGTCTGTTAGGACCCCAAGAAGAATGGCACTCAGGTTCTGTAAAGCCTTATGCTAAATGATAATTCAAATTATATCTGTAATGGCTAGCAATATTATAATATTAGTAAAAAAATTAAAATAATATGCACAATCTTATCTGTATAGATTCTGATAATTCCAAATTGTGTAATATTGAACAGTCCTCAACACACCATGCAGACCTCCATGCTGACTCAGTCTATGGATTGGGTTACTCTATTTTGGTCATTCATGCTATCACATGATTTTCTTGGAGGGAAAATCATGAAACCTTTCTTGTATTTGGAAGCTGCCATCACATTATTCCACTACTTTTTTTTCCTTAAATTGAACTGAAATTTATTCAAATTGTCTTTGTGAAACCTGCTTATTAAAATTTTGATGCTGCTTCTTTTAAGCAGGAGTTTCTGTAATGACTCCCTTTCTATTTTACATTGTTTTTTTCAACTGAACAAGTAATCTGAGATAGAACTAGAATTTATTTTCTTCAACTATTTATGAAAAGCAATGCCAAATGCCATATAACAATAAATGTGATATAAATGTCATTAACATACTTGTTGTTTTCCATATACATAGATTGGTTTGACAAGATTTGTAGCTTACAACTTGTCTGTGTTGTCTATTTTTGCATTGTTTGGTATCTTTATTGTCTTCCAGGTATTTGCAAATAGCTTGATAACTTGACATTTTCCATTTGATCTTTTAAAAATCTAAACATTAAGAATGACTTCCATTAATTTCTTATTCTCTGCTCTTCTGATTAATTGAATCTGAACCTTTTAATGTGTTATGATCGGTATTTAAGCCATAATTGTTGGGCATCCTGTGACATGTAGAAACTGATAGGTTGATATCTGCACTCAAACTTCATGTTACATAGGTAATTCTGACATCTGCAACTTCTACACTACCTCTCAATGATCTAGGTGGAAAACTGCTATGCCTAGACTATGTATGAAGGTGTATTTTTTTCCTTCTCAGCTGATTAAAGTACTACAGTAATGATGACCAGTGTTCTGAAACTCAGTAGTTTACTATTTTTATTTTCTGTTGTAGAGCTATGCTTATCTAGGTTCTTTCTTTAAAGAAGAACTCAAGGTTTTGCCATTTCAGGCAGTCAACTTTGTGAACCTATACAGCTTTCTGGCCTCCTTTTTTCTTTCCTCATAGTGAGTTGTCTTAGTTTGTAAAGACAGGGGGTCTGCTAAGGAAGGCAGGAGCCTCCCCGGGAATGGAAAATGTAAACCCTCCCCACCCCTCCGAATTGCTATAATTTTAAATTAAGGGGCTCTCAGGCAAAGATAT
>JAWWEY010000172.1:86569915-86587104 GCA_035582745.1 Loriotus luctuosus
TCACTCAAAGAGAGAGATAAGGCAAACTGCCTGCTTGACAAAGGTAATCTCCCATACAGATGGTAATGGAAAACATCCTGCATGCAATCTTCAACATGAGTGTATTACCTTTAATAGCAGTAAAATAACCAGCTGCGTCTCTGTAACCTGTAGCTGGCCTACCAGTTACTTAGGTACACAAGGATTTGTCAGTAATCATGGACTATTTGTTTTCTTCCTCCAGTTTGGCAACCCAAAGCCTTCCAGTTAAGGTGGCCAAATACTTTAAACTCTACCTACAGTATTGGCATGTTACTTTTTCTACTTTTCTGCACTGCTTGACTTAATATAGTGAAGAACAAAAGGAAGAGTGTAGAAAATACATGGAAAATTATGTGATCGTAGTAAGAACAAATTGCATATTCCCATTTCAGTTTTCCTATCTGTGGCTTTTACTTATCTATTCATGTGGTAGATGGGAGAAACATTCAAGGCCAGGTTGGACAGGGCTCTGAACAACCTGATCTCGTTGAAAGTGTCCCAGCTCTTCGCAGGGGTGGTTTGACAAGAGGACATTTAAAAGTCCCAACCTAAACCAGTCTATGATTTGATGACCTCAAATTAGTATCTATGCCTAAAGAAAAGAAAAGTAGAGGAGAATGCATTTCACAAGTTACAGAAAATATGTATTTTTTTATTTATAAGGAAAGTATTTTGATTTAAACTTTTTTTTAATGACAAAAAATTATTGATTCACATTTTTGATTGTTAAGCTCTAAATGCATAGAACTAATTTCCAAATACTGTTTAGTCAGTTATTGCATAGATGAGTATTCTTATCTAATTGTAGACTCTGCACATTGCACTGGATTACATCCTATTTTTCTGTAGTATTTTGAAACCCATCCACAGCAAAAGCTGTCCCCAACAAATTTCAATAATTTGTAATTACAGACCCTCATTTGTGTCAGACTCATTTTCCAGTGTGACCAACATAATTTTGTGGATTTAGTTCAGTGATCATTTACGAAAAATTGAAAACCTCAAGTCAAACAGCATTCTGTAAATGAATACATATTTTGAAATGCAAGAAATGTGTTTTGAATGTACTGAATTGCAGCTCCAAGATAACCATGGATTTATTGGACAAGAGGAGCAAAAGGCTTATACATTTATGTAATTTTCTGAATAAAAACAAAAATAGGCAAACAACACCTACTCACTATGTATTCATGCTTTCAATGCAGGTTTTTTTTTCCTTTGTGATTCATTATTTCACACAAATGAAACTGGATTTAATTACACACATTTATTAATCATTGTCCTTTTAAAACAATTGAATTCCTCACAGATGTGTCAAATCTACCAATAGTATTAGATCACTTCGTGTTTCTAAATAGAGATATCTCTGAATACATATGTTTTAACAACAAGGCAAAATGGCATGACCTAAGATACGTACATTGTGCCGTAAGTTTTTGTGAAATTAATAGGATCTTCCCTACAATAAGTGGGCATAACTCTATGTTGATAAAATTAAATGTGATTTCCCAAAACTGTTGTTTTTCATGGAGTGAATTCTTTTTCGCTGATGATATACATGACTTTCCCTCATCATTTATAGCCTGTCAAACTTCTGGGGTAGTTTAGAGAGCCTCCTATTTCTTATATCTTCACTGAGTTTGGGTATGTAGCATGTGTGTATGTAGTGTGTCAAAAAATAAATAAGCTGATGCCCTTGGATCTTTAATTAGAAGTGAATAAATATCATTTAACTCCATTGTCTCAGTCACATCACTCAAGATAGGTGGCAAGCACATCAAACTAGGTAGGCTTGAGCCTAAATAAGTCAACTGTATGGTAGATAATTATAGAATATCAAAATCATTATAGAGTGTGGGTGCCTTGATGACTAGGTAGTATTTGTTCTGAAGGTATTTTATCACAATTTGGATAGAGATAACTTATTTTCCAAAGTCCTATCACCAATCTAGAAGCTTTCATGAGCTCTAGGGTGCAGTGCCTGCTTCCTTTCCATACTCACAGTCTTCCCTGCTTAGATTTGTCACTGCCATGACCTGCATGTGAAAGGCCTGATCACTGCACCCTTAGGTGTTCCATGACTGCAAGCTGATGTAGAACACAGGAATGCACTCTTCACTTGATTTGTCCAAAAGAAATCTATTTCACTGCAGGAATAAAGAGCTTAATAAGTGTTCAGGACAAAAAAACTGCAGTTTCACAGTTTCTTACTGTTATTATTGCCCTTTAAAGCCAGCAGGTACTCCTTACTCAATTAATTTCAAAGAATATCTCTTAGTAGGCACCATTTTATCAACACTTGACAACTAAAGTGTGTTTTGCTTATATCAGTGGGTTTTTTGTTGCTATTGTTTTATAAAAAGAAAACATAACCAGAATTGTTCCTGAAACCATTTTTATTCAAAACACAGAAAGCCTTTATAACTGTGTTAAACTATTTTATAATACAGAAACTTCAGAGGGTGCCTATTAGCACAAGAATTCATACATGGAGTTCATATTACAGTTCATTCCTGTAGAGAAATTATGTGCTGTATGGATATTTTTTTTTTAATTATGGAGATCATTGCAAATACAAAGAAGTTAGAAATGTAAAGCAAATGTCATACAATTCCTCTTGAGATTAATTCATTCTAAATATTTTCCTTTTCTTCAATGGATATCCTTGCAAAAGGCAAATTTGTAATAGTTGTAAGGCAGTACATTGAGTAGACTGAAGAACTCTAGAGTCTGAAGAAAAAGAAACTATGTACACTGTTTATTGATTTAAATTATATTGTACACTTGCAATTCTATTTGATACAGTCTAAGTTTCTTTTCATAGTTATGTTACTGGGAAAAATTACTAAATAAAATTTTTTCCTATATTTGAACATTTCTTGTTGGTTTTATGAACTCACTCTAGAGAATAATTTCTTTGGTTTGCTGCTGGCATCTGATATTCTTCTCTTACTTAAACACTTACTGCTTACTGATGAACTTGTGGTAGTTTGTTTGAATTAAAAGCCAGATTGAACATGAGCCGTAATTTGAATTTCCTTTTGGCACTAAGTATGGCTACAAGAGCATATCAATCTATAGTCAAGAGAACCACATTCCGCCTTCATCTCATTTTATTACTATGACTTATTTCTTCCCCCTGGCTTTACAGCTTTCTCCCAAGCTAATGCGTTCTCAGCTCTGAGATACCTGATAACTTGTCTTGTCATTAATCACTCTGAAGTTAACAGATAGTACACCTTTCAGCACTATCTTTTTTTTAACTTTGTCCATATAGTAATGAATCAAGGTCATGAAAATATAGAATTGTGCCTTTTGAAAGCCAACTCACTTATCTTTTTATATCAGGCAGGCTGCCATTAAAAAAAATATCTTTTTATATCCTTTCAAAAGAACAGAAGACAGGTTGAAGTTTATGTGTTCAAAAAGCTAATTGTATATACAACTAGAAAGACCAGCATTTCTGCAAATGAAAGAAAGTACATTTATTTTTTCTAGAAATATATGGTGCTAAGAAACATTATGTAATTAAAGACTGTAATACATTTGGGTCTTTTACCATGTTATTTCAATTTAGAATTGAATGCTTTGGTGATTAATATGTGGACAAATTATTGGTCTACATATTCAGGATTATACATTTTAATTCTGTACAGTAGTTTATATCAGGAGCTCTAAATAAAGAATTTTTAGTACTTCGCAAATGGCTTTTAACCCATGGTTCATTTGGAATCCATTCCAGACACTGATGGTCTTGCCTGCAAAACAGACAAAGTTCAAAGCAGGGCAGATAATGATAGTTGATTGATTATTACTTTATGCTTCAAAATAATTCCACTAGTTCTGAACAAGCCATTAATACAGATCTTTTATCACTCTTCAGGGAGAAAAATACCTTGGCAATTTTGACACATTTCCAAGAGTTCAGTTCTTGTTTTAATTTTTCTTCATAATGATTTATACACATAATAGGACAGTGTTCTGAGCATGTAAATCCCTTGAAAGCCTTCCAGCACACTGATCATGATCACAAAAAAACAACTGTAACTTTGAACCTTGAGCCCAAAACCAAAACCTATCACATGTATTAACATTCTAAATGTTTCAGGATGTTTTCTACCTAGTCAAAACAATCACAATTTATTCAATGTTCATAAGTATAAGCCCATAATCAATACCTGTAAATGCATAAATAGTTTTCACTGTTTATTTATTTGATTGTGGTACTGCATCAATAACTACAGCACTTTTACATCTTTGCTTAAGAGAATCTCCTAAAATCAGCCTCTACACAAATGCCCAAACACCTCTCTTCTGAGAATAAGAGATTTGGAGAGATAAGAAGAATATACTCAAAAAAAAATCTTCCATGGGTTTATTTATAGAAATAATATTAATTGTAAATATATCTCCTGTTTAGAGAAATGCAAGATCAGCAGTAGCTTCTTAATTTTTTGTAGCACTCAAAGTATGCAAATATTCAAAATTTTTTAAATGATACTATGCAACAGGGCAGTCACAGGCCAGGCTGGAGAGCAGACTATAAATGAGCCAGATTTATCGACACCAGCAGCATAATTTTAAAATAATAAAATGAGTACTATGTAATAGTGGCACCCATCCACCAGGGCACTTAAAAATGTGGGTAACAAATAATTACTCTTGTTTTTCAATCTCAGTTAACATGCCCTTTTATTAGAAAATAAGACTAAAGATTTTTTCTTCCAGAGTCAAAACTGAGCAGACATGGGGTAGAAGCCTTAACACGGCAGTGTAGCAAAGAGGAGAAAAAGGCAATATACAGCAGCTTATGAAAAAGACTTCTGGAGAGGAGTAAGCATCAGATAGACATGAGTCAGTGGTGTTGGAGGGAACTTTCTAGGAACTAGGATGATTGAACTGTTTGATAAGAAATCAAACCCAGAAACGGGGCATCCAAGCGGGTAAGGAGGGAAAGAATTAAAAGGGTAAAAGTGAAAAATCTCATGGGATGAGATAAAGACAGTTCAGTAGGAAAAGAAAAAAACCATGCATACAGGAAAAGCAAAACAAGTAATTCATTCGCTAGTGGCCATCAGGTGACAGATGTTCTGCTGTTTTGAGGAAAGCAGGGCTCCATCATATGTTATGGTTACTTGGGACAACAAATGCAGAAAGTAGAAATGTCACTCCACTAGTACCTTCTTCCCCATCGTTCTTCTTGCTGAGTACAGTGTCAGACAGTCTGGGATATCCCTTGTGTGGGTTGGGGTCAGCTGTCCCCTCCGTGTCCCTTCTCAACTTCTCACGCACATCCAGCCTCTTCACTGCTGGGGTGTGGTATCAGCTCTCAGGCCACAGAGGGCAACACACAACTTTCCCAGGCATTATCCTGGGGAAAAGCTGTGAGAAGATCAGAAAAAAAATTAGAAACAATTCTTATCTTCACTTGCTGCACTTGTTGTTGTGAACATGTGGAGTGTGTTATGGAGATTTGTTTACAAAAGGGTGATTTCTTAATTGGCCAATGATGTTTAGATTAAAGGACCAATTGGGTCCACCTGTATTGTGACTGTTGGTAAGGGCAATGGGTTTCTTAATAAGTATAGTATAATAAAGTGATTGATCAGCTTTCTGAGAATCATGAAGTCAATGGTAATGATTACCCCTTCAGGGACACCTAGTTACAGCACTGGGGCACTGCGTGAATCATAGAATCATAGAATAGTTTGGGTTGGAAGAGACTTTAGAGATCATCTAGTTCCAACCCTCCTGCCACGGGCAGGGAAAATTCCCACTAGACCAGATTGCTCAAAACCCCATCCAACTTGGCTTTGAACACTTTCAGGAATGGGATAGCCACAATTTCTCTGCACAGCCTGAAAAGGCCTTGACACTGTGAGCACTGCTTAGCTATAACTATAACCCTCATGTGTTATCAACACTGTTTTAAGCACAAATCCTTAATGCAGCCTCATACATACAATTATGAAGAAAAATAACTCTATCTTAGAAAAACTAAGAATTAAAAATAAACAGAATATATTTATAAATGAGCAAAAAAGCAAGAACATGAAGGCAGAACAAATGACAAATTTGAAAATATGTCAGAATGATGCCCCCCTGGCTTTTTGGCTTATTAGATCATGTGGGCTTTGAGGATGGGTGAAACTTACAAGTCTTTATCTTGTAAATCAGTGTTCTGCATAAAATGACAACTGAACATTTTTCCATAGCAGAATGAATAAAATCAAGATACAGTTTTGGATAACAAGACAATAGGTTGGTGGATAATCTGAAGTGCTTTCTAAAAAGGATACCATAAATTCTTCAGTGTATTTACACCAGATTGCCTTTTTATCTTGTAAGTTAGGGGGTAAATACACTACTGATTAGCTGGCCGGCAGTTTCTTCCACCTGTGAAACACTGTAAAGCTTGTGTAGAGCAGTGAATACGTGATTTTTGCCATTAAATGTAGAAGGCTTCAGGCTCTGTACTGACCCAGCAGTGCAGACTCACCTTGATCTGAGCTAAGTTTCATAAATGCTGCCTCCTCTGCCCCAGCTTCATCTCTGGAGATGGCCCCTGAGGAGGAGGGCACACTTCCATCCTTCAGTCTTTGCCAGGCAAACAATAACTCTTCATGCCTGAGGGATAAGGCTTCAGCTGGCAGTCTGGGAAAAGAAAGTAGTCTGTGATTAGAAAAATGTATTTAAAATAAAAATAATAATGTAAAATAAAAATAAGCCAAACCAAACAAACAGCAGCAACAACAAAATATATACACAAGTAAACTCCAGACTTGAGACACAGGAGGAAGAAATGCCCTCTATAAACATCACAGTTGTAATCCAGAAGTCTACATCATATGGAGCTTTGAGTTCCCTGTGCCATTTTATTCCTTTCTTTAGTTCTTTGTTTTATATCCATACTACTTTTATCATTTGACATCCCAGATCATCCTCAGCCTAAACACCAAGAAAAAGATAACCTTAGTTTAAAATAGCAAGCGAGACAATAAGAAGTATTTAGAAACTTTCTTTCTTTTTGGTTCCATTTTCAAGAGCAGTGTTTTGGAGATGTAGCTCTAGTCCTGTGGCATGACATACAGCGATATTATCATGTAGCACTTAAATAGCTCAAAAATTCATTTAGCTAATTTTTACAGCTCTCAGTTAATTTCTAAAAACTCATGCAATGAAAAATAACATAGCAGCTCGAACAGAGCTGGCCTGACTGATAATACTGCATGTTGAGCAAGACTGAATTCACTAATTCAGACTGCATTTGGGTTTTTTTCAGTCTGAATCATAGAGTCGTAGAATGGTTTGTGTTGGAAGGGACTTGAAAGATCATCTATATCCAAGCTCTGTACCATGGGCAGGGACACAGTCCTCTAAATGAGGTTTTTAAAAGCCCCATTCAACTAGGCTTAGGAAAATTCCAGGGATGGAGTATCATGACTATTCTGGGCAACCCATACCAGTGCCTCACCATCTTCCCAGTCAGGAATTTCATCCTAATGTCTAATCTTAACCTCTAGTCTGAAATGTGAGTAGTTTTAAAATCAGATTGGTAGCTATAAGCAAAGTACTTGGGAAGAAACATCCATTCCCTAGTGCTACCAGATTTTTGGGGTGTTTTTCTAAAGTCTCAAATATTAACTCTGCTGTTTTTTAAAGGTTTTTTGTGACCAAAAAAAAAAAAGAAGTTAAAAATTAAGACAGATGGCATTCCTTTATACTACTCACTCACACACTTTAAAAAATATTTTAACATATATTAGCTTATATTGACATTTTATACCTAGTAACAAAATGATCTAACAAGTACTTAACCTTTTCACTTGGAACTCTCTTCACCTGTCATACAAACTTCCTTTAAGAATTAAAGTGAAGTTCCTTGCATAATGACATGTCCCCAGAAGTTTGTGCTTTGGGAAATATTTCTAGGCTCAAAGTCACAAGACTGATAACACCACTATTGAGTATACTGATCTTTCTCCCCAGGGTAGTGATTAATTACCATTGATGGAGAAAGGGTATTAGAATTCATTGCACAGATTTCTTTACTCTTCAGGATTGACACAGAAAGATGAACATGTTTAACATCTCAAAATATAGGGTTTAGTACAAGATATTAAGTAACATAAATAAAAACCAAATTAACTTATTTAATGTTAGACTTGCAGTTCCACATCGCATCTGGATTTACCATTAACATTTACAAATTGTTCAATATTTCTTGCAATTTTATCTTTGAAATGTAACACTTCAGAGTCCTGGCTCATAATCTTATCCTATGGCAGGGCCCATTAGCGCCTGTCTCTGCATAAAGGCAGATGTACCAATTTTGGCTGGGGTGGAGTTCATTTTATTCATAGTGGCTGGTATGTGGATTTGTTTTGGATTTGTGCTGGAAACAGTGCTGATAACACAGAGGGTTTTCTGTTTCTGCTGAGCAGCGCTTGCACAGCATCTAGGCCTTTTCTGCTTCAAACACCACCCTACCAGTAAGGAGGCTGGGAGTGCCCAAGGAAGTTGGGAAGGAAACAATGGGGTATCCTACACTGGAACAGGTTTCCCAGAGAGATTACAGTTTTCCTTTCAAGTGACTTAGAAGACTAGGATAGATAAACTCATGACTAAGCTGGTCTGACTTCACAGTTCATTTTGCTTCAAGCACGAGGTTGGACTAAAGACTTCCTAGTGCCCCTGTGCTTACACTCTATGATGTCTGTGGTGAAATTATCTTAAACTAAGTGTGAATAACAATATTACAAACCATTTTTAGTTTCTGGATAGAAATAAACACAATAGTTAAACACATGGCAAATCTGTGTCATTAAGAGCAATCTACAGTTGTATAACATGAGATTTGTACAAGGATGCTTTGCAATATCTTCATTTTTCATGGAAATTATTAGTACAGAGGAGAAGAGGTATGTTTGATTCCGAACTCTGGACAAAAGGACAAAATCCTTATCCTTATCTGTGAAAGGAACAAGAATCTCAACAACATTATGCATTTTAGAGCTGCTATGTAAGTTCTCTAAACACTAGAAAACAAAGCCATATTTACTCATGTCTTATCCACTTATCCACTTTCTTACTCAGTAAATATGTAAATAGTTAACTTATACTTTTTGGAATACATTTCTAAAAGGTAGCACAGCAAACACTTGCAGCTTTAGTTAATAATAGCAGACACTGAATATATAGTGGACCTTTTACATTTACAAATTATGGCATTTTACAGTGAGGACTTTATTGAGAAAATGCAGCCTGTTCACTGAAGTGAGCAGTGGTCCTTAAACCTTGGTGTCGCTGTGCTGCAGGATCTGTGGTGCCACCAGAGTGCACTCCAAGCAAGTCAACCTTTGTCCTCATACCAAATATCACTTTCCCAAGACCACACCTCACTTCGCTTGTCTTCCCATTCTAAATAGTATCTCAACATCAAATTCCTCTTCCATACTTCAGAATGCCCTCAGATCCATACCTACCCAGAGGCAACATCCTAAGAAGTTCGTGACTGCTTGACTAATGTTTGAGTTTAGGTACAAGGCTGTACTCCAGTAACAATGCACCCTTTCCTGGCTGTTAGCGTAGCTGCAGTCTTCTGTTCTTTGATGTTAATGAACACAAAGCGAGCAAGTAGCTCTAACATCTATATGCAAGAAGATAAGCAAAGAGCTTTCTAAAAACATTTCATAAAAATTTTTAAAGGAAGAAAATCTTCATGGCAGGCAATCAATTCAAAATTATGTGAGTACGGTGGTCACTATAATATTTTTCATAATTAATTAAATACAAAGGACCATAGGACTTACTTATAATAGCATCATATGATTTATTTCAAGGTCTGGAAATGATGGTTTCACACAATGTGTCTTCAAAGTAGCTGAATGTTTATTTGACGTCCTACCATGGGTCAACTGAACACAACACCTAATCCACTTAAATCATTAATGAAGTTTAAACACTAGAAAACATCAAAGATTGCATGCAGTTCTTTTTTTTTTTCACTTTGAAAAGCTAATGGCTATACATATTTCAAATTTAGTAAGACTCATTTACTTATTTTATGGAATTAGCAACAAAACAAACAATTTCACTATCTCCAGGAGAGATAAAGTTGTTGATATAGAATCAATATTGCTTCAAACATGTAAGTAAAATAATATCTGTCTGCATTGAAAAGGAATTCCATGCTGTGTATCCATGATTTCTAGACTACTAAGTAGACAAAAGCCAAATTTATCTTACAAGGAGATAATGACCACCAGTGAATTATGACAGAGTCACTATTTCAAAAGGTTTTCAAACCATAGAGAAATCTTTGAGAATTTCTTTGTTTTTTCTTGCTGATAGATTTAAAACCCTTTATTATTAAAAAAACCAAAAAACAAAAATAGCCTTATTTGCTACACTGTTCAGACTTAGTATCAATAAAAGCAAAGAGATAATTTAAATCTAGGGCATTTTTCAAAATGAATCAAAATTGCAGATGCAGATAAAACCACCATATATGAAAATGGAACATTGCATAATCATTGCCCATTTTAATTTATTATCAAGTAGATGTGGGAATGAAATCCCTAGATTGGTAGGAATACCTCATATTTGTAGTTACTTTTCTTCCAAGATATGGGACCTTTTTCCAAACAGAAGCCAATCACTTCAAAATACATTTTACCACTTTGGCAGTAAAAGTGAGAGACTCAAGAAACCTATTTTTATCAATTAGCCCTTGGAGATTGCTAGAATGGGAATGGTTTTGAAGATGAATCTGTTGTGAAAGTCTATTACCTTATTAGCTTGAATCCATTTGTTTAGCAAACTTTGACTGTCTGCATGTTATGAAACATCAGATATCTAGAGTTTAGTATCTAACTTGAAATACTCATTTAGTTTGCCATGTTTAGTTAGAAGAAAAGCAAACATCCCATGCACAGGCAGTCCTAGATATGTTTTTAGGATGGAATGAGCCATCTTCTAAAGGTGTCCAGTTTAAACTGTTGGTTCTACCAGGGGTTAGAGGGAACATCTAGTTTTTAAATTGCTGAGTTAGGTCATGGGAGCTTGCTTTTTTATATATTACTGAGCACAAATCTCCAAAATGGGGAGAGAAACACAGTCTTCTGTAGAATTTTCACTTACTACTGGAGGGATCTTCTCATTAATCCAGCAAATGTCTTCTACATTAAATTAATTTTTTTCTCTTTCCACCAGATTTGGGTTTGTTGCCATTATCTTGCTACACATCATTATGTGTCATTACACATTGACATTTAAAGGATTTTGGAGAGTATACTATAAATATAAAGCCAAACAATTATGGTATAATTGAATTCTTAAGATTCATCTGTGCAGAAAAGATGTCAATAATAATACTTGTAAACTTCTTATATATACATGCTTCTTAATTTCCAACCCGTTCTAGATGCTGTGCTCACCCTTACCCTGCTCCTTTTACTGTCATTGGCACCAGAGATGTGTTATGGTGGGTGCTTCTGTGAGCATCTGTAGTCCTTCACCAGGAAGAATATGACATTTGTGATGATGGTTTTACCTTTCTTGCTCTAGGATCCACTCTGGATAATATGCATATGTTTGCTAACATCATTATATACCTTTCTTTTTCTTCATTGGGCTGTAGTTCCAAATTACACCTGAATTTGCGGTCTGTGGTGGGGTTTATGGAGGTTAGATGCTGTTCTTTTTGTTGCCCCTAAGACCATGTTTGTCCACCTCCAGGCCTGCATTACTTTGACGGTTCACTGGTGAGTTGTTTACAGCTGTGGGATCTCCAGGGCCTAGAGTGTGCCTTGTCTCCAAATATTCCATACCTGTGCTGCAACAGGCTGCATGCTGTGTCTGCAATTTTCAAGGCCTCTTTTACAATACCAGGCCTCCATTCCTTTAAATTATATCACAATGTTAGAGCCATAAACCCAGGTTGAAATTACCAGTTTTTGTGAATGACTAATCTTTTTATAAGAGACTGTCAGACTCTACTCTTCGTTCAACATTTGTGCCTTGGAATTTATTCCAGCTCTGAGCACATTGTACCTCTACAGTGCTTCCAGAACTGGTCGGTGCTTGCACTACTCAGCCCAATATGCAGGGATTTGAACACACCCATTTATTCCATTAAATAATGCTCATGGATGTCAAGAAATGGAAATATATCCAAATGGAAATATACCCAAGGTCATTGGACACTAAAAGTTACAGTTCTGAGAAATTTTGAATCTTCAAAACTTGGTTTACTTGTAAACAGTATTATACTGTGTTGGTTCTCAGTATCTAATAATGTTACAAGCTGAACAATAAGCAGATCCTTTCCTTTTCATCACAATTCTAATAGAATGTACAGATGTACAAACTTAGTTAAATCTTAATAATACTTATTTTGTTTTTCTGATTTTCTTCCATATGTACTCCTAAGGACTTTTTTCTTCTCAACAATAATGATTTACAATAAATTAATGCATACTATAAAACATAACTCTGGATTATGAGATGATGTGATGTGGTCACTTGACAACATACCCCACATTTTATCCATTTGACCAGTCGGCACTTTAGACATTAACCCAACTGAACCCTCTTGAGACCGTTTGACAATTGATTTGCTTAAAATTTTGTAGCTAGGATAAAAAAATCAGCAGTATCAAAATACTCAAGATAAACCACCAACAGCCTATTTCCCTTACCAACAACATACAGGTTATAAACTATTTTTATTTAAACATGTATTCTCAACATTTTTTTTCTCCCTCCTAGGATACAAAAGGTATCAAAACAGGTCTATTGGTAACTACTCAGCCCATCCTACTGCTGCTGTGATGTTCTTCTCTAATCCTGAGATTCAAGCCTTCTTTTGGTCTCACTTTCTATATCACATGGTGTGTCCTGCTTCTCTTCAAAATATTCAATCCCTGTGCTGTCCCAGACTTCCCTTATTTAGCACACATCCCTGTACTCTGCAGTTGCCCAAGGGCACACCTTCCCAGAATATATTCTTATAATTTACATTTCTTTTCAACCCTTACCTTGGTTATTGAATTTCAAGTGGCTATATCTCCTGAAGATCCATTTCCCAGGTCTTTAGTAGCTGTCTCAAGCCTGCAGTCATGTTTCTGAATATTGTTAAGCAATTTAGTAGGAATTCATCTCAGTCAAAATCCTCTTTCACTGTAACAGAAGTATCTTGTCATTTAGACTTGTGATTTCTGAGGATGAAACAAAAGTAAATGTATATATCTTGAATAGACTCCTTTGCAAAGACTTGAAAAATCAATTATCTTTTGATAAGATTATTCCCTATGTCAATTTCTTTCTTCTTGAGTAATTGTATACCTGCTTCCACACTACTACAGATTATAAAAAGAAGGTATATAACCTTTAACAATAATTAGCTGTGAAACTATGGAGACAAATGAATCACAGGCTTAAGTTATTAACATCCATCAAACAGATTTTGAAAAGAATTTTGTTAAGGGAATAAGAATTCATACAAATTAGTGAATTCTAAATGTTCAAGCTGTTTGAGGAAATTAAAGGGTTTAAACAACTGTATACTCCCCATCTGAAAATTTGAAAGTAGTGAAAGTTTTTCAATATTTTTAAATTCAGTATTTGCAGCTGTGTATAGTATGCTATTGCTGTGAGCTGCATTTGCCCATAGCTGTATATTGTTTATTTAGAGTTGATGTATGAACATGGCTTGGCACATGTTTATACAAGCTTTTTTTGTCTTCTCACACAGTTTTGATTGCAAACGAGAGAAAAGACCAAGCCACGCATCATATAATTTGTTATGGAGGAAAGTGTTTGGGCATTCTCATGAAACTACATGAATTTTCAGCACATACATCTTTTGCCATCACTCAGTTGGCTGTGGTAACACTGAGGAGGGAGGAGAAAGTTAATCATGTGTCATCCATTCTAAAAAGTATATTAGCAGAGAAATCAAAGAATACCAACTTTCTGGTGGCTGATTTATTTAATTCTCTTCTTCCTAGATTAACTTAACTAACTGAACTGCCCACAGTCAATATATAAAATTTTGCATCTTTAATTTATCCTAGTATCAGAGGAATTCTTGAAAATATTACTGCCAATAAGATGGATAATAGCAATTATCACCATCATCGTCAACAGCAAAAAAAGCCTCTGACTAGTCTTAGAATTCTTAAAGGTTTACATTTATAATGACATAATTATGACATAATTATGACATGGTTGCTGAATACTGATGTGTATAGTACAGACATGTTACAGTCAATTTTTAAAGACTTTTTATGGAACTTTAAATTGCAGGTCAGTTTCTTTATTTGTCTCTCAGTAGGTATTAGCCTAAAGCTTTTGGTGTCCAAATATCTAAATTTTACTCTTCATCTGCTGACTTCCACTCTTAAAGAAAGAAAGAAAGGAATTTGATAAATCTACCTAATGTATATATTGATGCCTTATGTCTAGATCCATCCAACATATTTTATAAGATTTTTCTGATTTACACTAGATTATGTGAGGTTCCATTGAGATTAATCATAAATAATCACAATTATGACTGCCCAAAAAAATGAGAGGCACGTCATTTTGCATAACTGAATTAAGAATAATGCAACAAATACAACCTATATCACTTTGCCAAAGAAAAGTGCGTCAAGAAGGCACTCAGAATAAATTATTATGCAGAGCAAACCTGTTAGCACAGATTTAGCTGTAACTTTTAAAAAATATATGGTTGACATATGTATCCCACTTCCTAAAATTTTTATTTATTGACCTATTTTAGTTTGGAATCACATAAAATTTTCAATTTTAATGAAGAAAAAGGCTGTCCTGCTATGCATATTTACTTTTTCTGTTTTCATTTAGGATGTTAATCAGAAGCGTGTTTCCGATTCGTACTTTTAGAAACCATGTTGAGAAACGTCATGCACAATGCAAGTCCATGAATCCCAGGGGATCTCATCTCTAAGAGGTGTAATTTCTCAGAATTCAAAAAAATTGAGCTTCTCACAGAAGTATGTGAGTCATCAGGAACAGTATAGACAAGGAGTACAGACAAGGTCTTATCACTTGATGAGTAGCTGAGGAATTGAATTAATACTTTCTGAAGAAACTTGCCTCAGAGAAAACACTGTTTAATCACTACATTTTTGAAACCACCTTTCCAAAAAATGCTTGGAAAGAAATCATATTATTTTTACTGTAGTAAAACCCATGAAGTATAAATGAATTCATTGCTAATGGACACACTCAGATAATCTTCTGTGTTGTGAACACCCTCAGCTGGCTGCAAAGACAAAGACCATTTTAAATCTGGGCATTTAGTGATTGGGCAGCATTGGTGCTCTTGACAAAATCATAACTGTCAGTCTGAACATTATAGCTCTTATCCTCTTATTCTAATGATGCCCCTAGCAGCATTTTGAACACTCCTTTCTGCAACAGGCTGAGGCACTAGGAAGTGATTTTAGGTGAAGAATGGTATATGGTCTCTTACACCTAGGGTGATGGCCTGCTCTTGCCCAGGGAATAACAGCCTTCCAGAAGCAAGGGCAGCCTATGCACGCTGTCTTAGCAGCAGCCAGGGTGGCATCTGCTCAGGATCAGACCAGTTCTGTTAGCTTACACTATTTTTTGAACAGTGTGGTTAGCCAAGATAAGAGGTAAAACTGAAAGTTTGTAAGGACTCTTGATGAGTTTTTCCAGCAGTACTGTAATTTTTTTCTCTAATAGGCTTCCCTCTGATGGAAACTAATGTTCTTCTCATCCATTTGCTTCTAAAATGTCAATTTTCAAGTATGCTGATTGGAGCTTTTCTGTAAAGCACATCAGTGAGCTTTGATGCTTCCTTTTTGGTCTAAAATTAGGATTATAGCCCTTATAATCTTTCAGAGATTTTTACTCCATGAAAGACCTAGATTTAAAGTGCCTAAAGTAGATTTCATTTTGATTCATGATTTACTGAAACTTCATCTACATGAAAAACAAGGTATCATTCATGAGTTTTGATTAGAAATGCATATGAAGATGCAAATACTGTATTTAAAAGAATTTAAAGATTAATTATTTTAGTACAGTTATAGAAATATTGATATATTTCAGGGTCCAGATATATAAGACAAGAACTTGTGATTCAGTGATATTTTTAAACAGAAAAAAAAATCATTTTACAGAGAAAAATTGTAAAAACACTTTTCAGTTTTACATTTAAAAGGAAGGATATCTGACAAAACTCATGAAGGTGAAAACAAGAAGTGAACTGGACTAAACTAATTTTAATAATTTTTAAAATGAAACTAAAAAGATAGGAATTATTTAATAGTAGAAATCTTTTTACAACTGAATAAATTGAAATCTGATGGTCATCAGATTAAAAGAGTTGTTTACTAATTAGTTGTTCGCTTGCATAATACATATCAACAGCATGTGTAAGGACATTGTGCAGGTTTCTATAATTCTAGATAGAAGCTGAACATATTAAAATATTAATGGTAGTTTAAACAATTAAATTTTCATACTTGTCTTCATACTCAGCCTTTATTCAGTCTACTGCCTATTGGTCATTGTATCTTGGTCATTGATTGCCTTAAGTGGCAGTCACTTGCTTCAATTATGCTGAAAATAAATCTCTCTTCCAAATAAATCTCTCTCCCACTACATACATAATTTTTTATCTTAACCCTGAAATATTATTACTCTATTCTGAGACAAGTACAAATAATTGGCAATAACATATGCTGTTTCCTGAACCAGTCTACTCTGCCTTATGCATAACTGCTCTAGAAAATATTGACTTTTCATTAGAGGAACAACAAAATGAGAATACTTACATCATATTAAAGTGTAGTATGCTACTATGATTTTAACGTATTTTTCTGCTTGGGAAGAGAAATGTTTCCATAAATGTGAAGTCGAGAAATGCTGCAATTGAAATAGAAACTACTTATTTTAATCAGTAAATGCAGATATTTATGTAAGTATCACTATGTGATATCTTAACAAATTGAGTGACGTTTATCAATGGCATCAGGAATGTCCTTTGTCTTTAAATGGGTTATCACTATAACATGGCAATGAAAACATAGAAATGAAGGCTAGGTGGGATACAGTCAAATTGAACAAGGACAAGCTGGGGTTTGTGATGGTGTTCACTGGGGTCCCGG
>JAWWEY010000172.1:86587204-86604363 GCA_035582745.1 Loriotus luctuosus
TATATGATAAACTTAATAAATCTAGCCTTCTGATCATGGAGAATCACGCCTCCTCATTCACCCTGAAGAACCAGAGGAAAAATCATAACAATACATCTTTAATCAGGGAATTCAATCAAGCTGATAACTACTTTTTTTCCACTCTGAAGTTTCAGGAATCAACCATCTCCCATTAGAACATAGTTTCTGCATTTATCTTCCTGAGAATTTGAATAAGCTTTGAGTAGCTGATCATTCATCAGTGAGTTCTAATGGGACTTCAGTGTTTTCAGCAAATGTCTCTTTTTGGGTCTCACTGAGGGAAAAATTACTTCTGTTGAAATTGTTGGCAACAGGAATGCACAGCATCTAGGGCACGTACTACGCCTATGCCATGTTTTTGTTGATATCAAAGTAAAATTGAAGGTTATATACCAAATCTGTGCAGTTAAGACGATTTGCCTTGCCTTTTTTTTTTTTTTTCAATTTTAGTCTCGGGTCTTCAGAAGACGTACAAAAATTTCAAATATGCTTACACTAGTTGGACTGATCTGTTGATCCTAGCTGCATTGTTTAAATATTGTGCTTTTTCTGGGGCTTGCATTAGGGATCAGATTATTTTTGTCCTATTCCCTCTTTACCGTGCTTCTAACCACAACATTCAAGAAGTCAGTACGTGTTAACATGGATATGAATTTCAGTATTTATTTAAACATATTGCAATGACAAAACATGTACATTTTAGTAAAAGAATTTAGAAATAATTTCTGATTTTCACAACTTTTGAAAGGGTTTGTATACATCTTGAGTCAAAGTAGATAAACAGATTTGTGAGTTTAGAGGACCAGTCATTCATCTTTTCGGACCAAAGAAAAGATATTAGAAAAGATATTAATTATTATATTAGATATGTCTTCTTCTATACAGTTGTCTTGTATGAAGTTAAAGAAGTATTTTTTGAAACACATTGATGTGAAGGCAGTAAATCTAGAATTCAATCATTTCATGGCAGTCAGATAAAGAGATCTCTGGTAAAAAAGTGTGAGGTTTTTCTCACATCATCTTATTCTACTTCTCTTTTCAGTCATTTGCTTTTCTTACACTCTGAATTAATGATCCCTTTAGCACTTAATATTTTCCCCATCCAAGAGCTATAATCAAGTCATCTTTTAATCTTATTTAGCAAATAGATTGAGTGTGACATCAGGTTTGGGAATGATAGAATAAAAATCTCAAACCACTCATTCTCCAGAATTCCATTTATTGACTTGATTTGTCAAACTCATCAGGCATGGGTGTTCAGGTGAAAGAAAGTTGCTCTTGTTTTTCACATAAGATGCTGAACACAGGAAATTATAAAGTAGAGGAATATGAAGGATATAATTATTTTCAATAAGTAAGGAAAAATTCCATCTCAAGACTGAATTCTTTGTAAAAACATTGGTAGATGTGACTTGTGTTTTAGACCATGAGTTAGTATCTTCATTTAAATTAATATCCCTTCATCTAGTTAGATAATTGGCTACCAATTTCCACTAAATGCACCGTTCTTTCCAAAATTAACAAAAAAAATTTCTCCCTTTGCAAGGAAATGCCAAGGAGAAAAGAGTAATAAGCTAAATATCTTTTAGTTTGTTTTTTTTTTTTTTGCCATCCTTGAAACCTGCAGTTTTACTTTATATATTTCTCATGGTGTGATTGACAGTGTTTCCCTATCCACTCTCAGGCTTTTCTTTCTTTCTCTTCAAGCTACTTTAGTCTTCTCTTAAAAGAATGTTGCACTATCACTTTTTTTTTAGCAGAACAGTACTGTTTTCCTAGTTTTACTACAGATGACCATAACATTACCAAAGGCATCTCTTTCATCTGGTTTTCCCCACTGGTCTTCATTGTTCTGTCCTGTTTTTTTTTCATTTAGTCTTTCTTTGTTCTAATAATCCCATTGAGAGCCATTTTTTAACAAGAGGCTAAGAAATGCTTGGAAATGGTGGCACAAAAAACCATGGAGGATTGAATGGATTCAGGGGTAGAAACAATGGCAGGAAAACCTCATTATTCCATTCACCTAGTGAGATTTCACTTTCTGGCTTTCCTTTGGGTAGAGCAAATGGGGTCACTGTTTTGCTCATTTTCCTTCTTCTGATTGCTACTGTGAATGGGACAGGAGCACCCATTGTTGTCAAATGTGGCTAATAATGGAGAAAAGAAAAAGGTGAGCCTTGATATATAACCTCATCTATGAGTATTGCTGGGGTACAATGTTGCATTGAAGTAAAACAGGACAGCTAGCCAGTAAATTGAATAATAAAAGAGAATTGACCAATGTCCCTCACTTCATGTTGCAAATATTCTCTTATATATGCACTAATAGCAATTAATGACCTTTTTCTGAGGAACAGCCTCCTTGGCTTGCTCTGTTAGCAAGCCCTAATATCTGGAATTTGCAATGTACTGTAATTTGATTACTATGGTGATGAGAGATAGCAAAAAATTTTGAAAGATTCTTTGAATGTCCCCTGATGCTAAAGGGAAGTGAATAATCTGTCATAAAAGATAGATCCAATTCATTTGCCTTATTGGAATAACTATTTCTACTGAACTGAATGAAAAAAAGGGAAATGTTTTGACCCTGTCACATCAGCTGTTCTGGTATATAATGGAGACAGAGTGTGATATTTCATTCCTCTGGTAAATGTCGCTCCATATATTTTCAGTTGGTTTAGACAGGAATTCTATTCATAATTCAATTATTGAAAGTTCACATACTTATCTATTAAATGGTTTGTAATTAATTATTTATGTTTACGATTTGAGTAAAAGTATTTTGTTTACCATTTAGAAATTATACATCTTTTGTGTAAATATAAACATATCATCTATAAATTTATGTCTATATCTTAAATATATGTCTATTTTTGAGTCAGTGGATTCAAATTACTAACACAATATTGAATTAATACATATTACTGCTTCACAAGGAATTCATTACAAAGCTATATTATTGCTACAGCAAATCGCTAAAAATTTTTTCTGATGTAATTTGTAAGTATGTATTAGGGAGGTGGTTTGAATCAGAGCACTAAACTAAAACATGTAAAAAGCATATTTGATATATAATTTTCCAGAAGTAAATGGAAATAAATTCTTAGATGATATAATTCTGCTTTATCTTTGATGTCACGGGATTAAAAAGAGCTAATTGTCAAAAAATGCTTAGGCAGTTCATGAATGTTACGGCATGCAGACAGATCAGGTAAATCCTGCCTAGGGTTACAAAAATTTAGGAGAACATGGGAAGCTGCTGGACAGAATGTGAGAAACTGCTGAGTTCAACAAGTAATAGGATAAGTGACTGAATGTTGCACAGACCACCATGAGCAAGGGCTGAATTTCACAGACAGTGAAGGAAGAATTTTGCAAGAGACATGTAAATTTCAAATAATTAAAGAGGGTGAGTTGGGGAAATTTCACAGATTATTTTCTTGCAAGGCCAACAGAGACTGAGTAACAGTCTATTTTCTTTTCTACTTCTGTGTTAACACCTCTCATAGTGGGGAGTGATAGATATTTGAATTAGACTAGCCAGAAACTAGGATGACATCTAGATCTGGAACAACTCAAGCTCTGAGGCAGCAAGTCAGTAAGAGGTTCAGGATTTGGATATGGAAATCAGACAGACTTAAAATCTATGCTGATTCTTGAGGCATCTACTAATGAGGCTTTGTCTTTATATTTAGAAAATGAAGGTGTGTGTATGTTCATTGTTGAAGTTCAATACTAACTAGCCATAGATAAGGAAAAAGTTTGAGCCATCATTGCTGCTTATGCTCATTTGTCTGCTGTTGTTTATCGAAGGAAAAAGACACTGTTCATGATGATTCACATGGCCTGCAGATTTGTAGAGTGTATCTGTGCGTGATTGTGTGTTTGCTTACTGAAAACACATTCAGGTTCAGTACTGGCTGGATCTGTAAACAGGAACAAGAAGAACCCTCCTGGTCTGGGAATCCGCTGGATTCAGCTTCCATTAGCAATAACTGCTGTGAGATGTTCAGTGACTATTCAGCACCTCACAGGACCATGGCTCCAGTCACATCCTTCCTTTGCTACAGATGGGATTAGTTGCTCTCAGAGATTCCTACCATGTAAATTGACCAAAACAAACAAAGCATTTGGGGCTATGTTAAATTCTTTGCTTTTTAGATGGTGGATAGCTCACAGATGTCCCAGGCAGTAATTGGAGCTTCACATTGTAAAAAAAAAATTAGAGACACACAATAAAAAGACTCTCAATCCCTCAAAAACAACAACAACGACAACAACAGCAACAAAGAGAAATAATATGGAAACACGACATAGTAAAAAAGTAATGTCAAAGAGTGTGCCAATCATCACTCTAACACTGTATTTTTTTTAATGTTTATTTCTTTTAGGTCCATTTTGTGAGGAATCTGGTGATCCTTGTGCCTCTCAGCCGTGCCTGAATGGAGGTATATGCCAGTATAACCAGTCTGGATATGTTTGCAATTGCCCTTCTGGTTTTCTTGGTCACAACTGTGAAATTGACATCAATGAATGTTCTTCAAAGCCATGTCAGAACAGAGGCACATGTATTGACTTGCCAAATGTAAGTATAAGTGTTAGAGAGTCCTATTTGAACAGAGAATCATAGAATTACAGCATTGCATCACAGAATGATTTGGGCTGGAAGGAACATTTAAATATGATCTATTTCCAACACCTCTGCAGTAGGCAGAGACTTCTTACTTTAGATCAGGATGCTGGAAGTTGCATCCAGTCTGACCTTGAGTACTTCAAGGGATGGGGCATTTACAACTTTCCTCCCATCTCACTAATTTAGCAAAAATGATGATGTGTGGGGTGATGTCAGAGGTCTCACAGAAGTCAAGGTAAATGGTATCAGTTGCTCTTCCCTTACCCATCAATGCAGTTACTAGATCATTGAATGACACCATTAGTCAGACATAATTTGCCTTTTGTGAAGACATATTGTCTGTTTCTAATCACCTTGCTGTCATCCAAATGCTTTGACATACCTTACAGGAGGATCTGTTCCATGAAAGTGTCAAAACAATTCCAATGTGAATTTTCAAACTAGCTTTACATGCTTCATGAAGAAACATACCATTTTCTCAATGTGTCCTGTTTATAGTATTTTTATGATAAAAACCCCCAAACTCCCCGTTTCACATCAGTTGCATGGTGATCACTTTAAGGGACTACCCATGTTATTTTTTTTCCCTCTCCCTAATAAAATTATCAGACACAAACATGAATATCATGTGACCTTTATTTTATTTTCTTGTTCTTGCTTTCCATGCAGCATAAATTTTTAAATTCCTTTTTTTTCTTTCCCTTTTCTTTTCATAAAATAGAATAGCTTCATGCAAAACTCACAGAGTTTTAATGCTAGTCATGCCTGGTAGTATGTCAAAATAAACTGTTGATGTCCTTTCACTAGCATGTCTATTGCAAATAGCAGGGATTGTACAGAATCAAAACAGTTAAAGAAGAGTTCAAAAGCTTAGTTATCATATAGCAGTGATACATATTCATACAGAGAGAAAAAGAGACATATAAATTACTGAATAAATGGATAGATTTCTAAGTTATGCAACCTGTCTAAATATTTTGTCTACTAGGTATACTAGCACAAACTATTTTGTGCAATAGGCAAACAGTTGTAGTAGTTTGTTTCACGTATATAGAAATGTCTCAGTGGAAGTTGAAGTTTCCTGATTATATCTTTAAGACCAGTTTTAAAGCACCTAAGCACTTCCAAATTCATTAGAGGAACAAACACCTTTACTTTTTCCTTTACTTTCGGACTTCAAAAGGCCTAAGAAGAGCATAGGAAAATATGGGTGGGACTGTCAGCCCTAAGAAATATTTTGTTTTGTAAAATAACTTACTTGTCTTAATGTTCAAATTAGAGATTGCAGTAACTGACAGTCTTTAACTGCTAAAGAGAAGCATAGACTGTGCCTTATATAGGAGAAAATGGATACCCATAATTTTCTTTCCTCCTCTAGTTAGTGATGGCTTGGGTTTTGATGTACTTTGTGTACTGTTAGTGTCTAATCGATGCAAACATTACATTGAAACAAAACCAGAAATGAGGAAAAAACCCCAAATTAGTTATAAAACCCCTTCTTGATTCAGTTATGAGAAACTGTAATTTTGAAGCTGATATATTTCCATCTAGCAAACTCAAGTATGGTATAATCTGTGCTGGAAGGTCTGTTCTTCTTGACTTAAATTATTTTTGTGACCTATCTGAGACTAGAACTGTTGTGTCTTTGTAGCCTGTTTTTTCAATGAAAAGTTGTCTTACTTAGGGTCTCTCTAGTAATGGATGTAAACACCATAAACACTAAATTTTGTACTGCCTTGGGTACAACAAATAATTATTTCTAATTTTCCTTTCTTTTATAGGATGTGGCATGTATCTGTATGCCAATATTTACTGGCAAGTTCTGTGAGAAAATACTGAATCCATGTGAATTATTGCCTTGTCTAAATAATGCAACTTGCATAGCTCAACAGCAAAACTATAACTGCCGGTAAGATTGGATATTCCTTTATTTCAATACTTTGTTGGTTCACTTGATGATATCACACAGATTGCAGAAAGAAAAGACATCATCATTCACAGAGAGCACAGAAAACTATAAACTTATGTTTAAAAAGATATATATTTATCTTTTGTGCTTTACTCTGTTTGCCTTCTTGTAAACTCTGGGAGCAATACAAAAATATTTAAAGCATTTAAGGGCTATAAATTTTTTCATTATTAATACTTTTAAAAAATATATAAATTTTAAAACACTGATGAAAATTGAGACAGTTATACTACATGTGCCACTCCCTTCCAGGGTACATGAAGTTTATGTTGTTTCTGAAAAGATAAAGGAACCTATTTAATTTATAGTTCACAGACACGCATCAGTAGACTTTAAATTGATCCTTAAAGCAGCATATGAAAAACTGTTTAACTCAGAAAGATCACACTAAAAAAATTATCCATCTGAAAATACCAGAAGTGACCCAATGTATAATTTAATTTCATTTTTAAATAGATTTTTAGAATTTTTTTCTATGTCAGTAAGGAGTACAATTTATCCTGTTCCCCTTTGTTTGGCTTCTCTCTTGCTACCTGAGTAAATTCTGATAAGCATTACTGAAGTGAACATTTTTCAAATTTTAAGATATTCATAAAAGCAGAAAATTGAAAGCTGTGATACAAAAAAGCCTGACAGCATATTATGAATGAACTTAAAAACTTCAAAAAATATAGAAGTATAGAACACAGAGTTACAGTGCACCAGCAGAGATTCAATTTAGAAGTCTTAGAATAAAAATATAAGTAGAATGGTTTACACTTATTATCCCAAAAAAGAAAATCCAAACAATTTCATTCTTATTCACTCCTAATACAGATATACATACAAACACACATATGCAAGCTCATATACAGTTAGATCTTCCCATATAGATATGTAAAGCACTGAACAACAGCAATAATTAATTTTCCAATTCTTTAAACTGGGATATAATCTAATAATTTATTGTTATGTAGCCAGTCTTCCCACAATATGTGTATATTAGTATGAAATGTGTTGAAGTTTACATTTAAAAATATGCATGAAAAATTAATATCCAGATGTACATTACCTTTATTAACAGAAACCAAACCAAAAAAGAAGTCATAAAATATTATCCTGGCCCTGTTATTCATGTTGAATATTTTATAATTCCACAAAGTATTTATAGAAATGGTCTGTACCAGGAACCTCATTGTACCATAGGAATTTTTTAAAAAAATATATCTATGGGAAAACGTTGTGGTTGAACTATGTTTCCTTTGATAATATTATGTAAGAATAAGCATGGAAGTCATTGTTTAGATCAATATAACAGAACATAAAAATGGGCAATTAAGAACCCACTTTACATTGGGGTGGGTTATAAGCTCATTAACATTTACAATGTTCTAAAAGGGGAACTGACAACCTAGAAAAGAACACTGTGAATAGTGTTCAATCCACAGTCAACCCTAGCAATCAATTTACCCACCAGACATTCTTGATGAAGGAAGAGAACTCCAGAAAGTGACTCATATCTTCCACAGAGAAATATCCAGAACAGGTGACTTGACACACCTTACACAAGTTTGCAGTTTCCTTTGTCCAAAGGTAGAGGGCTACAATACAATAACAGAATATTAGAACACAATAAATATACAATACCGTCAGAGACTCATAGAGCAGCCAAGATACTAGAAGTATCTTCTGGTCCAACCTTTCATGGGAAAGGGAATTTAGATGAGTAGTACCCTGTCCAATTGCTTGTTGAAAATCTCCAGTGTTCTGCCTTAGTTTTGCTATTCAGTCCCCAAAGGCTTCAATTATTGATTACAATAATTTTTATTACCATTTTTTAATTAATTAAAAATCTTGTTCTCCTTTTTTTTGTGAAATTAAAATTAGTTTTCCACCACTTAACCTGAAATAGTTAATAGAAGTATTTATGCCTCTTTACTTAAAAGGAGGCATTTAGTTGAGAGAAAGCATTTTTAAATAGTATGAATTGCATATTTTATACAAGGACATCACATTCAGTAGTTTTGTTTGTGAGAGCTGCAATCTTGCCAGAGTGCTGAAATGCAAAGGAGGTGTTGACAGATAGAGAAGTCCAACAGTTAGCAGACTTCACTGTTTTAAGAATTCAAAATTTTCTTTTTAAAATCATATTCTGCATTAGCTACTTGACTAACAGAGTAGACAGTAGTTAGACAGTTTCAGTTTTCTAAACTCACAGGTTTGGACAGTTTCGGCCTGTGATTCATGTTTTAAGTCACTTCACCCAAAGGTAATCTAACATTAATTATGTTGCTTTAATTTGAGGGATTTGTAGCTGCTCATCAACATTTAAAGTGAAGATTTGATTCATTTTTGGTAATCATTGTCAAATACTGTACGTTATATCTCTGCCTAGTCACTCCACAATAAACTGCATGTGTTTCATACTACATTTGGTGTAATACTATGTCATACTGCAACATGATCCACTTCCATAGCATTTTAACATCACAAATAAATGTAATGGTGTTCAGGTCAGATGCACATACAAGTTAAAATAATAGCTGAATTGAACTTTTGACTTCATTAATTTCTATTTTGCTTCCCCCTGTACTATGTTCTCCTTATGCCCAAACTACATTCTTATATCCTACACAATCCCAGCTTCTTCTCAACATATCCTTCCTTCTTTGCAAAAGCAATTGTTTTCCATTCTAAACATATAACGAAACAGGAACAATTTAATTTTCCCCACTTCAGTTATGATGTATGACTATCCTGTATTCTAATTCCCTCCTTTCAGTCTTGATATCACACACAGCTTTTTGCTAAGAATCTAATAGTCACATTTTTTCCTAAATGTCAAAATTTAAGGTGAATTCAAATAGGCAGTGAACGAGCATATCCATCAAAATAAACTATGATTGTTTGCTTTCTATCTTCTTCTATTATCCATGTACTTTATGATAATAAAAAGTCACAAAAAATGTGAAAGGGTGTTCTGAGAAAATATGTTCTGTTGGTGTTGTCTTTGGAACTTTACCATCAACTTTTTTTTCCTGTTTGCTTACATTTCCCTTTCCTTACATTAGTGTGTTTATTGCAAAACAACAAAAAAATCCCCAGAACCAGAAAAAATGAGCAAATATAAAAATTAGAAGAAGACACTTCTAAAATTATCTTTCTAGATTATCTAGTTAATAAAATAATCATAGATTAAAGCAAAAAATCTAGGAACTCTCTCACTTCAGCTCATCGGTAAAAACAAATCAGTAAAACAAATATCGTGATTGAATTGCTCTTACTTGGTTTTAGATGTTATGAAAAAAATACAAGAAAATATACAAAATATTCTTATTATTATTTACATTCCTTCATATTTAATTTTTCTTACTAAAAACTCCTTTTAACTACAATATGTGAACTAGAACTTTATTAAGAATAGAGTTTGCAGGAATTCTGAAGTGAAGTACTTGAGATGGCAGAAATATGATCACATGTAGCATCTTTTTAAAGAGGAAGGTGAGGATTATGTGGTTCATTGCAACTTTCTTAGAGTGCTCCTATGTGGTTGTGTCTATACCAGCCTCAAAGCATAAATCCATTTACAGAAGGTTTTTCCATATTTATTTACCTCTGCCCACATGGTCCTATGCATGAATTGTGGTTGGTTTCCAGAGATTTCTGATTACATCCAACCAGTTTAACACTTCACTAAGGTTAATAAACTACTTAAGCCTCTGGAAATGCTAAGTATGTCTGTCCATTCCTTAGACTCAGAGCCACAGATAGACATCATGAACTGATTTAGAAAGTCTGGTTAACCAAGTTGCTTTCTATTCAGTATTGCTGCCCAAGAAGTTGCTGTGGAAAATATATCTCTAAATTTAGTATATTGCGTCACTGTGAGAAGCTCCATGAATTTTGAAACCAGGAATTGGATAGATTTTTTCTAAATGAAAAAACATAAGCAACACATCTGGATGTCATATCAATTAGGAGCAAGAACATAGGAAAACCAGAAGTAATTCTGAATAATCTTCAAAATTTCCAGATTCTGGATTGAATAATTTGAAAAAAAATCTACTTCTTAGAAAGAGCTAAAGAAATTTCTATCTATTACTTTTGGATTATTTCACAAACACAAATTTTCAGCTAACTGGCCATCTCCTTTCTCTTCTGAAATCTTTTCTTCCCATGATACCGGAAATGGCCTTCAGACAGGGGAGCATGCTGTGTCTGTAAGAACATAGTGAGAGTGTTTACAAGGATTATCTATCTATCTATCAAGATATAAGTATTCAAATATTTTTCTACATTGGTCCATTATTGATTTTAAATATCCATTTGAATTTCGTCTGTTTTATTTTTGTATTTGAGAATTTTTTTTAGCATGGGAGGGCTACATCAGGAAAGGATTTTCTCCTAATAATATTAAGTGTTGACATGAAGCAGAAGAAATTTCTGCAGTTCCATTTACATACATGAGTTATCCATCACTCCATTGGCATCACATGGAACTAACAAACAGTCACAAAAATTGAATTCTATTTTTTTTCTTTAAAGAAAATACTGAACTACAATTAAGCAAACAGCTAAACAACTATGCATTGTTGTCTCTAGATTGTTATTTACATAATTAAGCATGTCATTATTTACTATTTATACTACTCTTTATTCATTAGCAATGATTGGTGTTTATTCCTCACTTATCGCATTTTTAATTTTATATTAAAACATCTCTCTGATGATTAAATTGACCTATCCTCTCTAACAGTTTTCCAAAATCTTGTTACATTGTCAACAGTTTATTAAATATTACCTCATTATAGATTTTTTTCTGGAAGATTATATGAAATATTGGTGTGAAAATATTTTAATCAATTAAATAAATTTATTAAAAAGCTAAATTTTTCAGAATCATGCAAGGGATTTTTAATTTCTTGAAAACATATTCTGTTTATTTTAAATAACATAAGAGATTTGTTTTGTTACTGCAAGAACATAATTTAATAAAATTATGGAACATAATTAAATACAGTTAACTTTTGAAATGCAAGTTCTCTAAAATACACTGGTGTATTTGCAGCTGCATGCCAGGATTCACTGGGAAGAACTGTGAGGAAGTAATTGACTACTGCAGGCTGCTCAGCGTCAACTGTCTGAATGAAGGATTGTGTCTTAATGTAATTGGAGGATTCACTGTAAGTAATTTAATACATGTTAAACTAATTCGGTGTTCCAAAGTATAAAAGCTTCAGACAAGCAAACTTGAGATGCATTCATTACTCTAAGAGACAAGAGGGGCACAATATTATAGGTTTTATTTACTTTAATCAATAACACAAGGACAATTCTCCTGGGTAATATGGATTTTTTTATTACTTTTTTACTGAGATTATGCTTAGTAATTTATCAAGTAAGATAACTGAAGGGTACTTTTATAGTAAAAAGTATTTATTACTAATTGTGGTCGAGTGTCATTTCCCACAAAGATGATAATCACAGCCGTGTTGCAGCCTTTAAAAATACATTGCTTGAATTAAGAGCATCTGTTGCCATTATTTTAACCAGAATCAAATTACTTATCTACAAATGAACATGTTTAAAATGAATACAAGTTTAAAACTTTGATCATGAAACTGTAATGTGGTGACATTCATTCCAACTGAGAGTTTGGGGAAAAAAAATATTAAGTTGTCTTGTTTTAACTCTCTAAATTGCCCCCTGAAAATGTTAAGCAAGGTGCAGAATCTGGCCCTTGTCCTTGTTAAACTCCAAATGGTTGGTGATTGCCTGGCCCTCCCATTTGTCAAGGTCTCTCTGTGGGGCCTCTATGTCCTTGAGAGAGTTTCAAGCTCCTCTCAGTTTAGTCTCACCAGCAAACTTATATTGTATTCCTTCATGTTCTTTGTCCAAGTCACTTATAAAGATGCTGAAGAGCACAGGACTGGGAATGGAGCCCTGTGGAACCCCACTAGTGACAGGTCACCAGACTGGTGCCACACCATTCGTTATAACTCTTTGTACCTGACCTGTGAGCCAGTTGCCCACCCATCTTGTAACCTGGTTATTAATATTTTGTCCAGGAGGGTCCTGTGAGAGGCAGTATTGAAAGCGTTGCTGAGAAGATTGCATTCACTCAGTTTCCTAGATAAACTAAGTGGGTTTCCTTTCAAAGAAGGAAATAAGGTTTGACAGGCAGGAAGCTTGTGCTGTCTGTTACCTATGACTGAGACACTCCAGGTGCTTTCGGATACTCCTCAGAATAATATCTTCCATGGCTTTACAAGCACTGAAGATAGTCTGGCAGGCCTGTAGTTTCTGCGGTCTCCTTCTCCTGTGTATGCTGATAACCACAGAAAATGGTAGAGTAGTTAATAATACACAAATATGATAAGTATTTCCAGGTGGACTGCACTACTTTAGGAAATTGTGTGTTCTATGAGAGGCAAATTCAATGCTGTCTGCATAGAAAAGAGAATATGAATTATCCAGTACTGAGTGTTCCTGATAGTCAGTGACAAAGAGGGCAACTTTTAGCTCAGAGTGAATTTTAAAATATGACACCACACAGTTGAAGAAGACAGAAAGACAATCCCTGCAGTCAAAAATAAGCACTTATATATATAGAAGCATTTTTCAGTAGCCATTCTTCTTTGACTGTCAGTGAAAGGTCATATTAGGCAGCTATATCATCTAAACTGTTTTAAAAGTTTCTAAATGAGGAAACCTCCATTAAAAATGAAGTTTATGAAATAAAATAAAGAAATCATTTAAAATTATATTCTCAAAAGTACATACAGATTTGCAATCTTAAAACAGTTGGTGGTCTATCAGTTTTTCTCAGAAGTAAAAGAAAAGGAACAATTGTATTTAAAATATTCAGCTATTCCTAGCAAAAAATTTTGAAGCAAAAATAGCAAAAAAGGGATAAAATTATTGTGCGTGGTTCTGAGCAGCTGCTTCTTCTACGTACTATTGATTATAGGAGGAGCATTTTCAAAAGCTTTTTAGGTGATACGGTCCAATGCTGTGTTGCAGCAGTTTCCCATCAGATCAGTGCCAGGTCACATCTGTCCTGTCCTTGTGAATAACTTCACCAGACATTAAATTTCATGAGGGTCTACTATTGTGGGATCCAAACCCCATAATTCCCACAGAAGGCTGAAGGCCTTATTGTGGATTGCTTCTAGTAGTCAATGCAGCACATACATTTCACTGATATTAAAAGGTTAGGAAAAGAATTGTATTTTCCAAAGTTGCCATGAATAGTGAAAACATAAATCCCCCATTTTATATGAGCTCTGAAGAAGATCAAAGATTTGATATTCACTTTGTTGTTTTCTAAAGCACAAAAAGACAACACTGCAGCTTTGACTCAGTTTGAGAAATATGGTTATCATTTGGACATATAATTTTTACAGGTGACAAACACAATTCTTGAACATGAACAGCTCTTCCTCTCTCAAAAAGTTGATATTAAAAATTCTACTACTTACTATTGATTTATCAATTATTGCAAGATGTCTGCTATTGAATTTCTTCTGATTTGCAGCTGCTTCTAAGAACTGCTTCTAAGAATAAATATAGTAATTGTAAAAGTTCTAAAGAAAATATATTATAGCACTTTTTCTTATATCCATACCATAGGAAAATTTTTAGTTAATGTACTGGTTTGTCAATTTTATAATAAATAACTCCACCTACTCTAGAAGACAGGGGGCACTGTTTTAAGAAAAGGAATAAATTAAAACAGTTTGAGTAATTGATTATACAATTACTGATGTGTGAACCAATTTCAGAGTTCAGCAGATTTTTATTCAATAAAACTACTTAACTACATTATTTTGACAATACAATAACCTGCTTCTTAAAAATATTTTTAAACACCTGCCCAGAGATACACTTTTCAATAGATTTTTCTGTTCTCATCACAGCTTTTCTTTTTCTTAAACGGATTTCATAAGTGAAAAGTCAGTGTTCTTGTTTTGCAGCTGATAGTATTTTCTCACTGCTTTTAATCTGATTGTCTTAAACAATTTATGGCTGTAGGTACCTGTTTTCCTTATCTTTACCTGAAGACAGGGAAAATATGAGCAATGCCCAAAAGGTAAGTGGTGGAGAAAAAAGAGCTGTTGTTTGTTTCATGCTAATCATTCTGCTGCCAGATGCTAACCACCTCAGGGTATGGAGCGGTTTGAGTAGGGTTCACCCAGTGATTTAGAATGGCTCCAGTAGAGCCTCAGGCACACAACTGGGCAGTGAAAGCTGATAAAGAGAGTACACAAACAAGAAATCACCTGTGGATATAAAGCTTTCCTCTAGGTTCCAAGGATGGACTGAGCACCTCACTATCTATTTATCCACAGCAAGTAGTTTAGATCATGGCAGCAAGTATTATCTCTCCTTAAGATCCCCTGTTTCATCTTGAATCATTAGTATTAAACTGAAAAAAACCTCAAAACCAAACAAACAAAATAAACATATTGAAAAAATATATTAAATTAATCCAGTGCAAATTCTGAGGATGATGGAATTCTAGTTTACTGGAGTTTACAAACCTGGAAAGGAGCACAGTTTTCAAAAGTTGAGGTATGAAAATTGTCAAGTCTTTGGCGTACTAGCTGTCTTTACTTTCCAGGGAGAAACCATTGAATTGCATAAAAATGACAGAATTTACAGGTCAGTTGTGATTACCTACAGAAGTGCATTTGATGCACAAGAAAGTTCAGCTCTACAGTGGTTGCTACACACTCTCCCATTTGTGATCTGCCATACACTTCCTGTGGAAGGGCAGGCAAATTAAAAATGCTTTTCACTTCTAGTAGAGTGCAAAAATGCTCATTCATGATTTTTTTTTTCTTTTGCCTAACAGCTCCTTACTATGCTACTAGCAAGTATCTTTCAACTTACATGGTCTCCATAGTGCATCCAAGTCTATGTTGTCAATATGCCTTTCTCCTATCATCCTGACAAACCACTGATTCTTGTAAGGCTGTGTGCTTACAGCCAGCAAAGAAATTGAGTTATGTAGACACAAAAACTGAAGGTGAAAGATGAAGAGGAAGCAATGTCATTGTAAGGTCTATTTCCATTTGCCAGCACTACACTTGAGACAAGATCTAAACAAATTATACATATTGCCTGAACAGCAGAGATGTGTTGGCAAACAAATGCACACAGCATTAAAGAAAGAGAAAACAATCTCTGTTGTCATTCTGGGTTTCACCATTGGCCATTTCAAAGAAAATGTTTGAAATTTCTCTGAGAAGCTGTAGTGACGCTTGCATGTGGAATTTTGTGTTGGAAAATTGCCAGTGGGTGCCCTGGTACCTTCAGAAAGAGCAACAGGAAATGCTGCTGATTTCTAACTAGTGTTCCTACAGTGCAGTGGAAGCAGATTGTGCTTTTAAAGGAGAGTGAAGCTAAGCAAAAAGGAGTAATAGTTTTAACTTCTACAAGTAATTTGCCTGGAGAACACTGATTAATGATAACAGATGCATTCCTGTCAATTCCCTTCAGAAAATTGTTCCCCAGTCACCAGAATTTTGCTTTCTTATATGGATGTATATTTAATAATGTTTATCTAATAGTATGATTCACCATAAGAGGATGCAAAAAATACTATAATAGAAAAGACTAGTATCTAAAATCTTACCCTGCAGATGGCTCTGTGATTGTTCATGTTATACTCTTTTGATTTTTTTCTCACAGCCATATAATGGAGCCATAGCTTTTATATTTGAAACTTTATGGTGAATTTGAGATATTTCAACAACAAACTGTGCACCAAGAGGGTAAATGGTTGACAAAGTAAAATTATGAATATACATTAATAGTCAGTAACACTATGGGTCAGACTGTTGTAGTTGAAGATAAAAACCCCAGCAAATATGTTCTGCCCAAAGACTACCATGCTCTCTAGCAAAGCAGGAGACTGTATACTTACACAGAAAACAGTCTTTTCTGAATCTAACAGGTTCCTTCTGAGGCAGTGTGGGAAGGAGGATAGAGAAGGGACCATCTCTTTCTCCTGTAGATTTTTTCCCCATCAAGCTGATGTGTGACCCTCATTCAGCAGAACTTGTACAGAAATTGCAATCAGGCAGACAGAGGTCCGGGTTTCATCCCTTCCAGATGAGGTTTGCCTTTGTGAGTGCAGAATCAGGCCCATCAGCCAGCTGTCAGCCTGGGGATCAAATTGCTTCTTTGCAGAAGAGCAGAGCCAAGCCCCACAGACTTACCTGAAAAACCTTTGTGGAAAATCTGCTGCTCAGGTCTTCTTGGTAAGCTCTTCCCTGAAAAGCCAATCTCAGCCCTAATGCTTTTTGATAATGCTTCGTCCCTAGACGTCCAGCTAAATTTATAGCCCAGAAACAAAGCACCTCTATGCAGAATTGGCAATAATCAGCAAAATGGAGCTATGTCATACTGCTTAGATCTCACAGCCCTAAGCCTCTATAGGTACAGAGTTTGTTGTAATTGGGAGTGGGGCTGTGGCTGAGCCTCATCCCCAATGGGCACAGCTGTGAGCAGCAGGTGAGCAGCACTGACAGCAATGAGCCATGGAGTGCC
>JAWWEY010000172.1:86604463-86696753 GCA_035582745.1 Loriotus luctuosus
GGCAAACTGCCTCCTTGACAAAGGTAATCTCCCATACAGATGGTAATGGAAAAAATCCTGCATGCAATCTTCAACAATTTCCTAGCTGAAATAAAGTCTGCTGGTTGATTTTGGAAGAAAGTGATTCTTACATTTTATCCCAACTACATAAAAAGGCAGATTTTTGTTAAAGTACTTGCTGTAGACAGAAGCATGATGGTCAGACTGACAAGAATAGACCTGTTTATGGTCTGTTGAAATGTAAGATTTATATATAAATACATTCCATAGCTTTTATTTCAATTTAAATCTTTAGATTACACTAACACCTTAAAGGGTAGCACCTTTCTTCACAGTATAAAGTATCAAAATAACATAGGAATAAATTAAACATAATGTGGCAATATTGAAATATTTTCTTAATCGCCTAAGGTTTTCTGGATGATTTTCTTGAGTATGAGCTTGTTTGACCTATTTGAGCTTTGAGAAAATAGTAAGCATCAGGATAAAATCCAGCAAAAACATAGACACAAAATTAAGAAAACACATAAAAAGAATAAAAAAATAATAATTCCCATACCATAGAAGGGGTTTACGTTGAATGCATTTACGTTGAACTGCATTTTCCTTCAATATGTTCATATAATGAATAAGTATCCCAAGGAAAATCTAAAATTCAGTACAGGGAGCATAACAAAAATCTCTTCATTTTAAGGTCAATTTAAAACTTAATCAAAGACAAATGAATATTAAAATATTTCTTCCAAGGACTATTATTACAAATCTTAATGACATTTTAAAGAGATTCAGACTCAATCAAACTGAAGTACTAGTGCATTAAGTCATATTCTAGACACCATTTTCTTTAAAAACCAATTGATTAGAAGGAGGGTTCTTAATTGCTTTGGAATTAATATGCAGTTATTTGTCTTCATACTGGCAAAATTTTCATGGAAATGAAAATGGAACCTAAAAAGTAAAATGAGGAAAGGAACATTAATTCAGACTTTTAATTTTCTGTAATTCTTGAAGAATGCAGGAAATACTGCTTTAGTAAGTAATATTAGCAATTAAAAGCAAAAAGGAAAAAAGCTGTTCCAGTCTACGTTTATCAATCTTTCGATATCTGCAAATTGAAAATAAAGCAGCTTCTAATTTTCCCATAGCATAGATGTAATTTATAAACATATAAAGGTCCAAGGATAGATTGAATCAGCATTATAATTAAAATGAAAGAAAAAAATCAGTCTTTTCCTGATAGACACATATTAAGCTAAATTATACAACGTAGGAACAACTGTTCTACTCTCTCAGTGAAAAAAAACCAGTCCAGCTCACTATTGTTCCTCCTGAAATAAACGCATTTTAAGGGCAGTTGTAAAAATGTTACTGTTAAATTAAAACACAAATGCATTTTGCTGACTAAACAATAAATTGATATATTGATTTAATAACTCAGTATTTTAGGTTCTTGGAGATGTATCTTTTTAATATTACAACATAAAAAGATTAAATAACCATATTTATTACCAATGGCTTATTCTATTAAGCTCTTTGGGAAAAAAAAATCCAATAGGTAAAGACAAAACTCTTTATGTATGTGGCGGGTTGACCCAAGCTAGATGTCAGGTGCCCATTGAAGCCATTCCATCAGTGCCCTCTGCAACTGGACAGGGGAGAGAAAATTGATTATAAATTGAGATAAGGACAGGGACAGATCATTTAATGATTACTATCACACGCAGAAGAGATTTCACTTATGGAAAATAGTTGAATTTATTACTAACAAAGTCAAAGCATGATAATTAGAAGTAAAACAAAAGTACCTTCCACCCTTCTGTTCTCCTTCCTGGGTTTACTTTTATTCCCATTTTTTACCTCCTCTTCCCTACAGCGGTGCAGAGATATGAGGAATGGGAGTTATGGCCAGTTCATCACATGTCAGCTTTGCCCCCACTCCCTCCTCAGGGAGAGGAGTCCTTCCCCTTCCGTAGTAGGTTCCTTCCCATGGGAGACAGTCGTCCACAAACTTTTCCAGTGGGAGCCCTTCACAAGGGCTATAGTTCTTCCTGATCTGTTACAGTGTAATCTCTTCCACAGGATGCAGTCCTTCAAGAACAGGTTCCTTCACCACCTGTCTCCCATAGAGTCACAACCTTCTTTTGGACCTCCACCTGCTCTGGTGTGGGTCTCCACCAAGGGCTGCAGGTGGATCTCTGCATCTCTGCATCCCCATGCCCTCCATGGGCTGCAGGGACACAGCTGCCTCACCAGGGGCTGCACCAGGGGCTGCAGGGGAATCTCAGCTCTAGCACCTGGAGCACCTCCTGCCCCTCCTTCTGCACTGACCTTGGCATCTGCAGAACTGTTCCTCTCGTGTATTCTCTCTCTGCTCTTCTCTGGCTGCACTTCTGTGAAATAAGTGTTTTCCTTCTTCTTAACTCTGTTACCCCAAGGCTCTACCACTGTCACTGAGGGGCTTGACCTTGGCCAGCAATGTGTCCATCCTGGAGCTGGCTGGCATCTGTCAGGCATGGGAGCAGCTTCTGGCAGCTTCTCAGAGAAAACAGCTAACAGCACTCCCTCCACTACCAGAACCTGACCATGCAAACCCAACACAGCGTATTTGTAATTCTCATCTTCAGGTATGTGCAAATGGAGGTAGTTGCTTCTACGATGAAGAAAATCAGAGATCTCACTGTGTCTGTGCCCTTGGATGGACTGGAAACACATGCCTTGAGAATATTAATGACTGTCAGATAAACCAGTGCCAACATGGAGCCACATGTGAAGATGGAATTAATAAATACAGGTACTAACATGTTGTTATCTGTGCAAGCCTTCATAAATTGTTTTATGCCATATGAAGATATTTTGACTTTCAGAAAGAATTACAAAGGGTGTTGTTAGTGCAGTAATATAATTTTCATGTCAAAAAATGCCATGGAATACAAATTTTCATAAAGCATGTGCATTCAGTAAAACTGTGTATTCTGAAGTGTTGCAGGAAGGAATCACAAATATTCCTCTTTGCTGGTCAAAGAAGTTAAACCAGTTATGTAAATCTCACCTCAACAAATTATCTAGTTTTTTTAAGTGGTAAACACTTTTTGAGCCTGGACTCTGTCATAAAGTGTCTTATAAAAATTTGAATGATAATTTCTTCTCATTTCAGTTATTAAAAGAAACATAAATTATGTGTTCTCCTTAGTGAGCTGTAACATGGTGTAGTTATTTAAAATGAGATTTTATAAAATATGGTGAAAAAATAAATGGGAGAGGTTTTCTTCAATAAACAGAATTCAACTATCAGACTTGAATTATTTATTCTTATCAGACTTGCATTATTTATTTTTCCTCTACAAAATCCAGAATAAATAAAACTTCTCCATAATATCTGTAAATGTATTTTGAAAGACAGTATTCTATGCTGTGCCATGCCCTATTTAGAAGCACTGTAATTAGTATGCTTTAATGTTTCTACTTAGAAAAGATTGCAATTGTGCACAAAATAAAAATAGAAGCAATTATAGATGTCTTCAATTTCAGTTCTGTTTTCAAAGTATCTTTTCTAAAATTAACTGAAATCACCAAACAGGCACACAAATGGTGAAAAATGATTGATTCCCAGTATATCAGAGTTAAAGGAGTTTTTGTTAAAGAATCCTTACTAAGTAAACATCCTTCCTTTTTCCACTTTGCAGTCAACTCTTGTATCAAATTACTGGACCATATATTGCACCTTATTTAACTGTTAAGTCTATGGCTTTCTTTTCTTTATCAGGAAAATAATTCTGATAGAAGTACAAAGCTATGTTTGTATTACAAAATCCACTCGCATTTACTGGGAAATAGTAGTTCTGAAGATATCTGGTAATAAAGAACTTTTGATTTTACTTGTTAATCCAGACAGTTTACTGACAGAAAGCACTTAATTCTTACTTTTTCAGTCATTGAAAGACAAATTATATTGACAGATCAGTCTGTTTATCTAAGGAAGAGAAAAATACACATTAAGATCTGAATCTCAGATGGTCAGTTTTCTTAGCAGAGAACTTGACCCCAAAAGAACACAACTGGTTATTTTGTAAAGACAAAGTGTATCATGTTTACTCTATAATATCTGCTCTGTTGAGAGAGCATGGTTGTTTCTCAATGACAGTGAAGCATTTTTTAAAATACCTAAATTATGCCTGCCCTAAAAAGAATGATGTCTGCCAAGTTATTGTTAGCAAGTGAGACAAAAACAATTTCTCCTTTTCAATACATTATTAAAAACCAAAAGAATACAAGAGAAAATGCTGAATTTAAGTGCACACACCTTTTCTAAAGACTTGTATTTGCATTTCTGTCCTAAAATGGGTATATTTTTTAATCAAAGTATTTATCAGGAGCTGTATCTGATGCAAAGTAGTTTCAGGAAGACATAAGAGAACTGTCAGCAGAATATATGGAGAATAAAATGTATAAGTGCCATTAAGAACTCTACAGAGATCTATTTTTAAAACTATTACAGCCATTCAAAATATCTCTTAATGAATTCAGAAGATAAAGATATGCCAAAATTTTATATATATTAGATTTTATTTACATAAAATTCCTATAAAACTCTAGACCTTCCTCCTAGTTAAGAAATCTTAAATTTTAAATTATTAAATTTTGGTCATAATGTATTTTTCTAGTGGTAGCTTGATATAGTAAAGCTTACACTAGGAAATCATAGAAAACACCCACCTTTGATTCAGGAACATCCCCCTCCTGTAAGATCTCATTTTGCAACCCATCATTTTTTTATTCTTCCAGATGGGAAATAAGCTGTCAACTGAAGGAAATGTTTCCAGCTTTTTGTCTCCTTACCATGATATGTTCTTTTTCTCTTCCCATTTTGAAAAACTGTTCCAGACTGTAGTGTCACCTAGAGGTATATTTATCTATATGCAAAGGATTTCCTTTGAGTTCAGATTGGGGAATTGCTCTAAATGAAGGAGGGGGAGTTTTAGACTTTCATACAGTGTAATTCTCAGCAAGGCTGCAAACCAAGATCCTCATAATTACAGTAAGAAGTCTTAAGAGTTTTGCTCCTTTGGTTTAGTGAGCCTTTTCTTACAACTAAAGTGGCCCCAATCACAGTGACACAGAACCTGTAATTAATTCAAATTAATTGTTGCACTGCCAGCTGAGTCTGTGCTGTTTGCGATACCATGAAGTAAGTCAATCAGCATGTGTTTAAAATGATAACTTCACAGAATTACTGCTCTTGCCACTGGGCTGATGGTGCAGCTGTCAATATGAATCTGGCAGATACCATGCAATAGAGTAATTGCACCCACGTGCCAAAAGAATCTCTTGACCTTTGGTTACATATACGTGAGAGAAAAAATGACAGATAAGATTCATTACCTCAGTAAATAGAAAATGTTTCTAGATTAAAAAGAAAATAATAATAATTTTTCTCTTCTAAAGAACCTGCATTGTTTGATTGTGTTCTGCATAAGAGAAGAGAGAGAACTGATTTAATATGCCTCAATGAGAAGGATTTAATGAATAATTAAATGAAAGAGATCTTTGAGGAGTATAACCTCCTGTTTTGAAATCCAAGGGTAAATTTGTTACTCTGAATTTTTCACCCTTGTAAATTTTTTGTCAATTTTGGACAACCAAGATCCTAACTGAAATAAGACAATAACAGTAGATATTTTACTATTGTCTATTCAGTGGGAAGGAACAACAGAGTGAAAACACCCAATTTAAAACTCGGTGTAGTTTCCATTACCTGTCCTGTTTCCCATTTCTTCAGTCCAGTGTGTTCAGATGAAGTGTTACATTTATCACAACCCCAGAAAAGTCCAGCAAGAAGGACTGAGAGTGCTGAAGCTATATTTTAGTATTTACCACTGTTTAAAAAATAATGATGAAATAATATATTTCAAAAATGTATTTTAGTCAATAACTGTAGATCTGACATCAGCATTTCATTAGTTTTTATGCAGGAAAATGTCTCATTAAGAAATTAAGTTTGGTGTATGGTAAAACTTGAATTGCCAACACATTCTTCAGTATTCAGTATTCAAATTTCAGTGCACACAATTAAATAATCAACTAATCTCCATACAAAAGAGTAAAGTGACACATTGTAGAGTAAAATGCTTTAGAATATGAAACACTTTTTTGCATTATGCCAGCAAGATTGGGAAAAGTAAACGTAATTTAGATAATTTCTGAGTATCACAAAATTTAAAGCTCCTATTATTTAATTCATCCTTGACTTTTTCCATTTTCTTCCAGCCGGGTAAATTGAGCTGTTTGATTAGAATATTTTTTTAATCTAATTTCCTTTTTACAAGTTTATTCATACTATACTATATATACAATTTGACTGCAAGACCTAGTTGACAGTGCCATATAAAGTTAGTACTGTGATATACACAGTTTTCTGCAGCAATAATAGGTTTCTTCCACTAGAGAAAGAGGAGAAATACTTTTCCTCACTTCTACAACTCCAGAAGATGGGTGAATATATGTCACAATTTCTTAGGGAATACCTCTGCAATAAGTTATACAACAGCTTTTCTGTAGAGAATATAGATGCATATAAAAAGTCAAAGTGAAACTAAATAACCTTTTCAACCACTTATGTGTGTGCAGTTCACATTTCAATGGCAAAAAGGGATAATTAATATTGAATAATTGCAGCCAATACACTTGGACAATTACTAATACATATAAAAGAATGATAAATATTAAGAAAACAAAGTAGAGGCATTCTGAGAAATCTTTGCTAATTTCAGGCTTCAGTGTTCCTATATGCCTCTTGTATCAATACACAAAATAGCAAGGTCATCTCCCAGCACAGGTTACCATAGACAGATCTTCAGTCTTCAGTCTGGTCTTTGGCTTTTTGCAGTCATTTTAAAGATTCTTTCAATGTACATGATTATTTACTCAATTACACAAGCCACACTACATCTTTAGCGCAGGCAGCCTGTGGTGACAGCTTGACAGCTTCACTGCCTGGACAAACCAGCACCAGCCAATTTACCCATACATCTGCTGTTTCAGACCTTTAGAGATAAAAAGTTGGTGGAAACACATTGCATCTGTGCCATAACCATTCTCATTTTAGCAACACAGTCCTTTTTAGACTAAATTCCATGCCTGTCTTAGCATCTCCACTTAACATTTATTTCACAAGAATATAAAATTAACTTGTGACATTAACAATGTTCAGGCTCTGGAGTAGTAGCATACAATCATCTTCATGATACATGTGGGAGCACAGTGATCCTCAAACGACTTGTGTTTGCTACTCACTACTAAAATCCATGTTTGTAGCAAAAGCATTGAGGTATTTGTTTTCTCTCTTAGTATTTCTTACCCTAAAAATCTTGTGGATGGAAGAGGACATACATGGAGCTAAGAAAGTATTGTTATTCCCATTAATGTTAACACAAAACTTTTTCATATGGTGTTCTCTGGTGCCATGCTTCTGTTTTCACTGTTCCCCCATTCTGTAAGGCTGACATTTTAGAGCCCCTTAAGAAGGAGGCTGGGGAGGTGTCATTAGCATTTCCTGGTCTCTGCTGGGAGATCTCACACACACACCCCACAGCTGAAGTTGGAGCAGGAGAGGGAAGAGTTACTGACTCCAGCACAGGGAATGACACCCAGACAGACCATGGAGAGACTGAACCTCTCTGCTGAGGTCATCACTCTGACAAGGACAAAATGCAAGTTCTCTGAGCTAGAAATATACTTACAAATGTAAATTCTGGTATTGTATATATCTGTATACAATTTTTTTCTTTTATTTATCATAGAGAAACATTCATGCTCCAAAGAAATTAAGACTGAAAATCAATCCATGCCTCAAAACTTCTGGTATCATGCTCAGTATTTTAGTACTGCTGAAGATAATAAAAAGAAATTGAATTATAATAAAAATATTAATAATAATAATAATAGTACAGCACTTAAGTACACTGTTGTAGGAGATGACCTGTACTAAATTAAAAGACATCCAGGTATAATTTTTCTAGGAAAAACAAAGTGCATTTCATTCTTAGCTGTTTTCGATTTCTTCAGGCACCAAAACACTGAAAAATATATTGACATCTGAAAAATTCATGATATCATTGCTTGTAGTATGGAATCAGAAGTATGAAACCTAAACTAGAAGATTCTACATCACATCTGTTTCTGTGTAGCTCTTCTGTGGTCTCTGAAGATAAGCTGTAGAACTAGTCATAGTCAGGAAAAGACAAATTTCTTCATCCTCATATTTTTGTTAAGGAGAGCTCTAATTTAAATTTTCCATTCAATGCTAATGATAATAGCCACATTTTCAAAGAATGATTGAATACTTACATTTTTACAGTGCACACACTAATTGTTACTGTAAAATGAAAAAGAAAATAAAGTGATTAACTGCACCGGAAAGATTAATATGTCTGGTTGTTTACCATATTATTGTAGATAGATTCAGAAAATGTGCAACTAAAGGTAGCTAAAAGCACACCTGCTTTTAATGTTTATGCATTATGAAATTTTATGCAAGTCAATATTTATATTTAGTTATAAATGTAATTGTCTAACACCACCTGCAGCCAAGCCCAATACAGTCGCTCACTCACTCCTGCACCAGAAGGATGGAGAAGAAAATTGGAAGGGTAAAAGTTAGAAAACTCATGGGTTGAGATAAAGACAGTCTAATTGGAAATGCAAAAGCCATGCACACAAGCAAAGCAAAACAAGGAATGAATTCACTGCTTCCCATGGGCAGGCAGGTGTTCAGCCCTCTCTAGGAGAGTAGGGCCTCATCACACATAACAGCTACTTCAGAAGACAAATGCCGTGAGTCAAAATGTCTCTCATTTTTTCCTCCTTCCCAGCATTTGATATACTGAGCATGATGTCCCATGGTCTGGAATATCCCTTAGGTCAGTTTGTGTCACCTGTCTGGGCTGTGTCTCCTCCCAACCTCCCATGCAGCCCCAATTCCTCACCAGTGTGTAAGTGCAAAAAGCAGAAAAGGCCTTGGCTCTGTGTCAGCCCTGCTCAGCAATAACAAAAATATCTCTATATTAACAAATCTGTTTCCAGCATAAATCCAAAACAGTGTATTAAGTCCAAGAGGATATGAGTACTAGCCACTGTGAAGATTAACTGTACACCATCCAAAATCAGTACAGTAAAATTTGTATGATATTTTTGTGTACTGCATTCACTTAAAAATGAGAAACAGAATAAACTTGTGTGAGAAGCTCTCAAGAGAAGGTAGAGATTCCTCATGTACTAAGAAGTGACTGAGGCTGGAAGAGAGAATACAACAGATATATATACTTGAGTCATTACTGCAGTAGCAATGGATCTGTAGAGCAAAAATGGTCGTGGTGAAGGGCTCACAAGCACACTCAATGAGTAATGGAGGACTTACTTCAAGAAAGCTCTGTTTTGGTCCATGGACTGAAAGCCCATCAGCAGTTGGTGTCCATTAGCTGTACTCCAAGGCACACAGCTCCTGATTTAGTTTCCATATGTCTACCATAAAAAATGCAGGCACTGTAAACAAGGACAGAAGCAAAGAGCTACATGAGCATTCACTTCTGTTAAAAATAAAGGAAAAAAACTCTTTCTGCCAGATGGATCAGTAGAGAAAATTACTATAATCAAGGCTTCTTTAACTTGTTAGGTCTTTCCATCTTCTGGATAGCATCTCTGCGGGTCAAGAATATGTACTATAGTAAAATTACCTCATGTGTGAGGACACCTCTGTACATGATAAGGAGAGAATCAATCAAAGAATATATTGCCAAGTACAAGGGATTTTCTAATTTTATGAGATGTGGGTCGGCTATGAGATAATCCAGATTTGTTTTCATTCATACAGCAAAAGAAAACAAAAAGGTAGAAAGGATAACCATGAAAAAATAATCTCCAGCCTTACATGATTTAGATGTCTGTCTAAATTTTGGAAAAAAATACTCCAAAAAATTTCTATAAAATATACTAAAAATATCTATAGTATTTTATAGATACTTTTTATTTGATTAGACAGAAATTGTAACTTTTGTTACCAATGATAAAGCACTTTTGTACTGCTTTTATATCCAAACGGGTTGTAATATTGTTTATTCCTGGAGGTACTGTAGCAGCTAACAATTTTTTTCAGAAGAAAAAATTAAAATGCATAATACTCATATTTATAAGAGTTTTTTCTTTCAATATTTTCATTTAAAGCTTAATATGAATATAGCTCCTAGTTTTTCCAATGTAAATAGTTAAGATTTTAATTTAATTATTGCTAGCAATGCATGTGAAATGAAGTTACTTAGTGACTAATTAAAGGTAGGGAAAGAAGATTGAAAAAGAAATTGTGATTCATTTGTGGGTAATTTAAAGGCAGAGTATTGTTAACATTGTTAGTGATAATTGACCTATATATTCCAGGATAGCAATTTAGTTGGATTTTTCCCCTTTCTCTCCTCTCATTTCAATAACAGGTGCATATGTCCCCTTGGTTACACTGGCACATTTTGTGAACTTGATATAGACAACTGCATTGGAAACCAGTGCTCTCAGTATGGATTCTGCCAGGACCACTTGCATAATTACAGCTGTTCCTGTGTGCCTGGATATGAAGGACCCTTCTGTGAAGTTGAAGTTAATGAATGCTCAAGTTCACCTTGCAAAAATGGAGCTACTTGTATGGATTTAAGTGGCCACTTTTCTTGTCATTGTACTGCTGGGTTCACAGGTAAGTTTTGTTCTTTTGAAGTGCCTTGTATAACAGATGTGTTTGTCCCACTCTATGTAAGCAATGTTTATGTGACTGTTTAATTACAATTATATATAAATATGCATAAATTTGTGATTGTATGTTTGACTGGAGCTTTAATTTAATTAACATTGAAATTCTTATGTTGTCCCTGCTAACAGTTCCCCAGCTGACCTTCCCTCTGCTAAATGCACAATTCTGAGTATTAGCTTTGATTCTGTTGGAAAAAAATCAATGAAGTTCCAAAATACAATTTTAATTGCATTTTTTTAATTTCACAGTCATACAGTCTTACATATTATGGCTTCAGTCATACACAGGCTGAAAACAGCAAATGTTTTGGTACAGAACAGGAAAATGTGAGCTTGAGGAGGAACGAGATCAGCAGTACCATCTCTTTGCATGTATAGAATATAATCAGCTATATTTGACTGAGTTGTTCAGACTCCCCTTCTATAAACTGGAGGGAGATAGGGCATCTGTCTGTCCTAGCCATCTTTTCTAAGAAGAGGTGGGCTGTAGATTTCTGCCTTGTATTAGATAAATCCTACACAACCTGATGCTATGACTTCTTTTTGTACTAATTTCTGTTTTGCATGAATAATAGTAATATTCAGACTACATGTGGGAGACAGAAAATCATTTAGAATACAGTAATACCGAAGTGTTGCATTTCCAGCTTTTGGTCTATATAATCAAGAACATGCAATTAATGCTTCAAATGCTTTTCTCTTGACAATCTGTGATATCACTAACAAAGGCAAAAATAAATAGCATAGTATGCATGGTGTCATTTGTACTAAGTAGACATTAACTTATAGCTTCTTCTTTCAAGCTGCTGAAGGCTTTTGCTTTAGTCCAGAGAATGTGTGTAGTACTAGATTTTTAGTCCCAGTTAAACCACTGAAAATACTAAGTATTAATAATTTAAATACCATTTTTTCATTATATGAAAAAAATCATTATATTCATTATATTTTCATTATATTATATTCTGGCTAGCTACATATACTTTTAACATTTAAGTACTAACATTTTTAATTTCAAATATGTTTATATTCATTTACATATATTCATTTACACATTTATGTATGTGATATACACTTGCAGATTTGTTGTCCTCAATTTTAGTTGATTATATAATCTCTTGGTCATTTTCTTGCACATTTAATAAAAGACGTTACTTCCAGTTCATGCTTATTTATTAATAAATGTGCAATAAAACACAGAATTGCCCCTGAAGTGACTTAAATTCCATTATGATAGCAGAACTGTATGTCTGAATAGAAGTGAAGAACACAGTACTTGGCTCACCTATGCAAAATCTGAGACAGTGTATTTCCATCTTGCTGCTTAAACATCAACCCTTATTTTGTACTTTACTGTACTTCATGGGAACTTCAACCACTCTGATATCTTCTATAGGGGCAATACTGTGCAGTGTAAGATCTGCTTGGAAGAGTCCCATGGTATAAAACCCTCGAGGGGAGGGCTTAAGAAAATCTATCACAACTTCTAAGCTCAGGAGCTATTTGTCTCAGAGAGTGGACAAAAAATACCAGGAGGCCTGTATGGATGATCAAGGAACTCCTGGCCAAATTAAACCAAGAAAAAAGTATACTGATAAAGGTTGGAAGCAAGGACAGGTAACCTGGCAGGAAATAGAGATACACTATCTGAGCATGCAGCAATATGTTTAGGAAGGTCAAAGATCAAAGTGAATATGACAAGAAATGTGAAAGACATCAAAAAGGGTTTCTATGAGTATGTAGGTGACAAAGGGAAGAGAAAGGAAAATGTTGTCCCATTCTTAATGAGACTGGACATGGAAAAATTTGAGGTCATAAATACTGCCTTTGTCTCAGTCTGTACTGGAAAAATTGTCCTTCAAAAATCCACCATCCTGGAGACCAGAGAAAAGGTCTGAAGCAAGTAAGGTACACCCTTGATGGGTGAGACATGAGACAGTTGTCAGGAAATACTTGGGCAAGCTGGATATATGTATGCCCATGGGATGCACCCAAAAATCACAGCATCATAGAATTTTATAGTCATTAAAGTTAAAAGTCTAAATGTTAAGACAGCACCACCACATTCACTGCTCAACCATATCCCCATGTGCCCCACCCGCACACCTTACGAACAGTTCCAGATGTGGCAATTTCACCTCTTCCTCGGGCAATCTCTTCCAATGCATGACCACCCTTTGAGTGAAGACTTTTTTTCCTAATATCTCTTCTTAACCTCCCCTGGGACAACTTGCAGCCGTTTCCTCTCATCCTGTCACTTGTAACTTGGTAAAAGAGAATGATGCCCACCTTGCTACAACCTCCTTTTAAGCAGCCGAAGAGGGTAACACAGTACCCCTTAATTCTTCTTTTCTCCAGCCCAACAACCCCAGATCCCTCAGCTGCTCCTCATATGACTTGTGGTCCAGAGCCCTCATGTTTTGTTGCCTTTCTTTAAATATGTAATTCTGTGAGAGCTGGCATATGTCATTGCAAAGTCACTGTCATTTAACATTAATAGATCATATTGATTAGCAGAAGCACCCAAAGAACGGAGGAAGCAAATGTCACTTTTCAAGAAGGGCAAAAATGAAGTCCTGGGAAACTTCAAGCAGCTCACTATTTCCTTGATCCTTATTAAGGAAATGGAGCAGTTAATCCTGGAAATGATAAACACAAGAAAATTATCTGAAGTAATCAGCATGGTTTCACAAAGGGTTAGTCATGCTTGACCAACTTGATAAACTTCCAAAGGGAAATGACTGGCTTGTACATGAGGGGTGTGCAGTGTGTATTGTCTGCATTGACATTAACAAAGCTTTCTGTGTGATCTTCTGCAAGATCCTCATAAAAAAGCTGATGAAATATAGGCTGGATGAGTAGAGAGTGAGGTGAACTGAAAACTGGAATGGCCAAGCCAAGATGAAATGTTTGTTGTGGACTCGACCTTTCCAGAAGTAACCAGTGGTGTCTTCCAGGAGTCAATGGAGGATCAAGTCCTTTTAAACTTCCATTAGGAAAGGCTGAGGAAGCTGAAACTCTTCAGAATGAAGAAGAAAGGCTCAGAGAGGGATCGTATCAATGTATATAAATACCTCAAGGGAGGATGTACAGAAGATGGAGCCAGGCTCTTTGCAGTAGTGCTCAGCGACAGAACCAGAGACAATGGGCACAAAGGGAAACACAGATGCTGCTAGTATTATTCCTGAACATCAGGAAATACTTTATTACTGTGAGGGTGACTGAGCACTGCCACAGATTGATAGGGGGGTTATAGAGTCTCCATTCTTGGAGATTTCAAAAGCCATCTGTACACAGTTCCACGAAACTGGCTCAGGGTGTTCCAGCTTGAACAGGGGGATTGGACAAAATGACTTTCAGAGGTCATTTCCAACCTCAACCATTCTGTAACTGTTACTGTGAGGACTTGCTTATATAAATGATATAATTATATATTGCTGGAAAACACTTTAAAAGAATCTTTATTTTATCATGCAATTAGATATTATATAATGGCATTTCTGTAGAAGCAAATTTAAAGAGAAAAGAAATGTCACAATATTACCCATGGGGTGTAAGTCATTACCACATGTACTGAATATATTTTCTGATTTTTCGGAGTATAAACCACAAACAATTAATAAAAGGCTGTTTAAACTTATAAAAATGTTATCACCACCCTGGCAATTACATTTTCATAATCTCTGAGGGTTTATGATCCTGGGATATTTTCCCATACAAAACAGATTTTAAGTTCAGTCATAACTCCATGTTATGAATCAGTGATTTGTATCTCTGCATACAACTAAACCCCCCACATTTATTCTTATCTTGTTTTTGTATCTTTGTTATTTCTCTGTAATTTAGCTTTTTAACAAATCCGGATGTACTCCATTTTTCTTCATAAACAGTAAATTCACTTTCAGATTAAATATCAAAGTACCCTCCTCTGCCTGTAAGAAAACTTCACACATGTCAAACTTGGAAGTTTGCAGTATGATTTTAAAATTAAATGGATAACTTTTCAGTCCTTTTTTTAACTTCTGGTCATGTGGTGACCCTCTATATTGCCACCTTCTGGTTCAGTCCTTCTAATGTAGCATAATGCTTCAGAGAAATTCCCAGTTCACATTGAGATTAATTCCTAGTCTGTCCATTCTCCCATATCTTTGTGTTAACTATATCTTGATACATCAATGTTCAGCATCAATTAATTCCAGCTTTCATGATTATTAGTATGTCTAAATAAATAGCATTCTCTTTACTTCTGGTTTAAAAGAAGCCCTTCTTGGAATTATTTGGAAAAAATCCCATATTTACCTAAATGTGTCCTTCATTAAAACTCTTCTGTTTAGATGCCCACAAAAATGTGAAGGCAGTTACTCTAAACAGATAGGCAATGTTGCCTCACTGGTTTCTCTCGAGGGTTTGCATCTATATAATATTGATTGTAGAGTTAAGATTTGGGAAATCTCTTCATTCTGATTATATACTGTACCCCACATAACAAAATACGGTCTGTCATCATACACACCTGTGTGTAATTAATAAATAACAGTATTAAAGCTCATTATTAATGTAGGCCTCACAGTGACTTTTTGAGTTTGACATTCATATATTCTACATGTCATGCTCTTCATCATTCTTCTTTCTGCCCAAGAAGAGAAAAATGGCATGTGGGCTTTCTGAAATCATTCCGTGGCTTTAAATTTCTGGGCTTTGTTTTTACTTTTTTATTCCACAAATACACAGGAGAGGTCCATGTGATATCTGCCGTCTGAGGAAATATTCAGTGTTTGTATTTTCAGTACATTATTAATTGGTTTTGTATTTGTTGGATGTTTTTAAATAGTTTCCCCCTTCTGTAGTAGGTGTGGATGGTATATCCTCCATGCTGTCAAGTAAAACAAATCTTGAAGGAAAGTACTTGAAGTTGTGTGAAAGCCAATCCTTTTTGACACAAGTAAGTTAAAGGCTTAATCCCTCATACAAATCAAGTCTAAAACAAGTGATGGACACCCTAACACATTACAAAGATTGAACCTGTTTACAGGGAGCAGCAAGATCAAGGCTGCTCCATGAGAGGAATCACAAACTAGAATCCAAGTTTAACCTCAGTGCAATGTTGCTATCACTTAGCAAAGCACATTTCTGCAGCATCTACAAAGATAAATCAGAACCAGTGTCTGGTAACTGAGTCCCTGACAAGCCCCAGCCAGCACAAGCAATGGATCAAATCCAGGATCCAGCTAGGGAAGTAAGTTAGAGGCAGTAGGAGACAGAACCAGAGACAAATCTGTAATATAAATACAAGGATCCATCCAAAAATAAAATATAAAAAACCCTTTCAAGATCACTCTTGAGACAGGGAGGAAAGTAGGATTGGAAATCAAAACATCTACAGAATAGTTCAGGGCAGATCAGAGTACCCACAGCTGAACTCATTGACAATGGGCAGGGTCTGTGGGAAGCACCTTGGTGAGACTGCTGCAGACAATTTGGGTATGTCAGTGATCTCAGGGCTCTGATAGCTGCTTTATAGGAATTGCCTGAAGCAGGGTCATCTGGAAAGCTTGAAATCATTTGTTTTGCTGACAAAGAAAGGCAATCAGGTTCATTTTTTCTCACATCCATTCTACATTTGAAACACCTGCTTCCATTTCCATTCATACAGTTTATATCTTGATAGGACTAGACTGTCCCAGAAGCACAGGTCATATCTTCTCCCACCACATTCAAGGCTGGGCTGGGTTTCCAGCTCAGGGTATTGGGTAGTGCAACCTTTTCAGGGGCTCTGGCTGGCTTTTTCTGATCGGGAAGATTGATTATTGCTAGCACATTGTGCCAGAGTAGACTGGCAAATTTACAATGTAATCCCATGGACATAGACGAGCTGGGCTCAGGGCAGTTTACATTTGAAGAGTTACAGACTTTCTCCAAGTTAAAACTCTTTCATGGAAGCTAAGAGGATGGAGTGGTTTGACACACCATATAAATTTTCAATCTTTAATAGGCGTTCACAGAAAGGATTACTCTGTACGAGGTAAATAAAAATTAGATTTGTTTTGGATTTTTAACTACTACAATATTTTACACAGAAAAGACCTCAAAGTAAATTTAAAAATGAGCAAGTGTGTAGAACAACAAAGTTGAGAAAAAGAAATGTCTGTCAAGTTCACTAAAGCCCCACCTGGACCGTCTGTCTTTCTTTTTCGTAACTGAATTTTCTGCAAGGTCAGCAGAAGCATTACTCAGCTTGATGCATCTCTTATCTAAGAGAATAGCTTATGTTGCTTAGCAAGTAACAAAATTTCACAATTTTTTATCAGGTACATGACTAGAATGCTTTGCAATTATACACATTTTATAAAATGGTGGACAGTAAGACAGGGGTGTTGTGAAAACAATCCTCAAATACACCATTAGTACTTCTTGAATTTTATAAAACCCTTGTGTTTTGCTTTTTTTTTTTAATAGAACCTCATTAAGATTACATTAAGCAAAGTAGAATGTTAAATCATTTGCTTTTCATCTGATCTTGGGATAGAAAGATTAATTTTGTGTCTTTAATATCTCAAGTAAGGAGTTGTACTTAAAAAAATATTCTTACATATCCTTTCCTTCATTGTTGCCATTCTGTGTGCCTTGACATTGTCAAACTTTATATTTCATTTTTCCTGTAAAACAAAAGTTGATATAAACAGTATTTAAGAGAAACTTCGTATTTTGATCTTTTTGCATGTGTTTTGAGATTCAGACAGAAATGTTATTGTGGTGGTGGCACTCAATAAGAGATACTTTAAATATAATGTGTATTACCTCAAGAAAAGAAGCTCTCAAATTATTTCAGTTCTATTCTAATTTCTGAATGAATTTCACATATTTATTCTAATTTCTGAATATTATATTTGAGAACAGTTTGAAATTGAACCTATTTTGATATGAAAAAACTCTCAATTTTGTGGATATTCTACAAGATCTAACAATAGTTTGATAAGTTCAGATAAAGTGCAAAGTTCATGTCTTTAAGTGAAGCAGAAAAAAGACATCCAAATTTTGAAAAGTTCAAACTTTCAATCTAGTGATCTTATGGAATTGCACTTCTGAATGTAAGGAATATTCAGTGTGAGTTCATCCATTAGTCTCATGAAACTTAACTTTTTTTGTTGTCTTTCGTCTGTAGTTATATTTACCTGAGAACTTCAGAGTCCCTCCATTTGCTAAAATAGCATGATTGTTTTAAAGAGAGTAAGTGATATTAGTAGCACTGAGGATGATGAACTATCTTTGCTAATTTTTTAGTATTCACCTTCTCAGTTCCTTATGTTCTTCTCAACATCTTTGTGCTCCTGCAGAATAATGTCTTATGTATCATTAATGTGCCAGTAGAAACTGTTGCTGTTAAAGATCAGGCAATGCAATTTGCAAGTGACAGATTTTCCTGTAATTATCTGCAATATATTTGAGAACACTGTAATTTTATACAGTGAAAAATATTCTATAGCATTAATAGAAATATAGTTGGCTCACAGTAATTTTTAACATTCTCTTTGTACTTCAGATTGGTGATATGATGCCTTTAAAATGTATAGGATCTCAGACCTAAAGCTATGATTTATTAAATAGCTAATTAAATATCATGTTTTACTAGTAATTATATTTGGAATGTGTTGTGTTAATTTTAACCTTAAAAGCATAAACCAAAAAAAATTTTTATATTAACATACTTTGATGCTGAAAGTAATTTGTAGCCAATTAAAAATTTTTATCTGACTTTCAAAGAAGGTTCTCATCATACATTTCAAATGTGTAGTTGAGAGGAGCTGCATACTGAAAACAAAAAAGGTTTCTCTGTATCTGTCCAGTCTTTTTCATGTCTCAAATACTCAGAAAATATGGTCTCACAGTAGCTTCATAGATTCTTTGATTCTCTCTGAAATACGTTTAAATACTGCCCACATATTACCTTTGTACTCCGAGAAGGTGAATTCCTAAATTCCCCCTTGCATGTTATCTTAGATATCATCAGTATATCATGATGCTCTGTTCTATTATTTCCCTTGAAACTGCATTTGCTTTAACCTTTAACAATTCAAGAGAGGTGAAAGAATCTGTTTCAAGGAGTTTTTTCTACTACATGCTTCAGCTTGCCCATGGCTTGTGGCCAGACAATTTATTTCTGCAGGAAATGCTATTTGTGCTATTTGTGCTACTCTTCACCTGCCTTTCCAGAGGAAGAGATGCCAATGCATTTTTATTTATCTCCCTCAAAAGAGATAAATAATAATCCCACCATAATCAGGGACCTGAACTGGAAAGAAAAAGGAATGCAAAATACCAGAATTAGATCAGCAAGGTTACATATAGTGCCATTACCTTATCAGCACTTCAAAGAAAATTCTTTAAAAAATTAAAGAACTTAGAAATTAATTTATATGTTGGCCAGTCCTCGCTGTAATGCTCACTGGTGCCATGACATATGTTAGAGAGCGTTCAGCAGATGCTCTTAGCATAAAGCTTTTTAGTTTACTGAGTTACCTGAACTCTCCCTGGACTATGCTTTTTCTCCCCCTTTTCATACATATATCTTCAAATCTTATGGAAAATGCAGAGCATGTTTAGAGACACAAAAAAACCAGTAGGAGCCCTTTTATCACAAGTTGATGTGTGGAAGAGAATCTTGGTGTTTCATTTCTCCAAAGACCATTTATATCTAGTAGATACAGATTTTGAGAGCCAAGAGTCCTGGTTCATATGATTCTATGAGAGGGCATGTAGGTGTGCCGCAGAGAAGAGACCAAATTATTTTCACCATGGAAAGAATTCAGAGGAATGTCAGCATTTGGCTTCTTTATGTCTTCTGCGGTAAGATACATAGAAAGCCCAGTATGCTTTCCATACTGCTGACTTGTTACAATCACTGAACATTATTCACCTCCATATTCCTATGGCTGGATGTAGTAGATAAACCCTGGCTGGACACCAGGCATCCACCAAATCCTCTTTATCACTCCCCTCTGCAACTGGACAGAGGAGGGAAGATATAACAAAGGGTTCATGGGTTGAGACAAGGAGACATCACTCACCAAATACCATCACAGGCAAAACAGACTAGAATTAGAGCAATTAATTTAATTTATTGCTAATAAAATCAGAGCAGGATAATGAGAAGTAAAATAAGACCTTTAAAAACACCTTCCCCCACCAATCCCTCCTTCCCAGCTCTACCTGCTCCCTGCCAACAGCACAGACAGACATGGCATGGGGGTTATGGTCACTTCATCATCTGTGGTTTCTCCTGCTGCTCAGGAAGAGGAGTCCTGTCCCTGCTCCATCAGGGGATCCTTCCAACAGGAAATAGTTCTCCATGAATTTTTCCAACATGAGTCCATTGCATGAGAAATAGTTTTCCACAGACTACTTCAGCACCGGTCATTCTTCCATGGTGTGCAGTCCTTCAAGGACAGGCTGCTCCAGCGTGGTCCCTCACATGATGACAAGTCATACCAGGAGGACTGCTCCTCTTGTGTCTAAGGGGCTACAGGTCCCTACCAGGAGCCTCTTCCAGCATGGACCTCCCACAGGTTCAGAACTTTCTTTCAGGCACCACCTGCTCTGGCATGGATCTCCTCCAAGGCCTGCAGGGGCACAGCTGCCTCACCATGGGCTGCACCACAGGTTGCAGGAGAATCTCAGCTCTCATGCCCAGAGCACCTCCTGCCCCTCCCGCGCTGACCCTGGTGTCTGCAGAGCTGTTCTCCTCACATATTCTCACTCAGCTGTTCTCTGGCTGCAATTTCAACTGTGCAAGAACTTTTTTTCCTTCTTCTTAAATGTCTTGTCATAGAGGAGTTACCACCATCTCTGACTGTCCCAGCCAGCTGTAGCCAGCAGCACGTCCATCTTGGACATGGTTGGTATTGGCTTTTTTGGACATGGAGGAAGCTTCTGGCACCTTCTCACAGAAGCCTCCCCTGTGCTCCTCCTTCTACCAAAATCTGGCCACACAAACCCAATATACTGGAAATAGCTTTTCCTGTTACACGTCAAAGCAATCCCATTTGTAGATTACAAATCTTCGTTCCACTATATTTCCTAGACTTCCACTTAGTTATTTAATCCCCTTTTATCTGCATTTTGCCTCTTAAATGTTCTTTAGGGATTTGATCTTACTCCTCCTATGTCCAATATACAGTACTGACCACTTGCTGTAGAACATAGGCTGAACTCTTCTATGACACATAAATGTCTGTAAATTAGCTTTGGCCTGATTTGCATAGTCAATGATACTTCACAATTCTGTTTCAAAGGTGCCAGAGAGCAAAATGAAAGAAAATTATTGACAAAACTGGACAAAAATTGCTTGGATGCTGTAGATTTGTACACTGGAAAAAAAAATGTCAGGATTACATATAACCTCAGTAAGAAAGCTTTCTATTTTCCTGATTGTAATGCTTCCAACTTTGCCTGTCAAAATGGACCGCCCTGCAACCAAAGAAGCAGAAAAATTCATGACACACAGTGATTCTATCAGTAGTCCTGTGTACATGGTGTACCATGGCCAGTGGGGTCACCACGTAGACTGGGACAATCTCATAGAATTTTTTCATTGCAAATGTATCTATGATTTCAACATATCAGTCAGCATATCTGTCCTTTTTTTATTTTTAATTCAAATTTTCAGGAGAAACATGTTCTGTTCGCATCAATGAGTGTCAAGACAGACCCTGTTGGAATGGAGGAACCTGTGAAGAGGACATGAGTGGCTTCAAATGCAATTGCCCCTTTGGTAAGCATTTATAGTTTTTATATAATTCGTATGTTGGCACAATATGACACACTACTTGCTACTCAAGTGCTACAAAGCCTTGTATAATGCAAACATTCTGCTTGCATTTTGAAATGTACAGAGCTAGTTTTTGAGACTAATAAAAAGATTTTTTTTCAATTTGTCATAAAAAATCTTATAAATTATAGATAACCTAGATAAAAAAGTACTTGCAGTACTGGAACATATTGGGAAAGAAATATGACAGAACTGAAGATTTTAAATTGCTTAGTGTCTATACGTATAGACACCTTACAGCACTACATTCTTTCAAAAAATGTAGGGTTTAGGCAGCAAAATGTTAAAATTTAGCAAACATAAAAACCCCAATCTTTCAAATCTTATTCCACTGGCCAAATTACTAATTCCCAAAGGAACGGAACATTGCTCTAAAGTTTGTATGACCTCAATCTCATTGCCTGATCTTTGTGGTATCTGAAATGTCCTGAAGTATTCAAGGTATTGTATAAGGCTGGAAGACATGCAAGAGGATATAAGGGACATCCAAGATGCATCAGGCCAGGTAGCAAATGAACTAAGAACAACACAAAAAGACCAATCAAAATTAGGGAGAAAGATATATGATACCGAAAGTTTTGCTTTGCTAATTATATATATATATTGTTTAATTTGAGATTTTACATGTTATTTTGTGTTGACTAAGAAAACGTAGAAAAGGGTGGGTTAGAAACTCCTAACCTTAGAAATTGATTTGGCCAAAGGAGCCTGGGGTACTGATTTTGCAACTTGTAAGTTTATTCATAAATATGGATGATAAATTACTGATAAATTCAAAATGGTTTTTGTTTTTACATGTGCATTTATAAGCTCATTGTTACTATGTAAAATAAGGTCAAGAAAACAAATTTTATACAGTTATGGACTAAGAAATACGTATGGTGCTGTGGTGTTTTGAAGATAAACTTATGGTGATCAGTAAAGCCTGGAAATGTCAGAGTACTGAAACACAGGTCTCCAATGAACTCTCTCAAACTGAAGAACTTTTTAAAAGAGAACTTTAATGTATTTAATAACATAAGATCCTTAAATGCCTTAAGGTCGGTATCTGCTGAGTTGGGAATTGAAGACAATACTGAGTTATATCTTCAAAGTGATGCTTTCAAGTTTGTTGCTTCACTGAGACAAAAGTAAGCCTACCAGGTGTTTCACTGAATAAAGGCTGTAGCAAAACATTAACACAAACATTATTTCCTTTGTTCTTCTGAGATGGGGATTATCACATTCAATCCATCACTTTGCTATCATGTGTTTGACTCTTGTTGGTGTTCACCAAAACTTTTATCTATGGGAATTTTACACAGAGGCATGCTGTACCTCTTTCTTTGCTCAGATCTAAAAGAACTCTTTCATACAGCAGAATGCATTTCAGTGACAGGAAACAAAATTGTTGCAGCATTGTATTAGTAATTGTCCATGTCTCCTTTTTTAAAGAAAAGCCAGTCACTTTGTAAAGGTTTCCTTATCCAATTAATTTTTGTAATAATTCCCAGTGTGTGTGAGATCTGGAAGAATGAATACACTAAAATAATGAGTTTCATTCTAGTGACTCTAAAAAATGCTGTATATAGCAGTGGTTCTTCATCATCATCAGTCAAATGATCAAAAAAAACCTCATAGTGAACCAGGGGTCATCTGTAGAAATGATCAGTTATTTCTGAAAAGAGCTAGGACTTGCTGTAATTTGCAGCTACATTATTAATATGATAGCAAACTGAATTGGAGAAGGGAAAAATTGTGTACTGATGTGAATACTTAACAATGAGCTAAAAAGAGGAGAATTTTCATGTAAATGTGATACATATTCTATTTGTGCCCTTGGCCAAATTAATTAATATCCCCGTTCATATTCTCTAGGTGAAAGTGCAGATAAACAAATATAACCATTTCAAATACATTGCTGTGATTAAATAATGTCTGTAAATTGCCTGAAATCACAAGAAGCTATTTTACTGGATACTTTTACTGCTAGCTCAGTTCTAAAAAGAGCGTCACTTCAAAAGATAACACAGCTGACTTGAGTTAATCTTTAAGTGAAAAAAGACAATTTTTCCCCCATACTCTCATTGACAGCCAGTGTGCTACTGGATTTCTGGAAAAAATAAGTTTTGTTTCTCAGAGGAACTGTAGTTTTTGGCTTTTTAGCAACTAAATGATAGTGAGTAAATAAAAAATAAAAGTATTTAATAAATCACATGTATTCAATAGCAACAGACAAAGGAACACAAAGAATTTGGATACTCCCTAGTGATTAAGTTCTTGTAAATGAAAAATCTTGTATCTATAACTGTCTGACTAGACCAATAACATTTTTAGCCATTAGGTGTGTAGCTGCTGTCTTTGCACTTTTCTGCTTTGCCTTTGTTGTCTAAAACAGTATCTGCACCTTATTTTAAATGTATAATGATATCTTCTAAAATTTGGCCTTTCAATATCAAATATGTTACAAACAATGAACATAAAAATCTTTCCTCTGTCTTCAGTGGAGGTTCTGTTTCTAATTTTATTTAGATTATTATCTTATGAGTAATAGTAACTGTTTTACTAGATACATCTTCAAATGAATTAATTGGGTAAGAAATATGTCAACGTTTCTGCCATGTCAAAAGTAAGCAGCACAATTTTTTACCTTTTATTAAAAATTCAGGGGTAACCACAGTTAGAAGTTACATACATTAAAAGGTTAATCACACTTACGAGTGGTATACATTTAAATTTAATGAATATTTTTTCTTCAAATTATGGTATAAAAATATTGTTATTTATTTGAATATAAAAAAGCATAAGTCATCTTAAAGTACAATTTAGAAGGAAAGGATTTTTTTGTTTTTAGTTTTTCTTTAATAAACATTAATGCTAAGCTAAGACAGATGTGGGGCTTTGCCTTAGCAATGGTTGAAGACAGTTTGACTAATGATCTTGACATGGCTTCATAATGAAGAGATGCTGTATAATAGTAAACATAGAGTAAACATATATGTTTTGAAAGGAAGTAGAGATTTTTTATCTTTTATCTTATAGAATTTCCATGCAAAGTGAATGTAAAACTAACACTTTTTATTATAAGGATATATATTTTTCCAAAAGTTCATCTGGTTACCCATGGTATGCAGTGTTGCATCTGGAAAATGCATACCTGGCCCAGTGAGAACATGGATGATGCTCTCACATCATACACATGATGCATGAAAAATGTAAGGCTGAATTCTTAACAGTACTGTGTGTTGTAGATAATTGGTTGTATCTGAAGAAAGTAAGCAGATTAGCCTGATTAATAAACAAGGTTCATTAACTCAACAAGAATGTCATGGCAATACATAGGCTGCTTCTGATAATAAGTAGGATCTTTCAGATCCTGTGTCTATAGAGTGATTAAGAAATGCACAGCAACTAGCATATTGACATTGGGGGGAGTTAAGGAAATTAAATTGTCAAAGATTCATAATCTGATAAAACTGCTTTTGATTGAGACTTGTGGTCCTCCAGTTTTGTTTTATTTTATTTAAAGAGCTTAAAGTGGGAAAAGCACGCAGAATGTGCAAATTGACCTGTGCTATATTAAGGCAATAATCAATCAAACATATTTATGTCTGTATTAACTTTCCAAGACAGTTTTTGCTTCTAGAGAGTTACCCAGATCTACCCCAAATGCTTCTGTGGCCTACACAGTCCATTAAAATGACACAAAATTTGCAATTTTTAAGTTTTCAAACTTACATATAGAGTTCATTCATCCTTGAGAAACACAATTGTTTTTCCTTGTCAATAAATCAGAACTTTATATATTTAACAAATCTAAAATATATGCATTTAATAGTATGAGCTCATTTTGTGAAAATATATCTTATGCTTTATTAATTACTTTCAAGTAGTGAAATTTCTTCATATGTGGTCAATTTTAATACTCAAACTGTTATTTTTATATGACAAATCCCCTTTCAGCAGTTGTAAAAATAATCCATTAAAATTCTCCGTAACACAGCTGAGACCTTTCTTAGAAATTATTCCAGTAGTCCATCCTGCTGTTGATAAGATATTGTCACTAAATAGGATGAAATGAGGTCATTTAATCGTACAGATCATTAATTCACATAAATGTATCTCAGCTTTGCTGGAAACCTGAAATAAGTAGAGTAAAATTTTAAAAGGAGATAACTAGATAAAATACTGTCCTTGTAAGCAATTTGGGTTGATGTTGAGGTTTTTGGTTTTGGGGTTTTTTTGGGGGGAGGATTGTTTGGTTTTTTTGTTTTTGTTTTTGTTCGGTCAGTTTGGTATTTTTCCTTTTGGTTTAGTTTTTCTCATTTCTCTGTACAATATTCTAATTTTATTAACACAACATAGGAAACCCATGCATCAAAATGTATAGGTTACTTTCAGTAATGGACTCTTCAGGGTCTACTTTTGCAGATTTTTGTGACAGAACATGATCTTTATTTTTGCACCTCAAGATAAGAGGGAGTAATATACAGATGGATCAAATAGAATCAGACAATATCTTTAGATATTGCATGAAATCATTACCTAAGTCTTTTTCTCTCTTAGTAAAAGACATCCATGGCTTTCAGGTGAACACCTTCTGAAACTGTTTTTCAGGAAAGTAATTGTATAATAATATAGCTTGGGTGATGGGATACTGCTATATACTGATGGCCTTGTACAGGAGATTTTACAGGCATTATTTCTGAACTTTAGGTAGGTCAGGTCAAGTGTAATATGTTTTAGCATTTGCTTTGTTCCTCACTATCCTATTCTAGGTTTAATTTGCAATAAATTAGATCCATTTTCTCCAAGTTGAGCTTATTTTTCCCATAATTCTCTCTAGCAAGTGATTTCCCTGTCTTTATCTCAACCAATGAGATATTTCATCTAATTTTCTCTCCCTGTCCTCCTGACAAGAGGCCGTAAGAAAGCAGATAGCTGAGTAGAGGTCTGGAAGCCATCCAGGGTGAATCCACCACACACCCACAAGCATCAATGCTGTGAATCAGCAAATTTAAGAAGAAGAAAAGTAAAAATAGGAACCTTCATTATTTTAGCATCCTCTAGTCTCTCGTGCAACAAAGGATAAAGTTTGTAGGAAGAAAGTTGTAAAATATTTAAATTCATTTATTCATTGATACAAAAAACAAGAAAATTTTTATGAGATTCTTGAAATATGGGGAAAGCTCTGTAACAACAAGTCCTATAAGCAGGATGGAAAGACCCTAAATAAACCTTCTGCTCAGTACTGTGATAGAGCCAAGTGCTGCACTTATAGCAGCTTTGTCTGGAAGATTACACTGGAAAACCAAGGTATTCCAAGGAGTCTGAAACCTGTGTTTCGACCCAGCAAGGAATTTTGTGTTGTTAAATAGTATCATCAGATGTTTTTAATCAATTTTATTGGAAGAAACTCCAGCCTCTTTCCTTGGAGCAGAGAAAACCTCCAACCAGTACCAAACATGCTGAGGAAAATGGTAGGCACTGTCTCTTGCCATCACTTGCTGCCCCCATGTGATATTTATCATTAGAAACATAAGGACTGATCAGTATTGATTAATAGGTATTCTGAATTCAGCGTGATAAAAGTGTAACCTAATACCATCTTCAGTGATGGAGGCAACGGCCAAGTAAATTTAAGTGATGATATATATGCAGCTACTATTTGATACTTGGTTTAATGTGTGATGTTGGAGCTAATATGGTGTTGGTTCAATATAGAGTGAGTGTAATTCTCCACACAATCTATCAAAAAATTGAAGGGAAGATAACTGATGAGAAAGTCCTAAAGGACCTGTGCTGTGCTCCAGCCTTTGTTAAGATTAATGTATTCAGAAAACTCTTAACCTATCAATGAACCAGCATGTTTAGCAGGGAAAAAAGTATCCATGGAGACTCTTAGATCAGCTCTTGTTCCAAGAAATAATGTACATTTTCAAACCAATGGATTCATTCCCTGTATGTTTTATTGCCTTGAAGTTTCTTTGTATATTCTTCTTCTTTTATGTTGCTCAGTCTTCAGATTGTTTTTATTAGTCCCTGATGGGTTTTTTTTCATTTTGACTATTTATACTGCTCATTGAAACACTATTAATTCTTTGGGTTTACTTTCAAATTTTTTTTATATTGCATCTTCAGGTTGCTTTGTGAAGATGTGCCACTTGTTACCCTTTCCATTCTGCTTCCATTGGTATTTCACCCTTTTTTTTCTCTATGAAAACAAATATTTAGAAACTTGTATTTGTTGCAGGTATGCTCATAAAGACTAATTACATTTCTGTTTCTTGCAGACAGGCTAGTTAGCAAGAATTTTTGTTTTTTGTCACTGAGTACATGTATTGTTTTTCTGGTTAACCTGCTACTTGTTTATTTTACTTATTTTAAACTACTTTTGTTTTTAAATTACTTTTATAGATGAGTTTTGTTAGTTGAACTTCTCAGTCCACCTGTTTTATTCATGTAGGATAAATATTTTAAGGTTTTCAAATTTGGTGAAATTGTTTTTACAGGTTTACTTCTTCCTTTAGCTCACTTGAATAAAAATATTGTGTAGGTTGTAATGATAGCCTTTTATGGAGGGAATGACTCACTCTTTTAGTCACCTTTCCTTTTAGTCTTTCAGCTAGATGAGAGTAGGAATAAACTGAAAATTTTCATTTTTGTGTGTTTCAGGGCACATGAATATGCCATTAGTCTTTTCCTTACATCTGAAAAGTTCTTAACCTAACACCTTATTCTGAAAAAATTAAAATCATTGATGACTTCAGGAAGATTAATATATTAAAATAACACAAAAAATTAGCATCAGCAGTTCAATAAAATTGTAGCAACAAAAAGATTTCTAACCCAGCTGTTTCCATGACAACCTCCCCTCTTAGGTTTCAAAAACATTTCTGCATGACTCCTGTGCTACTCATCATGTTTGTTGTATGTTATTTAAATTGATAAGTGTTTCCATTTATGCATATAGAATTTATTCCATTTATTCATATAGAATATTGGATGAAACACATGACAGAAAGTATTGTTCTATTTGTATTACAATAGTGTCATGATGCCTGATTTATATTAGGAGCACTTATATGACATGCTTTCTTTATGATGTTTCCATTTCCAGTGTTAATATAATTCAGGAAGTTCAATGGGTTTTGGTTTGTTTGTTTGTTTGTTTGTTTGAAGGGCAATCCTCATTATAGCAAACAAAATAGGAAACAGTCGGATATACCACGGTTTAATTTCCCTATTTTGTGGTTGCATAGAAAACATTAATACAGATGAGATGAGCATTTTGCTAGAGGTACCAGTCTTTTGAATCAGAGTTTAAATTGGGCCTTGCATTCAGAAAACTAAGTTTTAGCCAGCAGAAGATAGATGAGATGAGACGAATACCAGCTGATGCAATTTACTCTGTGACTAAAGATGTTGCAGTAAAAGTGGACAGAGGTCTCCTTAGCATTGTTCTGATGACATTTTTCATCTTTACAAATGAATTTTTGAGTTTTTTTTTAACTCGCATAATTTTCTTCCATATTCTTCTCATTATACCTTTAAGATTCTTTAAAAAGTTCCTCTATTTTAATAAAATGCAATGCTATGCTTTAATCCGCTGTCTGGACCTAAAAAGGACAAGTGGAAAATGAGTATATATTATAACTAAATGTGAATCATCAAAAAAATGACAGAAAGGATGATAGGTGTAGCAGGATGATAAGGGCAGAATTGCAGTCTACTCAAACAGTGAAAATTAACTGTAATAAGACTCAATTAAAAAGTTCAATAAAATGAAACCTCACAAAAGCTACCGCACAATTTTATTATGTTCAACATAATTGGCAGTCCTTTTTAGAGGATAACTCAGGACTGAAAATAGTGAAGCTGCTGCCCAAACTGAAGCACACTGTTTGAGACAAATTGCACCCTCTCTGCATATGTTATGATTTCAGCAATTAAAAATAGAACTTTAAATCGATTAATAGTGTTAATACTCCAGCCACCTTGTCTGGAGTAGTCTAGGCTGCCTCATACTATTAATCTGTTGTTGCATCCAACCTCCATAGGCAGTCCTCAAATCAAGTACTCAGTCCAAACAGAACTAGAAAGTTCTGAGACCAGATTCACAGTTCACTTTAAAAACAATAAAGCAAAGCTGATGTAATTAGCAATAACATAAAGGGCCACCAATGATCAATTTTGCATAACTGTTTCTTAAGAAAGGAACACCTGCACAATTCAGTGGAATTTACTACAGCATTATGTATCAAACGTAGGGACAGTTTTGCCCATGATCCTAGTTAAGATCAAATTTAATGATGATCTACATGGTTAAGTCAGGATCCCTTTCCAAGGTTCATTAATTCTTCAACAAAATATTTTCATTTTCTCTAATTCTAGAATATTATGTCAACTACTCTTTGGTATGTCTTTTCTTAAATTTGGCCTGTGCACTTGAGACAACCTGTTCATCTATGCACCTGTGACTGGGTATGCTTTTGCTTTGGTGCAGATATTTTTATAAACCTAGTATCTGCACAGAATCATAGAATGTTTTGGATTGGAAGAGACCTTAAAGATCCTCTAGTTCCAGCACTCCTGCAGAGACACCTTTCACTGGACCAGATTTTTTAACCCAACCTGGTCTTGAACACTTCCGGGGATGAGATATTCACAACTTCTCCGGAAAACCTCCTCCAGTGCCTCACCACCCTTACAGAAAAAATTTCTCCCTAATATCGAAATTAAATCTACCCTCTTTCAGTTTGAGCCCATTGCCCCTTATCTTTATCACATCTACCCATAGAAAAAGTCCCTCTTTCATAAACCCTCCTTTAAGTACTAGAATCCATCTCCATCTTGTCCTCTCACTATACACCCTCGTACCCCAAAGTCCTTTTCTGTCCTTTCTGTCCTGTTCTTGCAAACCTTGCCAAACCTCTGCCAAACTTTTGTCCAGCTTGTATTTGTGTTTGGGATTGTCCTGCCCCAGGCATGGAATCTTGCATTTTACAACTACTTCTCAAACCTGTCAAAGTCCCTCTGGACATCATCCCTACCCTGCAGCATCTCAACTGCACCACATAGATGCGTGAAGTCAGCAAAGTTGCCTGAGGGTGCACTAAATTCCATTGTCCTAGTGCCAACAAAGATGTTAAACAATGCTGGTCCAAATATTGACCCCTGAAAAATGTTGTTTGTCACTGATCTCAACTTGGACATTGAGCCATTGACTGCATCTTACTGACATTTTTTGTTAAATAAGTTCATTATAAACTTTCTTGGTTACATGTGTAGTTTCATCTTTGCAGATTTCTTATGATACCTAGAAATTCAATTTACATATCAATGATAAAACCACATTTGGATAAACAAAATCTCATAATAATACCACTTAAAATATACATAATAATATCTGTCTAGATGCCTATTATTAATATATATTTATGACTGTTCATGTAAGTAATCAAAATTTCTTGTGGAAATTTATTTGATTAAACAACCAAAATTATAGATTGATGGAAAAGGTTTGTATGCAATTTCTCAGGGAAATATTTCAATAGAAAGTTCACTGACTTTTAATCATTTCTATATGTGATGAATTTTTCTCATCAAGAAACTTTATAAAAGGTTTCTTTAACTAAATTCCACATAAACTTACTTATTTACCCTGTGCATAATTTCCTCTTTTTTTTTTTTTTTAGATTGAATGAGAAAGATATTTTTATTTGCCTGAATGTGGTTAAACCATGCTGTACTTTGTGGGAATATGTAATCACTATCATTTCTATGCCTTCTTTTAGTACCATTTATTTCACTTTTACATTAGTGCAGCCCTGCCGGATGTGTTTTACTTCTTTACTGTTTATGAATTCATATTGATATTTATAAAAGGGCTGGGGAAAGACACTTATCCTTGTAGAAACAGGATATCCTTGCAGACCAACAGAATGACAAATTCATTACTGATGAGCACTGTCACACAATGAAATTATAATCCATTGTGGTTAGCAGTGCAGAAGACCTGTATGAAGTTCTAGTCTGCCGTCATAACTAGGCATGTTTATTCTCTCCAGTCTATTTTGTATAAACTGTGGTTAGACACAAAACTGAATATCTGGTTACTCTTTCTACTTACTACACAGGAATCCAGCCCAAAACCAATCTGCAAGTACTCCCTGAGAGGATTCAGCAGCTTTCTTCCTTAAACTTGTAACTCAGACTGTGCCAACTGTGTCAGCTGGACTTTCAGAGAATGAAAAGCATGCTTTGACAACTGGATGGGGAGTCTGTGCATCAAACAGGAGAGAAATAGAGCATAGTACAGATTGCACATAATTCCAAGAGAATTATTCAGCTTTGCTAACTGGGATTTAGTTAAACTTTAGTTGAACTTCTTGGTCAAATTCAAGTTTCTTTTTTTCGAGCAAGTTCATTTAGCTTCCTTTTCATGAAATTAACTTCCTTGTCATCCGAAACAAACCTTTACTTTTTAAAAAATTTCTATTGGTTTTGGCTGGAATGGAGTTAATGTTCCTCATAGCACTTCATATAATGCCATGTTCTGGATTTGTGACAAAATAAGTGTTGATATCATAATAATATTTCTTGCTAAATAGTGTTTGCACAGCAAGGACTTTTCTGTTTCTTACACTGCCCTGCTGGCAAGTAGGCTGGGGGTGCACAAGAAGTTGGGAGAGGTTATAGATGCACTGCTGAGCCCAACTAACAACAGGGACATCCCGTACCGTATGACATCATTCTCAGCATATAAAAATGAGGGAAGAAGGATGTGAGGGACGTTTGTCTTCACAAGTCACCGTTGGGCATGATGGAGCTCTGCTTTCCTAGAGATGGCTCAGCAACTGACTGCTGGTGAGAAGCAGTGAATAAATTCCTTGGTTTTCTTTGCTTACATGCACAGCTTTCATTTCCCTATTAAACTGTCTTTTTCCAAACCCATGAGTTTTTCTTACTTTTGTTCTTCCAAATCTCCCACTCATCCCACTGTGGGGCACTGAGTGAGCAGCTGTGTTGGGTTCAGCTGCCCACTGGCATGAACTAATCACATTGCCATATTTTTCCTCCTTGTTTTCATTCCATTTGTAGTCTAAAGATAATTAAAGGCATTAATATATCAACATTTTAGTGAAACAGATTTATTGCATATTCTGGTAGACTTTGAGATAAATTTAGCTCTGCTATTGCAGAGCGGCAGTCGCATTCCAGTAGCACAACAAATAGTTAATCCCACCAGTAATTTTCTTTCTTCAGGTATATATAGGAAATTATCAGTGAATAATCCTCTTGTCCACCCACCTTATCTTTCTAATCTTTTTTTCTTTTTTACTTCAAATATACAGTCCTTCAACACAGATTATCTTCTCAAGCTGTATATCAACAACTTCTCTGATGTCAAGTTACATGCAGTAGAATGGCATGTTTGGGTGATTCTATACCACATGAGCTGTATAGACTGACAACTGCCTTCATCCTCCATGACTTCTTACCTTTGTTGAATTGCACTTTTCTGTCATATTACGCTGCAAACTCATATCTAATTTGCCACCCATGGCCGACCACATACTCTACTACAGGAGAGAAGGCATCTCTCTCTTGAAGTTTCTCCACTTTATGAAATTGAATACTCATTTAATTCCTGTGGACTTTTGCTGTAAGAAAAGAATTCTAAGTATTCTTCAAAGTGCAAAGAGGATTACCTTTATCCACTGCTGTGGTAAATGTATATAGCCATAGCTGTGAACTGAACTCTGGGAGTTTAGCATCACTAGTTACACTTACCTTTTCTTGAACCTTTTTCCTCCACTTATTCTAATGTAACTGAGTAAACTGAATACAGCATCATAAACTTATTGTTTTAGCATTGTTTTAATGCAGCACAGTTTGGGTTGGAAGGGATCTTACAGATCAGCTAATTCAAAACCCCACTGCCACAGGCAGGGACATCTGTCATTAGACCAGCTTGCTCAACTCCTCATCAAGTCTGGCACTGAACACTCGCAGAGATGGGACATACCAAAACCTCTCTGAATAAACTCTTCAAGTTCTTTACCACTCTTGCAGTGGAGAATTTCTTCCCAATGTCTAATATAAACCTGCCTGTTTCAGTTTAGAACCATTGTCCCTTATCCTGCCACTATTTTCCTGTATAAAAATATCCTTCTCCCTCCTTTCAATAAGCCCCTTTAAGGTACTGGAAGGTCACAATGATGTGTCCCCAGAGCTTTCTCTTCTCCAGTCTGAACAACCCCAAGTGTTTCAGCCTGTCTTCATAGGAGAGCTGCTCTGGTCATTTTCATGGCTCTTCTCTGGACCCATTCTAACAGGTCTTTCTTGCCTTGAGCACCCCAGACTTGGATGCAGTAATGCAAGTGTGAGCCTCAAGAGAGAAGAGTAGAGGGGCAGAATACCCTTCCTCAGCCTACTGTCCATTCCTATTTTGAATCAACTTTTAGGGTCTGTTACAGGGTCTATGGTTTTATATGGTTGGCCTTCTGGGCCCTGAATGCAGTCTCTTGTACAGATTTTCTTCCATAAGGATGCAAAGGAGGACGAGGTCAGCTATATGATGTAAATGTGCACTGTAAACATTAATGGTTGATAATGCAAATCACATTTGTGTAATGTAGGCTGTTACTTATCCAAATTTTCTTTTCCTCCCTCATATCTCTCAGTTAGTAGTTTTTGGGTTTTTTTTTTTGTTTTTTGGGGGTTTCCTCAAGAACATATGTTGAAAAGGTGTACTTTAGGAATAGTTTTCCCTTTCCCCTTTTTTGCTTGGGACAGATAAGTTATCACTGAGAGCTGAAGGATTGACAGTGGTAATTGCATATTAGGTATTGTGATTTCCTTATCATAGATTCAATTTATCTACATTTGAGGTAGCATGTTCAATTTTAGCCACCTTAAGACAAAAATCTATTTGGAATTCTCCACTGTGATAGAAAAGGACAGCTAATGACAGAGCTTTTCAGTCATAAGAAGCATCAGAACACAACTTTACCATCCGCGGAGTAGATAGAAATAGAACTTTCAGACCTGTGACTTTTTTGAATTTGAAATTATTCACTGAATTTAATGAGATTTAGCGTGCAAAAAGTTTATTAAGTTTCTTACATAGACTTAAACTCCCAGAGTTTATTTTTTAAAGGCATTAGGATAAATATAATAAACTGTTTAAATGCTTAAAGTATCTTTTCTTAGTCTCCATTTTCTAATTTTAATTATATGACAAGGACAGAACTTTATAACAAGTTAAAAATAATAGATTTTTGCATACATTCTAGCATATGAAATATTATCTGGCTTTAGAATGAGAAATTAATAGTCAAGACTTTCAAGAAATAATGAGGCAATATTTCATTGAAAGTTTTATTAGAATTTAGAGAAAAAAATAAAAAAAACATACATTTCAGGAAGATTTATACCTGTTATAAAAGATATGTTATCATTACTTGTATTAAGTTGGATACACCAGTTATCTTGCTGCCTTTTATAAAGGCAGATGGTTTTGAGAACATCTCAAGGAATATCAGCAAAATACGCCAATGTCAATAATGTCACTATCATTTATGAAAGTGTATTGATCAGATAATTGCACTTGCTAGCTGTGCATGTGATGAATTAAATAATTATTTATTCTACTTAATGAAATCCTGAAAAATAATTAGTTATACTAAATGTCTTCTAATTATTCATTTTCTACAAAAGAATTAATGTATTTCAGATCACCCAAAGAACAGTCATTATCAGCCAAACCTGATTACTCAGTAAAATGCATGTGAGATTCCTACTTTTAAGGCAGGAATCAAATAAAAGTAGTGGAAAGAATAACAGTGAGTTTTAGATTTCTACCGATGTTTAGAGTTTTTTATTCTTTATATCTGCAGTACTATGAGGTTTAGGAGATTTTCAAATTAGTATCACAAATGTCAAAAGGTCCAAACAGCTTTTCACTTCTATACTCTGAGACACTTGAAAGAAACCTTAAAGTCTGTTTTTCTAAAGAATTGCACAAAAAGAATAGTCCACAGGAAATAATGCAGATCATAACTCTGCAATATGCGCTTACTTCCTACTTCCTGTCCCACTCCCTCCCCCCCAAAAAAGCCAACAATCCCCAGTAATATTAAATATTAGAAGGGAATTTCTTGGCTGACAGAAGACCAAATAACACATTCATGCTCCCAAGTCCTGGGATTTTTTTGTATTGTAGCTAACTGCTTTTATTGAAATACTTATTTTGGAAAAATACAGTAACTGTTCAACAATTAGGTGTAGCTACCAAGTGGCATCTTATAGAAAGGCCTCAGAAAGACAAGTTGAAATCTTGACTCTGGTGAAACATTATGGATTTTACTGGTTATTTACAGTGAATCATGCATTGTTCAAGATGAATGTAGCTTTGAAAAAGAGAATGCTTTATGAAGTGCTAGCTTTAGAATCACTGGAAAAATATCAGAGTGTTTAATGTCTTGACTGTCAAACTGGGTTCAGTATATATGTATATTCCTGAGAAGAAAAAGAAGAAGAATGTTCTAATAGAAAAGATTGTTTTGGAAGAAAAATGCTATATAACCAAAACTAAAACAAACAAACAAACAACAGCAACAAAAAAGTGGTGTTGCCATGGCGCTTCATTTTATTTCTTTTATAACTTACTATCTCTGATTGTATTTCAATGCTAAATTATAATGCTCGTTTTGTGAGATACATGTTGCATCTTCTGAGTCTCACAGCTACATCTCACAGTCATCTGAAGTCAAACTTTCTCAACAAGTGTAGGCTGTTTTGCTGAAACGATTGAGTGTTAAAATTGAAATGTTAGCCCCGACAAAATGACAGAAGCAAATGGGAACTGTGTATTGTCATAATGGAGTGAGCAATTGGCTGGACAAACAGTGCAGAGCAAGGGAGAGGTCTGACGAAAGCAGCATGAATGTGAATAATACATGTGAAGCCTGGGGTATGGATATGGCTGAAGTGGTGTTAAGTTGCCTCAAAAAACCACAGAGCGCTGAGCAGGAGAATGGATAGAACTGTACAGTCATCAGTAGATAGAGGAGAGCAGGCTAAAGCATGCTAACACTGAAAACACATTCAACTGGGAAAAGTACTAGACCTAGGCAGCCAAAACAATAACTTTCCTCAAGAGGAGGAAAGAATGTGAGAGGAAAGTAATAGTAAAAATATAGTGTAAAACATTTTTATTTAAAATGTTAAGACTATGAACCAGACAGTGTTGTGTTAAGGTTTCTCTGCGGTAAAGGGAAGGTAACATGCTTGGTGGGTGACTACATTGACTAGGTAAAAATTTCTATGTATTGACAGGAAAGATAACTCACCTTATAATATTTGAAATCAGTTAAATCTTACATAGTTTGCATCTTGCAGATAGAACTATTTCTATTTCTGTAGTCTTTTTGCCTCAAAATACCCATTCTGATTCCCTCTAAATGATCTGCCACTTCACCCAATTTTACTGATAGATGTTTTTTTTGTCTAAATGGTAGCCAGAAGAGTCTGAAAAAAAAAAAGCCTTATTGTCATTCAAGTGATTGTTCCTTGTATATAATGTTTTTAATAAATATAGCTTATAAACTAAACAAACATATTACAATAAATTAGAATAGAGGTTCATCTCTGTGCAAAATAGAAATAAATAGAAATGCAATGAAGAAAACCATTAAATTCCTCCAAATATTTCTGAGTTTAGTTGTATATTTTGGTACATATTCTTAATAAGATGACTTGAAAATCAATTTATTTCACATCTGCTTTATGGCGTCCTGCATGTTAACAGGTGGATCAAGCTGTTAACTGGCCATGATGAAAAAGCTAAAACAACATACTCCTCCAGTATTTTCTTACAATTGGGTGATAAACACATTTTTGAAAGGACAGTTTATGTATTCATAATGCTAAGGTTGTTAATCAAAATCTATTTTATGCTATTAGGGAATTTTGTTCTTTTAGCTGAATTTCAATGATTACTTAATCACAGTGTATAATTGCCACCATGTTTAGTAGTCCATCACTCATGAATTATATTAATATTCACAGAATTCAATTGCTATTTGAAAATATGGAACATAAATTAAAGAGTTGGTTGCCTGGCACACAGGGACTGTAGGATCAAGAGTCTGACCCTTATATATTACGTTACCTCAATTTGAACATGATTATATTTGAACACAATTAAAGACATAAGGACACACGCATCAGAACAAAGAGATTAATTCCCAAAGAACATGCTGGCCTGGACATGGAGTGATATAGCAATGGTCTAAAATATAATTATGTCCTAAAATGATATGCAAAACATGTCATGATGTTGCTTTATTACCTATTTTGTAACTAAGTGAATCCTCTCTACTATCTTTGTTTGGTTTTTTTTAAGTTTATAGTAACTTTTACCGTTTAATTAATACCAAATTGTGATCATAATGTTCAAGAGCAATATTTGTAAAGTAATGCTAAAGCCTTAATTCCTGCCTCAGAAATTGAGGGTTAATATTACAAGAGAAGAAACTTTTCAAGAACCCCAATAAAATTCTCAGAGGTATGAGAGAAACTGAGGTACAGAATAAAGCTAAATTATTTCCCCATCCACTTTAGTGAAAGGGAAAAACTGTAATTTAGATTTTAAAAAGTCATATGATATATATGATTATATGGTGTTTTGAAAGAATCCTTGAGGCCACAACTATCACTTTATTTGTTGTCCACAGAGGCTGAGAACCATAGCCTCTCACCCTGCTGGAAGCATCACTGCTGTTTGTAGACAGGCTGACTACTGAGCAGTGTGGGTTTACACTCTTATGTGACAGATTTGTTGGCAAAAGCCAACACAGATTTAACAAAGGTAAATTGGGTTTAACCAACCTGATTGCTTTCAATGATGAAACAGTTTGTTCACTGGATTATAAGAGAGCTCTGAATTTACTTCTTTAACTTTAGTAAATCACTTTGGCACAGCCTCCCACAATATCCCTTCTGACAATTTGGTGAAGAAATGGACTGCACAGATAGAACAATATTGGAGCCTTTACTGCTAAGCACAAGGAGGGTAGATAAAATTGAACTGGCACCACTCATGACTGGGTTTGTTTAGGGCTCAATATTATTCAATATTTTTCTAGACTATATGGATGATAGGACTGAATGCACCACTACCAAGTTTGTGCATGACATTAAACTGAGTGAAGCGATTTAGTTAGAAGGAAAAGCCCCCCTAAAGACAGGTTTTGACAGGTGTGAAAACCTGGGTCAGCAAGATTCACAAAAGTTCAACAGGGTTGAATAAAAAGTCCAGTAGCTGGAATTATCCCAAAGAGAAGCATGAGCTGGGGTCTTTGCCCCTGCAGGCAGATGGGAATATCTCTCTGCTGGGAAGGCACTGGGACCAGGGTGCGTCGCAAGCTGCACTTGCGTCTGTGGGAAATACTTCAGCATATGCTTCATTTGCTTTCATACTTCAGAAATGGACATCCTGAGCCAGAAACCACATCCTGGACTGCAACATCTAGCAGATGGTGAGCAGATCAAGAGAGGTTATTTCTCAGCTCTCCTTATTAACTAAAACATTTATTTATTTAAAACAAAATTCCAAACATTACACCTAGCCAAACAGTGTGAAAAAAATTTAAAAAAATATCTAAAGACAAGGTATAATTTCTTACAGAAAACCCTGTATGCCATATTTAAAAAAATAAAATTTATTAAAGTTCATTGATTTTTTAATAGTGAGCATGTTAAAGACTGTACAAATGTTATACACTAATTCAATAATACAGATAAAAAATGGAGGAGGAGTACTGGGCATAAAGGATTAACATCATCAATGTGAATTAATCATTTGGTTCATTCTACATCAAGCTATTTCCTAGAGAGGATCTGATAATCTGACAGTTCATAATTGATAATGCATGTAAGTACACAAATTTAATGGAAATATGAACGAAGAAATATATCCAATAAATAGGCTAATATAGTAACAATATTTTCCATTACATTAGCCAGGAAATACATCCTATATGGAAAGAAATGGTTGAATTGCACATTTTTCTCTTCTTTAATCTTCCACCAGGAGAGATATTTCTCCCCCTCCCCTGTGCCTCCATCTTCCTTTTCAAAGGACCAATAAGGGAAGGACCCAACATAACTCCTCGATTGAAAAGGCGAAACAAATTAGGTGCAATAGCTATGTTGATGTCGATTATTTTTTTCCTTTTAATGATAAACAAAGGAAAACAGAAGAGAATGCTACAACTGACCTGGAAAAAAAATCAGGTACGGTGAGTATTTGTTCTACTCACCGTACTTGTACAAGATCAGCTCTCATAGTGGTCTACCAGACAGGTGACATCTGTTATCACTATTTATACTGCAGACTTTGCCCTAGGGTTCAGCAAGAAGGCATCATGCACTAGGAATTCTCTGTGCAAGTAAGTTCTGGTATAGCCAGGCCAGTATCTGCTCCCAGTTCTCTCTGCACAGTGTCTCTCATACCAACATCTCATCTTGTACCATTGCCTAGACCATGAACAGGGACTTTTCAGCCCTCACAGGAAACAGAAAATCAGCCAAAGATCACAAATTGAACCAAACTTCTCTCCTATTCACAGATGTGGAAAAACCTCCCCAAACATTTGCAACACGGGGTTTTATGAGATCAGGCTTGGAAGGGGGGATGTGTTTTGTGTGTCTGTGTTTGGGGTTTGTTTTTGCATTGGACCTTGCATGTCTAAGTTTTTCTTTCCATGGACTCTAGAGTTGGGAGTTGTAAAAAAAGAAAAATAGAAACCAGTGCATCCAGCTTGTGCACTATCATCAACAAAAGTACAGAGTTTTATCATAATTATTTATGGTTTTCTTAATCTTGCCAAGACAAATTAAAGTTTTGTGCATAAACCTGTGAATGTTCGAGCTCTTGCTCCTAATTTCATTGGTAACTAACCATGCCAAGGCAATTCAGAGGAAAATCACAATACATGAACTCCTTCCTGAAAATTTCATTCTCAGGCAACATGAGTGTAAAATAATTTTTGTTTTGAGCTGGAGAATGATACTTTGATCTTTCAAGTACTATGATGAAAAAAAAGAAGTTATCAAGTACTTGACTGTGTCATGTTAACACCAATCTAGTAAATGTGTGAGCTATTAATAGCTTCAGTCTTTTACATTTTATAAAATAGGGCAGGAGTTTTTAGCATTAGAAGTTAAAAGATTTTCAGTTTTCCTTAATCAGATTCTGGGCAAGCATGTGTTTAAGCCAATGTGAATACAAGTATAAAGTTCCATCGAATCCTTTTTATCTTACAGTGTACTAGAAACAAAATTGTTTGTATTCCAGATTCTCTCAAGAAGAAACAGGTGTTTTAGCTGCTGCTGGATTTCCTTGAAATGGTAATGATAATAGTACAGACATCCTCAGTAAGATAAGGCTTTCATTCTGGTGGAATATCCCAAAGAAAACCAGACCTTGTGGATAACATCAGAAGCTGGAAGCACATGGAGAGTCTCTAATAACAATCTTGTTAATACCTAATATGGGTTCCTTAGCTAGAGATGGTATTAATTTAATTTATCTTGAGCTACCTTCCTCTGAAAGAGTCATGGATAAATTACATAGCTGTGTAGTAAGCAGGGGAAAAGAGATATTTTCAGAGAATGATTCATTTAATAATTTTTACATGTCTATTTTTATTAAATCAATCCCAGTTGAAAGCTTCATGAACAGCTTCTTCTCAGAAAATGTAGATGTCCGGGAGAAAATAATTTTATCTGCTTCTATCTATCTGAACTTTCTCCTAAGGCATCCTGTGTGTTTGTGTGGGTGTGCTAGATATGAAATTATAATTCAGCTTGGACTGCCCTGGGTTTCCATTGCGCTGGAACAGGACTGCAAAGATAAGAGAGTGTGCAATTTAGCCAATTAATTCAGATATTGAGAATGTCTCAATCTCTGAGCCACTGAGAAAATTTCAAAGAATATCCTTTGAGCTATAAGGACCCTTCCTTCATGAATAAAACCATAACTCTAACATCTCTGAATAGTGAAAGAGGAACAAGAAGTTATACAAATGCCTTTGGGTATGATTTTAACTGTAAAGGAAATTTTGAATTGGAAAGGTTTTTTCATGATGAGAATACACAAAGAGGCTTGAAGACTTCTGGTATACCAGTGGCAGTTATTCCTAGTACATGTTAATCTTTAGGGTCATCTTAAGAAGATACTGAAGAATGAAAGCCTCCTGACAGCATCATGTAAATAATAGAATTTGTTTTACAGTGTGGTGTTCATCACTGCCATATGATGGAATTCATGTAACATTTGAAATAGCTGGCCTTTCTCAAATGATTATGGCGTCTTGCTTCTTCTATCTTCCTGTTATAAAACACTCTTTTTCTCCCAGGGATTTGCCAAGTCTTATCTCTTTGAAATCAATTTTATAGAAAAAAAAGCTACCAGACATGTAATGAAAACATTGCCAAAATTGGATTGTTATTTTTGTAAATAGTTAATTATTCCTTCTATAACTAGAGAACTGATACAACTTTATAAAATTGAGAAAAAGTAGATTTTGTGCTCTATTTGCTGTTTCTTCCAATAATTAAGGTTGTGGGAGGCCCTCAAGAGGTGATCTATGTCAGAGTAACATTTAACATGAAAGTTAAATCAGTTTGCTGAGGGGCTTTTCCAGTGAAGAGCTGAAAACCTTCAGTTTAGGCAGAGATGTCACAGCGTCTCTGAGAGGCCTGTTCCAGTAATTCAGGAACCCACGTCTGACTTCCTCAGCAGGTTCATGGATGACCACCAGTTGGGGTAAAGGGCTGGTATATTGAAGAGAGGTGTTGCTAGTCATGGTAGCTAATAAAGATGTAAAAATGAGACAATATAGCCTCTGGAAGTTCAACAAAGACAAATGGGAAGTTCAGCCACTGATAAAGGACCCCTAGCATCAGTGCTGAGGCTGATGTGCTGGGAAGAGGGCTGCAGAAAAGGTCCTAGGTGCGAGTCTTGAACCAATTAGCATGAGCCAGGACTGCACACTTGTGGTGATGAAGGCTAAACGCACACTATGCTGCTGTGGTAGTTGGACCTCAGCTGGTAAATTCCCCCACCTGTGCACACTGGCTGCTCTGCAAGGGGATGAGGGAGAGAATCAGAAGGGAAAAAGTGAGAAAAGCTTGCTTTGTGCAAGCAAGGCAAAATAAGAAATGAGTTCACCATGTCCCATCACAGGCAGATGTTTATCTACTTCCAGGAAAGCAGGGCCTCAGCACAAATGAGTTGGGAAGACAAACACCATAAAAAACACTACAAGTACTCTGGCCCCACTTCTACCTTCTTCTTCTGATTTTTTACTTCTGAGCACAATATAATGTGGCAGGAAATATCTCTTTGCTCTGTTGGGGTCAGCTGTGCTGGCTGTGTCCTCTCCCAGCTTTGTGTGCACCTCCAGCCTTCTCTCTGAGGAGGCAGACTAGGAAGAAGGTCTTGACACTGAAAGCACTGCTCAGCCGTGCCAGTATGTTAACACTGTCTTGGTGAGAAAATCAAAACAGCACCATAGGAGATGTTATGAATGGAATCACATCCATGGCAGGCAGAGCCAGCACAGCTGTATTAGTGAGATCATTGCCAGCTGGCTGAGGGGAGCTGTTACTGCACAGGGGAGGCCGCAGCTGAAGTAACATGTCTCCTTATGGGTCCCAGGGAAAGAAATATGTTCATAAAGGAGAGCAAATCCATCCAAAGATCAGTAAGGCAGTTAGACAGATGAAATACATAACCCGAGAGGAGACAAGAGGCTTTGTTTGTTTAGCTCAGGGAAAAGTCAAGCAGTCGAGGCTTTAATTCCAGTCCAATAGAGAAGGTGGAGCAGACTTTTCACTGACACGTACCACAGAAGGGCAGGGGCTGTTAGCCAGAAATTGTAGCAAAGCTTCCCCAGAGATTGTAGAATTGACATCCTTTGAGTTTCTCAAATACAACTTGACACAGTCCTAAGCACCTTTAGCTGCCTTTGAAGGTAAACCTGCTTTAAGCAGGAGGCTTGTATTAGACAACTCCTCTCCTTCTAACCTAAATTACTTCACAATTCAACGGACTGGCTATTTCTTCTCCCTATTACCCACTAAACCAGTTTGGAAGAAAATCCATGATTTATTTCTGTCTGTGATCCTTCTGTCTTCTTCACTTTAAAGAGCTTCTTACCTGAATTATTTAGAATATGAATGTAAACACATGAGCTCAGAGCCTCTTGTGAAGCTTTCTGAACTGTTTCTGATGCTATTTCCATAATGGATCTGCTTCTTACAATTAGCACAAAACCCAGCATTTTCATGCAGTTTCTCAGAGTTAACAAGCAGTTCCTTTGTATGCATTTAATACAGAATTAATTTACGTGTACTGATATCTCTTCAGGGAACATGTTTATGTTAGTACTTTTCTGCTGTATCATTTAAAGATGCTATTTTTTAAAATGGGAAAAAAGAAAGGTTTTTTTAAGGTCCTTGAAAGGGAGCTAAGAAAATAAAAGAACAATTCTTGTCCTTTTATCTTTGAAGTGAAACCTTTGTGTAAGTAAATATGAGTCATTCGGATTTGCTACCTGCTGAGGTAAAGTACTTGTTTGCTGTAATACTGCAGATATAAATTTTTTGAAATACAATTTCTGTAAAATTGAGTTTCTGTAAAGGTTTGAACTACTGAGAGGAAGTGAAGATGTTTTAATATGTTCTTTCCTGAGACACCTTCTAAATTATGACAAATAGTGGTAGGAATAAGCCTCTATTAGATGGTACTTCAAGGGTATGAAGCTGTACTTCAGGGATACTGAGAAAGCATAATGAAAAATCATTAAAAATTTTAAAAGAGAATATGAATTTTCTTTTCCATATCAAGAAGTCATTATGTACTATTGCTGTGTTCAAGTGTCTTTCCATGATTTCATTATTAACCTTAATTTCAAAGAACTTTATAACTCAGTCATTTTAAATCATATTACAAATGCACATTATATGTCAAAAAGCATGCATGCTAATTCTGTTTAAAAAATTTGAATATACTTAGTCTAAATATATTGACGTTATTGGCTGAGGGTCAGACTACTAGAAACCTGAAAAGATACTGTTCTTCAAATATCATGTGCTGAAGTGGTGATGTTAAGGTCAAATTTGAACAAAGCTTAATTTGAAATAATGGGTTGGACTTGCCTGTCAGCCAACTCAGTCTATGGAATAACCAGTAGTTCAAAAAACAACCTAGATAGAGAGACAGTGAGAAGAAAATGTCTGGGAAAAAAAGTGAAATGTCAAGGCATGAAAATGCAGAGAAAGGTAGCTGTGAGCTCTGCAAGTATCCCAGAGACTGGAGTAAATTATGACTTCACTTAAAATTGTGCTGAGTAATTCAGATCACTGATTAAGTTTAAACTGGACTACCCATGAGCTGTATCATTACATATAGAAGTCTATTTTAGAAAATTAACATATTTTTTCAAAATGATACTTGAAACCTTTTTATTTTTGTCTACACACAACATGAAATTTGAAATTTTTATCATTGCCTCCATTTTCACATTTCATGAGTTAATTGCTCCAGCTTGGGGTCTCTCTTATGACTTCTCCAATGTGAGTCCCCACCATGAGCTACAGTTCTTCATTAACTGCTCCAGCATAAGCCTGTTTCAGGGGATATAGTTTATCAGGAACAGGCTGCTCCAGCATGGATCGCCCACAGGAGGACAGGGGGTCACACAACTCCTGTCAGCAAACTTGCTCCAGCAGGGGTTCCCAGCCATTTTGGATGTTCAGCAACTCCCACGTGGGACCCTCCATGGGCTGCAGGTGGATCTATGCTCCGGTGTAGCCCCCCATGGGCTGCAAGGACACAGCTGCTACACCACAGGCCACAGGGAAATCTCAGCTCTGACACCTGGAGCACCTTCTCCCCTTCGCTGACCCTAGTATCTACAGAATTGTTGCCCTCACGTACTCCTCTCTTCTGTTCCCATTGTGAAGCAGTTTTTGTCCACCCCTCTTAACCACCTTATCCCAGAGGCACTACCACTGCTGAGGATGGGCTCGGCCTTGGCCAGTGGCTGATCCTTCTTGGAGCTGAATGACACTGGCTCTGTTGGACATGGAGGAAGCTTCTGGCACCTTCTCACAGAAGCCTCCCCTGTAGCCCCACTGCTAACAAAACCTGGTTATGCCCCAGTATATCAATGAAATTACAAATTTAAAGTATGAAAACTCAATCACTTTTATGGCTTACAACCTCATTTCTTTTCAATTTCAACCAGTTTGTACTATTTTATTTGTCTACCAATACTATTCTTTTAATAGAAATATGTTTTGTGATGCAAATGCATAGTTAGATGCTCCTACCTCTTGTTTAAAAAAATCCAAAATTTTTTATGTCCTGCAATAGTGAACAACATAACTTTTAATATATATGTATGGAAAGATTCATGTATGTGATTCATGTACATGAAAAAATGATGCCTTTAAGTACAAAAGGAAAAGGTACATATATATGTGATCTGTGTGACTCACAAGGCATCATATGAAGAGGACAATTGTTTGTGAAATGGATGTGACTGAAGATTTGATAATTAATAGATGATTAAGTGATAAGAAGTGTGTTGATTTAGGCTTCTTGAAAAACCCCCATCTGTAGATGACCAGTTTCACCTGCCAGTACCAGTCATCCATTCCCAATTTCATTAAGCAACTTTCATTTTTTCTAAAATCTAACTACTGTAAGTGAATTTGAGTTCCTCTGAATTCTTGTCTAAGCATCAACTAGATATGCTTTTCAGATGTCAATAAGTTAATTACCTGTTTATGCATTGTAAAATTCAATACCTTACCAAATTCTTAGAGGTAAATAAGTGTTTTAATTCATAAAGCTCCTGTTTTGTCTATTTGTCATTAAATACTCAACTTCTGGATTTTCCAAGAAAAATATACTTTTAGAAAAACTTCTGAAATGCACTTTACAGCAGTATTTTTCCATACAGTACTACAGTTTTTATACTTTATAAATATGTTATTTTGTGTCTGATAAACTTCACTGAGTTGTACTTTGAAACACTCAGCACATATTTGTTTTGCTATACGTCAGAATAACTGCATATTGGGTGCTTCAACATCTCTTCTACAGTTTCCATTGGCTTTGCATTTCAGTATGGCATTTACTGTTGCCAGGTTTATCAATATAATCTGAAATGAAAATTTCACTTTCTAGTCAAAAGAATAAAGTGGTATCTTGTAATGTATGTCGCATTGACATATATTCCTATATTTATGAAAATGCATTTTGTCATCTTTTTGCACCTGTCTGCTTTGATGAATTTTGCACAAAGGATTATTTATTCTTGTAATCGATTCAAAGGACAATGTAAATATTCATAAATTCATCATACCAATATTAATTTACTGGGATTTTATTCACGTAATAGGGACTCTCTGAAGCATCTATTATAATCTCACATACCTTTTCAATCTGACAGTGGTAAATTGAATCCAGGAAACACATGCTTTTTCCATTCACAGAATTTAGAGAGTGATAATAAATTATTGCCATCAGTCATAGTAAGTGTAGAACAATATAGGAGAAAAGAATCCACACAGGAGGGATCAACAAATATATCCCTCTTTGATTGAGCTTTTTAGTGTGTTCAGAATAAGTACATTAAAGAATCCTTGTGTACAGCTCTGCATGGTTGAGAATCTGACAATCTTAGTATTATTTGTTTAATTTCAAACATGGTGTATGTGCTTATTTATAATAAAGCTTGAGGTTGAACATTTAAGAAGAGTAACTGAACGGGAGGGAATGACTGGGGAAGGAAAAGAGAGGGAAAGGGAAGAAAAGGGTAGAGGAAGGGGAAAGGAGGGAAGTAGAGGGGATGGGAAAGGAAGGCAAGGGTAGAAAGTATTGTTCATCCTAAAAAAAGACTGTACAAGTCTGTGCAGAAAATGTTCCTTAGGAAATGCTGTGTATGTCTGCAATGCCTGTCCATGGCAGATTGATATTATAATGTAGAGATGGATTAGATTGCTAGAATTCTATTTTATTTCACTAGTTATTCTAATAAACATGCAGATAGAAGGCTTAGTAAAATAGGCATAAAATTCCAATATCTATGCTCTGAAGCAAATTGATATCCCACTTAAAAATTTCCCAAACCTTTTTTCTTACCAAAGTCACAAGGATATCAGGCTTGTGAAATAAACATTGAACAAAGCCCAGTATGGACTCACAGAGGTCTCATTTTAAGTTTGTTTCTCAAGAAGAATAGTGGCTTTATTTATTCTTACAAGGTACCTATCACAAATAATTGTACACAAAATTAAATGGTAGGCTCTTCTTTCCTTTGAAGTTGCTGTAATATTATCAGCATAATTTTTATTAAAAGTGTAGTAGACACAATAGGTGCTACTTTTTCTTTATTGGCATCCAAACACTGGAGAAATATCTCTCCATTGTCATTTACACATTTTTTAATGTTCCAAATCCAGAATTTTGGTGAAGGGGGTGCACAGACTTGTCATTACAAGATAATGAGTTGCTCAGCCAGCATTAGGCAATCAAATCAACAGTTTTTTTAGTGGCAGCCAGAGTTCTACATGGCTGTTGTTTCAATCAGTATAGAGTTCCCAGTGGTCTTAGTACATTTTCATTTTGTCCCTGCATGACTGAACCCAGAAAGCATCTCTGTAAAAAATAAACCCAAAAGCGGGAAATAAAAATGAAATAGGGATATGCATGAAATTAGGTAAAAGAAAGAAGTGTTGTGTGGTGATCTAACACTTTTTCTTCATTTGGCAGAGTAGCATAGTACTGTTTCACAACACACAGAGCCAAGGAGGCTTGGATTAATCTCATAGATACTCTCCCTAGACCCAGATCAGAGATGGCTGGAGCTAATGAATGTGACTGTGTGGGGGCTGGCTTGAGCTAGGCACAGCCTGCCTGCTCCCTGGAGTGCTAGAATGAAATGTAGTAGTACTCCTGTGCAAATGCTTCACTGTGCTGCAACATAAATTGCAGATATGTTACTGAATTTTTTAACATGTTCTTATATTCTTTATTCAGAATTGTTTTGATTTTTATTTGGGTGTGCTGAAGAAAGCAAACATTGTGTATGCTTTAATCTTGCTGTATACAAGACTGGATATTGGTGCTGGGATTTAGATTGCAGCAGGAGGGGATTGTCTGTGCTATGGCAGACCTATGAATCCACATATGTACCCATGTAAATTTAGACAAGATAAATGTATTAAGGCCATATGCAGATGCTACCTCACAGAATGCCCCTTCCAGTAGAAAATAGTTAATACAGCCTTTATTTCAATTGTCATTCAGCAGAAGAGCAGTAAGATGAAGGAATGTTCATTCTCATAGTTTCTATTCTGCATACAGATTATTTCTTAGGGTAGATGTTTAAGGAATGTATCTCCCCTGTTTTCCCTCTTCAAAAGGCATTCATTCCCAGGCACCGAATGGGGCAAGTGGCTCTGCCATCACATAGTGCCTGCAGCTGATGCTGAAGCCATATGATACCCAGTTGATATCTTAAAGTTTACATAAAGGTAACCATAGTATTCCAGGTTTTTTCTAGTGGTGAGTTCTTTGATTTGTTTTTTACAGTCTCGAATATCTCAACCCATAGCTCCTAAATGAAGGTACCATTATGTAACAGTCTTTGCTTTAAAAACTCAGTATATCAAACTAGGTCAGGACACATTCATAAATGCTGAATCCTGTAATGAGAAGTGCAGTCATTTTTTGAGCAGCATCCATGAACCTATCAGTAATTTTCTTTACATTCCAATTGCAAACAATTATATTATCATCTCTCTAGGCTCCCTGTAGAGAACTGTTTCAAATCAGATTTGTGAGGGGTGTCAGAAGAGAACAATGTACATATAAAGATATTTTGCTTCTGTGTGTCTGGTGATAAGGAGCCAAACTATATAACTCGTCATTTGCTGGATATAATTAAGACATAGTTAGAAAATAGAAACTGAAAATGCACTACTAGATGAATTATTTCAATTGAACATATTCTGTAGTAGAAAAGTAGCATATAGTACCTCAGATGAAGTAGAAGTAGCTTCTCTCTGGTGCAAAGTATCTCTGAAAGGAATGTGACACCTAGACTCAAAGTTTATAAACAGAGGCAAAAACTATAAAGGAACTTCAACTGCTGCCAAATTTGAAATATGGTACATCTAGTGATTTATTGAGTAAATCACTGCACTGTATTTCTCAGTATTTACTGTATAAAACCAGAGCCATTAGTGCTGTAAATTCATTTCTTTTGTGATCTTAATGTGTTTGTGTATTTGACATTGGTTATCAGTAGATGCAGAAATTAATGTCAAGAAATAGATTAATAAAAAAATCATATTGACAAAAATATTCTTGTACATATTTGGTCATATATTAGGCAGATATATGTACCTCCAAATACTCTTGTTCCTATCAGACAGACTAAGCAAGATTTCAAAAGAGTCCCTGCTTAACATTTCAGCTGCTTCAATGTTTAGACATTAACATTGGGAAAGTGCACAGATAGGATATAGGTTTGATGGATGAGGACTGAAAACATTAATAAATCAAAGAAAAAATACATCTTTTTTGTTGTTGTTTAATAATAAATAGAGCAAAAAGTATGGGTTTTTTTTTTGGTTTGGTGTTTTTGTTTTGGTTTTTCTGTAACATCACTACTTACTAAAGCAATCATCCATTCATCCAGAAAAAAAGGTTGCAAGGTTTTGGTTGTTTTGGTTCCCTTCTCAGCCTACATGTCCCACTACTGAGAGCAATGCCAAGCCTTACTTATTGGACTAGCATATGAGTTGGGCAAGAGGTATAAACCCCTTCTGTATCAACCATACCACTGCACAGTGAGGGATTCAGGGTTCACAAGTGTGAGAAAAGCATGCAAGAGTGTTTGTGCTAATTCTCAGCATCCTAGTGCTGATGTGCTCCCTCTGAGATTATGTGTTCAGCTGCATTCAGCTCTTGTTCAGAAGAATGTTTCTGTACTCCAATTCAAGCAGGTCTGACCTAGAATAGGTATAGTAAAAATCCTGTGTGAACCATCAGGCACAAGCTTATATTTTCGATTTTTATTTTGCAAATATTGCATTTGTTGCTGCTCATTCCCAGAATGAAGCTGAGCAGAGGAGTCTCAGAGTAACCCTGCTGTACAGGGCTTGCTACTGCAACAGTCAAGCTTAAACATGTTTAATTGACAAGAGACATGTTGCTTTCTCTCCATGAGTACTCGCTTACAAAACTGTATAATGCATATGCCTAGTATATGCTTCCTTTTATAGGAGCCTTTGTCTTTTGGGACTGAAGAGTCCTTGTTCCTTTAACTTCAGCCGTTGTTGTGCTCATTCTGGTATGCATATCTCAGTTCAACACAGGAACTTTCATGTATGAAATGAAATCACTTTCTTATTTCCTATTGACTCCTTGTCATAACTTGCTGCCTGGAACTCTGAGAACTACAGGTTGTCCAATTCCTGCTTACAGGGTAACAAACTGCTTTGAACAGTGTGTTCCATTGTGTGGCTGAGGAAGTTCAGATATCCAAAGACCCAACCTAGCAAAACCCAAGAATAACATAATGTTATTGTTGTATCTGTGGGGAACAAGCAAACAAACAAGCCACAATTGAAAAAATCTCCCTTGAGAACATAATGAATGAACATCATTTGAAGAAAGCAGAGCACAGAGATAAATGGCATTCAGTCCACATGTGCAGGCTTACTTACATGAAATTTATAACTGTGGTTATAACTGTGATTATTGAGAGCTATGAAGATAATGAATACTGAAATTAATTAGCTATGCTTAGTATTAAGTACATATATTTGTCACCATGAGCAAGAAGAACATAATTTGAGTAACCTTCAATGACGTCTTCTCAAATTATGTAAGTGCACATACAGGTGTGAGAGGGAGAAAAGGCCCATTGATTTGGTTTCAAACAATGCTGTTTTATTGGAATGGCATAATTTTTACAGTTTGATCCCAGAATGTATAATAAAATTTATCAGAAAAATATATTGAAGACATAGGAATTGAAAGCCCGATGGAAAGATCTTTTTGTTGTTATATATCATAAGGACTGTAGAGTTTATATGACCTTTTCAGTTCTGGCATCACTAATATGGAATTATAAATGTCTCAATCATCTGTATCTCATAAAATTTCTGCCTTTGTTATAAATTAAAACATATGTAAAGCAAATGAGAAAAGTGAGAAACAGTCCTAAAAATTTGAATGTATGGGTCTTCCCACTACTGTCTCTTCTTCAAACTTTACATAGTCTCTTTTGTAAATTAGTTTCATAGCTTTTCTGATATATTGATTTTTGCAAGATGTACCTCATGACTCTGTGGCACTCTTCCTCACCAAAAATAATAACACAGTGGGAGGAAAAAATTACAGGAAACTGACACTACAGATAGCAAAAATGTGTCAGTAGAACAACAAATTTAGTTTGATTGGACTTCCCATGCAGTCTGTATAGAAAATTATGTATCTAATTTTGTTTCAAAATGGCTTGTATTATACCATGCAATATTCAATGTAGCTTGAAATTATGTCCTTACCACTGCATCTTAGGTGGATGATTTGCTAGCTGATGTTGCTTAGAGCTAATGTCTGTGTTAGGTAATTTTTATTCCACACTTCTCTATCTGCAGATATTAATATTGCATGATTTATAATTTCACAGGGGATTTTTCGAGAAAAGGAGCATTTTCTCCATAAGCCTTTAATATTTCCTATGCATTAGAAAAAGATTGCACCTATAGGGATGTATATGCATGAATAGCAGATACAGATGTATTTTGCTGTGTTCCTAAACTGGAGTACCTCATGCTTGTCAGCACATCAGTAAACACTAACACATTTGCTACTCTGAAACAAATGCATTATAAAATTGATGCTCTCTTTCTCCCTTTCACTTTTTCTGCCTGTAATGTACATATTTTCAACTTTCTGTGAGTTTATTGATATGGAGTTTTCAGACCACTGTAGTTCTCATATAAGTACACAGAAAACAATTTAATACAGTACTAAGAACCTCCATTTTTGATATAAAAATGACTTGGTACTCTAAGCTGTTTTGAACTTGTTTTATCATATGTAATGGCTGACTTGATAGAAAAGGTGGTAATTTACACTGCACATTAATACGTTTTTATTAACCTCTTACACTGAAGTACACTGTGATATGTAGTATCTGGGATGCTCTTTGTAGATACAAACTAGTTAACAGGCTAACCTGGAAGACTTCAAATAGCTTTAGGGAAGTGAGAACCTTTAGGCTTGGTCTTAAAATTGCTCCACCTTGAGTATTCAGTTAACATGTAAAACAGCTACTGCTTTTATTACACTTCCATTCTTATATTGCTTAAATTTCATTGTATCACTGGGATATAGCTGCCAAGTTTGGCTGGGGAATTGGAACTGTATCAGATTTCACATCCCTTCCCACCCAAACTTTTCTGTGATCCTGTAATACAAGGAACTGGCTCTAGGTTTAAATTCTACAACAATCTTAAAGCAAAACTCAATCACAATAGGTGCACATCAGCCGCAACATAGGGTTTCAAAGAGATTACATAACTGAGAACCAAAGTGGACTGCTTTTGTAGCCTTTTGGTTGGATGACTCACACCAGCAAGGTGTTTTTCATAGATTTCCTGAAAATACAAGAGTTTTGTCAAAAACATTAGAGCTCTCTCTCTCTTAATAGTTTTTTAATCATTAGGCTAAAAATCCATCCATTTTTGTCTCTATCTCCACATTTCCTTGCCTTATTTTGTGTACTCTTTCTTCACTGAGGAAGAAAAAAAGTGAAGGTTACATCTTTCACAAGATATCTGATGACCTTGAGACTAGGGCACTCTCCTGGTAGTAGATTATGTCAGTGCAAATAACTTCAGCATCTGAAACTCTGTAAATCGTGTTCTTTAATGTAATTGGTGGTGATTCAAATTTTAAAACTGTAAAGGAAGTGGAACACTGTCAGGGAGCAGCACAGACAGTGCTACGCAATTTGGGGCTGAAAGCTGTGCTTAGTGCAAGTTAGCAGAGAGCAATCCAGAGTGAGCAATGAACCAGGTCTGGAATTCATTGACAAAGTTCAGCCAGAAGCAAACAGGGCCAGTGGAAAGACTGCAGACAGGACTGCAGAATAGGGCTGTTGGGTGAACCTACCTATGTTGTAGGGCTGAAGTCCATCCTGGAGACAGCACAGAGACACCACTGACATGGTGTCTCCTATGGCATGACCACAACAAGGTACTGTGATTAAATGGGGTTCATGGAGCCATGTCAAAGCACTAGAGGAAGCAGCAAAGGGGCTGAGCAGAGTCACAAAAATCTATTCATGCCCACAATGCTCTGCCAGTGAATCTCCTGGGTCTTACCACTTAAAACCCTGAAAGATGAGTAGAGGTATTGATTCTTTTGAGGCTCTACTCTTGAAGAGGGTAGAGGCAGATATTTGGAATGAAAGAGGTTCAAGGCATGGACTTCTGAAGATGCTTCTTATTATCCAGTTCCAGGTGATTTCCCATTTGGCATATGATTACTGCCTATTCACAGTACCAGTGTCATCCCAAATCCTGGTATGAGAACTCTCATGTTTCACTTTGGGAGTTTAACATCAAGGTCATTTATTAGACTGTGTAACATATGACTTTCTGAAGACACTTTAAGGAGGAAAGCATGAGCATTTTGAAGATACACACAAATTGTCACGCTGCATCAAGAACAGAATAAATGCAGTTGAAGTACCTCTTCTTCAGTTACCTTTCATTACAGTAGAGAACATGACTTTTAAAAGCTATGAACTCAATAATGAAATATTCTAATTTAAAATGGGGTGAAAAATATCTGTCTTCTGATTTGGTTTGACTTTTTAACTTCCAATAAGCCATGCTCTATTAAGAGAGCTCTTTTGCACTGAGTACTTATCAGTTCAAGAGGAACGTGGTATCTTGCAAAATTTAGAATTATGACCATTTTCCTCCCCAAACATCTACTCCATTCTAAAATAATTGTAAGGCATTTTTCTAGTTTTAAATGGTAAAAAATAAAAAAAAACCCAGAAAATAAGTAACACTAACGTTTCCATTCACTTAAAAAAATACAGTGTCACTTTAATTGACTGAGTGAAATACTAGTCACAACAAAATTCTCATTTAATTCTGCATACTTTGCAATTACTTTGAATTGTAAATACTGCATAATTTTTGCAAATTTAAGCATAAAAAGCATATTTTTTAAATGAATAACTTATATTTCAAATGCATTAACTTACAAGTGTTAAGAAACTGTCTTTGTGCCAGAATTCAGACTTGTTTTCTTTTTAATTAGTAAGCTCATCTGACTGCATATAGATTGTGGAGGAATTGAGTCATGAGCTAAAATGATAGATCATAAAAAGTTTTTTAATTGCTACTGCCTCAAACTTAGAAATTTAGATTTTTCTTCAAATTCTATACTAACACAAATTTATTTAATACATATTGGATTTAGTTCTGTTTCATGCCTATGCAGTCAAGAAAAGATGTCTGGCAAAGAGAAGACTGTGGTCAGACAAAATGTCATAGTGTTATGTGAAAAAGGACAAAGTCTGCTTGGGATTAAAACCTATGAAGTTTTTATAAATGTCAAATGCTCTTTTCTGTGTAATCTCTGTTTGCAATACTTCTTTGTCCCTTTTGCTCTCACAGCTCAGTAGACGTTTTTTCCTTTTTAATACAAACTCATTATGTGGTTGTCATTATTAATCTTGGTTATGAGCTACCTCTATAATTAGCTTTTTTGGTTTTAACAGAATATTTTATATTGTCAAGAATTTTTTGAGTATGAGTAGAGTCATTAACAACACCCCGTGAGATTTTTGCCTATAAAGGTAATTTTTAGTAACTTTCATTTTGTTTGCTCCCATTGTCTCACAGCATCTTTATATATTAAGATATAGATGTTTGGAACAGTGGCAAATATCTCATACTAAAAGTGATAAAATCACTGCAGTTATGCCAAATATCAGTTAATACCCAAGGGGCTATATCAACCTTATACAGAAATGAGGGAGATTCTTCCAAGATTTATAACAGACTGCATTATCTATCTCTAAACTTTTTCATCTCCTGTAGTGCCAAATCTATATACTAGATTTCATCTTGCTATATAATTTCCTGGAAAGTACCTTAAGTCTCTAAGCCGCTGTTCAATCATGACAGGGAGCTGAAATTGAGTACTATGACCTCTATTATTTTGATTGTTACTAAATGAAATGAAATTTAGCTTGCCTTCCTTTTGTTCTAAAGCAAAGGCTGTTTTCAGAAGGGCTTAGATCAAACCATAATTCATTTTAAAATAAGAAGAAAAGATTGTTCCACTGTATCGCAAACACTGAAAAAGAAGAATGATAAATTATATTACCTTTTACTTCTTATTCTATTCGTATGATCATTAGCCAAAAAACCAGATTGTTCAAGGTCAGCAGCAAGCTAGGTTCAACCCCTAGACCTCAATAACATTCTATTTTTAAAGTAATGCAAATATTCAATAGTTTCAATATACAACATTTGTAATTGAAAACAGAGAATAAATATATCTGAAGTTATATGTACTGACATATGAGGCTGACCTTCCTGTCACAGCAGCATTTTCTTGTATTTTTTCCTACAGTGTCAAAACTCATTTAAAAGAAAGTTGCCTGGATAGGGTTTGTTGTTTGTTTGTTTTTATTGTAGAAGCAATGTAGCTTCCTTCTTATACAGTTTAAAAATGTTGTCATAGAAAGAAACATAAGAAGTATGAGAACAAAGAGAATTACTAAGGAACCTTGATCTCATCCACTGGCAATCTCAGAACTTGTATAGGTGATGGTTAGAGTTGGGAGTCTGGGCTTATCTAGAAGAACACATAATCAGCAAAAAAATCTACATACAATTTAAAGTATTTATGATAATTAGTAAGCAGGATAATCTAAAGTACAGAAAGCTGTACATCTATAGCTTCATTACTCTAGTTTTATTTTAAGAATTGTATTCTTAAGTATATCATTCACTTGTTCTGTCAGAAAGTATGTAGTCGAGATGTAAAATGTCTTTTTTTACTCAATATTTTGAGGCTTCATGAAGGACAATTTTTGTCATTTTTGTGTTTCTTGTTACAAGAATCTTTGGCAAGTTCCCCTGTTTTAAAGGCTTCAAGACTGAGCTTAATGGAAAAGATGTAAAAAAAAATATCTCTTCATCATATTAAAATACGTATAGTCTAGTTTGAGTCAGCAAAGGATGTCTAGAATTTCATATGGGACAACATAATAACTTTGTCCTTGGAGTATGATTGAGTATGACTGAAATAAAAAGGTTCTCTGTCTGCCAAATGTTCCTACTCCTTACCTGCACAACAATTTTGACCTGTCTCTGAGGAAAATTGAAAAAATAAACCGACATTAAAGAAAGAAAAGAGAAGAAAATAATTTCAATTGACTGGCCATTTTAAAATTTGGCGCCTGGAAATATTTTTTTATACTTTTAGGAGAGCTTTTGGCTTATTTATGAAGTCTCTGCATTTTAATTTTGGATTCATTTCACTACTCTATATTTTCCTTTGTTACCTGTCTTCACTTATTCTTAGTACTTTGGGAGAAACACTAGCATAAAATTTTGACACTGTTAAAAGTAGTACTGGAAAAAAACCTCACAATATAAACCTGGTTTATCCTTCTGCTTTATTAGGTGCTTCAAAGTTCTTCAAAACTAATGATATTTATCATTTCCTGTATTCCTATATGAATTCTTTTCTAGGGTGGGGAGGCTAGTATTTGTGTAGTTATAGCCTAAACACTTGGGCAAACAGCAATTTTAAGACAGCAGTCTATCACAGGCAAACTTCTCTTTCACCATGAATAATTCATAAGCAGATTAATCTCAAGTTGTTTAAAAAGGCAATTGTCAAATGCACTTATGCAATTTAGAAGCTACAGTTTTAACCAGGAAAATATATTTTAGAAATCTAACTTTAGGATAGAATTTTTTAATGTGTGATCTAATGCTCTATTTAGTCTCATTTTTTTGAAAGAAACAATAACTCTTGCTATTGTTAAGTCTTGGTTCATCGGCTTCAAAACTAAGTTTAAAACAATGGCAACTTCTTTTCCCTTATTCTCTATAATGAAAGAGGAAAGGCTAAAAATATACATCATATAAAAACTTAAATAATGCCAGTAGCCAGTGCTAAGGATGGAGTAAGCATGGCCAAAGGAAGTTGTTTGCATTGCGTCTCCATTGCATAGCCATGCTGTAATGAAGTTCTCCAGTCTACTAGAAGTGTGATTATTAGTCTGGACAAGATAGACAAACTAAAACCTGTTTAGTATGGACATTCCATTTCCCTTCCACTTGAGACATTGTCAGGACAGCACACTGTCTGCCCATTTTCAAAAGTCTGATTAAAAATTGGAGTGGACAGTGCTGAATGTCTGAAAATTGATTAAGCAGTTTATAGAGAAAGATGTAAGGGTTCAGTTTATCAGGAAGAAATAATGGAGCGTTGTGTCATAGCTTGTAAGTAAACTTCTCTGGTGTAGAAAACAGGAAACAGTGGTTTCTTTAGTGATGAAGATACAAGAAATTCCTCTATATTCTCTATCTTTGTATCTGTAAATAGGGCTGTATATCTTTCTAGAAGGACCAAGTGAACTGTGCTGCTCTTCTGTCTACAAAGAGACAGATAGGTTGAAGTCTCTTTTATCAATAAACTCTATCGATTGTATAGTTTATTTACTATTTTCCTCATAAATTTACTAAGAAAAACCCAATAATCAAACAGTTCAGTGCACATATGTAGTTTTATATGGGTAGTAAGTGGGTAAATAGAAGGCCCAAAAATTTGTCTGCTATAATGATAAAAAATTTAAAAGTATAAAAAAGAAAAATTCTAAGCCTAAATTAAATAATTTAAATTGTAAGAATTTCCTGGGATTTGTGTGGCAAGGTTTTTGTAGCAGGGGAGGCTACAAGGCTGGCATCTTTGAGTAGCTGCAGAAGCTTTCTCTCTGTCCATCAGAGCCAAAACCAGCTGGCTCCAAGTCAGATCTGCCACTGGCCAAGGCTGAATCCATCAGTGAGAGTGGTAGTGCCTCCAGGAGAACAGATTTAACAAGAAGAAAAAGTTATTGTGCAGAGCCAATTGCACCAAGATAGAGGAGTGAGAATAAGTGAGAGGAACAACTCTGCAGACACCAAGGTCAGTGCAGAGGGAAGGGCAGGAGGTGCTCCAGGTTCTGGAACAGAGAAACCCCTGCAGCCCCTGGTGCAGCCCATGGTGAGACAGCTGTGCCCCTGCAGCTCCAGGGAACAGAGGTCCTCTGCAGCCTGTGAGAGGAGAGCAGAGCCCATGCTGGAGCAGGTGGATGTGCCCCAAGGAAGCTGTAACCCCATAGGAAATATATGATTTATTCTCTCCTTGGAGTGAAAATCATGATAGGATATTTCTTTACTCTTGTGTAGTAGGTAAATGGCTAGCATAGATGAATTTTTATCCAAAATTTTTTATAGTTGAGAGTTCAATATCTGAGGTGTATAATTGATTATAAACAAATCACAAAACAATTTGGTTTGAAGAAATTTTTAGGGGATAATTTTTCCCACTTTTGATCAAAAGAGATCTACATACATGTTGTTCAGAATTTTGTGCAGTAAATTTCTGAAGATCTCTAAGAATAGAACATCTCAAACTTCTCTAGGCAACCCTTTCTCTGTCTTTGCCTTCTTAAAAAGTCCTTCCAAAGTACTATTTAAAGCTGTTAAACTAATTTAAATGGAGGCCTATCTACTCTTTAGGAGAATAATTTTAACCACTTTTTTACTTGTTTCTGCTATTTCTTAAGGAGCAAAATTGTGGCATTTGTTTTCTTACTCATGTGGCAATATGGGTTAATATTGCTACAGCACTTCCATGTTTTTTTCCTAAATTAATACCTCTGCAAAATATCTATAATAAAGCACTTTCTTCCTTCACAAGGGTGTTGTAAGGTTTAATGGCATAATAATGTGCAAAACTCAAAATCTTCAGATAATAGGTCACATGTAAGTGCAAAGCATTACTTATTATTATTTCTGTCCCTCAGAGAATATTTAAAATGCAAAAACCATCCACATGAGGATGTTTAGGTTACTTTTTACCAACACTGGTTTTCTGTTACTTTTACTAAGCAGTGTCCTATGAACTTTATGTATCTCACCTATATTTATCTAGTTTTCTAGAGTTCATATTTCCCAAATCCATGGCTCATAAAAGGCAAAAATACTTATTATAAATTTAGCACATGTAAGCAAAATAACTTGTTTAGGAGGTAGGAGAGTTTCCATTCAATAAAAATTGAAAATCATTAAATGCATAGGGATTTATTCAGATAAATGCTCTATGAAAACGAATGTGTCTTTATTAATTTTATGTTTTGTTACTATAACAAAAGATTAGTGCCAGGACACAGGTTGTAGCCCTGTAAATATGATTATAGCCCCCATCAGGGGGTGCAGTGCAGGGGCTCAGCCTGACCATGGCCTAAGCTGAATGTCTTTGATTTAATCCCAACTAGAGAATGCCTCACCTGATCCAGCTTCAGCCTTGGGGCTGTTGCGTACACCACACACTTGTGTCCACCCTGGATGGGGCTAGATCCATGTGAAAATAGACAGGTTTCTTCCACAGATTTTCTCAAGGTACATGTATAGGACATATTTTTCAGTGCAAAGTGTCTAAAAGCTGCATTTTAACCAGAAAAAATGTTGTGGCACAATCACTTGAAATTAGAAATATGTATTACCTAACTTAGAATACAATATGAATGCATGAGGCTACATTTGAGAGCAGAGTATTATGTTGTTTTTACAGAGGATTATGTAGGGCTGAAAGAGTCCAAACAGGTTTAGTTCTATTAGTTTTGCTTTTTGGGAGCAGTTCCTGAAATTAATTGCTCCAACAATTAAACTTGAGTATTGATTAGAGAGACTCTGCTGGAGACAGCCAGGCAACAAACCAAGAACCTGCAGGAAGAGAATTCTAGACATCTGTAACCCTCTCCTGTTTTCCCAAGGGCATGTCCTAGCCTCTGGGGGAACTGGAATGGGAAACTTGGCTGCCTCAGCTGACACTGAGAAAAAGATTTTAAGTAAAGAGAGTAAAATGAGGTAGATGAGAATATGAAGATTAGAACAACACGAAGATTAGAACATTTAATAGATATTTTGCGTCTTGTGCCACTGTTTCTCTTTAAGCGTTTATTAGGTGTTTTTTAAGTGTTTATTAGAAAAGAAGAAGCAAAAAGCATAACAATTAAAAAACATCAGTAAAAACAATGGAGTTCATCAGAGTAATGCTCAAAGGTGTGTTGACTTTGAAGGCTGCTAAAAGCCTTCAGTGGTTTTCAGTTTCTATTTTGCCAAAAACTTCATGCAATTTACTTCTGCAAGAAGACAGAAAGAGTTCAGAAATATTCTGGAAGGCAAGTAGCTCAGAAAATAACAATGGTTTTATGTTAAAGTGTTCTGAGTCAGAAGAGTCAGATCCTATCCTGATCCCAAGGCATGCCACAGTCAGGGCAGGAAGAAAGGCATTTTTATTCACCTTGTTGTGACTCAGTTTGTAGGACATCAATTGTAAAAATGGGAACAGTTAAATTATATAGGTTTGATTATTTTTTTATTTATCCCTAAATTACTTTTTATCTTGCCTTTATCTCTTCTGCTCATTGTGTTTTTGAAATTCATATTGAATTTTATTTTGAAAAGAGTACTAAATTCTCTGCTATGTATTACTGAATGAATTAAGTACCTGGAACTAAATATAATGCCATTAAAAAGAAACATTTCGCTGTCAAAATGTCCTTATTATTGTTACACATTGTAGCTATTAAGAACACTGCTCTTGTGTAGATTGCTTTCACTGTCTCTCCAACCCTTGTCTCTCCAGCCCTTGTCAGACAATTTGTTAATTATCCTGTATGACATACAGGGTGCTGTTGTCAAATACAACTGAAGAATTGGTACTTAAAACCATTCCATCTTTTAAAAATATTATTTGTTCCATTAAGAAATTTGCCTATTATCAAGCCCCAGTATTTCATTTATGGAAAAGTTACTTACAAAATATTTTTATATTTAATCATACTCAACACATTTAATATATGCAAAATAATTCTAACTGTTAAGAAATATATATCAGTTTGCAGCAATGCATAATATTTATGATCAGATCTTGTAGAAGACAACACTATTCTCATGGGATTTATGTTCACTCTTCCTTTTTTTTTTCTTAGAGTTGCTTAAAGGAGATTTTTTGTAAATAAACAGTGAAAAGTATTTCCTTCATTTTCGTTATCTTTCATATCGTCAAAGCAAAACAATAGATATTTAGAAAATGGACCTTCTGAAGCAAAGAAAATTACAGAATATTATACAGACCAAAAAGGAAATTACACAGTTTAAGCACAAGCACATTTGAAGACTCATTCACATGTTCACAGCATGAACAAGTCATGATAATGAAGGCAGTTAATGATCCTTCCCTTTTTCTCAGAATTTATAACTTAAATACATTTTTAAAAGAAACTTCTGAGCTGTTCTCCTGAATTGCTATTAACATTACAATTAGAATAAAAGAAACTCACCAACTATTATCAAGTGTATGTGTCACAAAAACAAATGTATTTTTACACATATTGTTGCATACATTTTGTACTAAAATGCTAAATTTCCAAACCCTTGGAGGTCTGCTTTTGTCAAACTCTACAGAAGAATTTCTACTTTCCCTCTATCTGGGTTTCCTAAGTCTTTGTATACCCAAAAAGCCCAACCAAAACCAATAAAAACACCACAACCTGCCCCCCCACCCTCTCCCCCAAAAATCAACCAAATAGACAAGGAAAAAAAAAAACTCACTCTAAAACAAAACTCCAAAAAATTTAAAAAAAAACCAAACCACAAAGCAAAAAAAAAAAAAAATCCCCAAAACTCAAAACAAGCAACAAAACAAACAAAACACAAAGTTGGAGCTCTCAGCCTTGTCCTGTTTGTCCCTCCAAGCACTTCAGAACAGCCTGAATAATTTCACATATTGCCACACAACCCAGAATTATGCACTCCTCCAGTGAGATGCTGCCTTCATTCTTAGGTACAAGGATGACAGGGATAGATGAGCATTTTACCAGTACTTTCTGTAGCCAACTGAGCCAATCAAACTGGACTCATGATGAGAAATAAACATCACTCTCATAGATGAAGGTCTTTAATTTTATACCTTGGTCCTACCTACAGCTAAACTGAAAGGCTGACAAATTAGCACTGTAAGAAATAAATGGATTTGGCATGAGGAGAGAGAGGACTGTTCTCTATCTTTGTCATATCCTAATCACATAGAAAACTGGGGGGGGGAGTCCTTTATTTTTACAACAAAAACAACTGTAAGTCAGTATGAGCAAATGGACTTCTTGGCTTTAAACTTAAATCTTGTGCAGCTGGTTTTAGCCACCAATAATGTTTCCTATTGTGTTTTTTACATTCAGATTCAATGAATCTCAACTGAATTGACTTTCTAACTGCACCCCACAGGTAGACTAAATGTTCTTTGGCTATTAAAGTGCCTGTTGCCCTGGAGCTTTCCTGAAGTGGATATAAAGTCCAAATAGCAGCTGGAAGACACACAGTGAAACTTAAAAAAAAATTAAAAAATAGCTGCTACTTCTCAAAGTTTCTGGTCATATTTACAGTAGAGTGTAATTGGTAGAGCCAAGAACATGATGAAATTGTGCCTAGTTTCCAAGTAGCCTTTCTCTTATTCTCTTGGCTATATATTAGAAAAACATGTCTCAGTTATGGGAGCCTCATCCTTTTCTTCAGAGATGAAACTCAGTTAAGATGATCTCTGGACTTTCAGGAGTGTTTGCAGCTCTCTTGACTTTCCATATCTATCAAATTATCTACTCTAAGCTGCTACAGAAATATGTAATGAAAAGCATTCCAGTGTAATGCATTGCACAGAAATATAGGACTAACTGTGTCTGACCTGATAAGAATCAGAGGCAACTTCTACTTTGCCTGAAATTGCAGACATAGTGAGCTACATTCTGCTGCTCTTGTACTAATATTACTGTATTTTCTGCCGCACCCCTTGAGTTTCATGTGGCACTTGAAATATTTATTTCAGGTGTAATGCGGCTTGTAAGATGTGAGTAAAAATGTAATCACTGTTTCTCTTTTCTAAGAATTTTTTTTTAAAAGCTTGTAGGGCTACTTTGTGAACTCTTTTCCAGATTATGCATCTCACATGCTGGTGCTTCAAATATTTCTCTGGATGAGCAAACACTAATGCCTTTCAAAGTAAAGCCATAGATTTGTAAAGGTGTTATCTGATACTTATTTTTCTGTGGTAACTAACTACTGTCCTCTGATTCTGAAAAGTGGCTGTGATTCAACAATCTTTGGTAAGCAGTGAGAGCTTCAAATATGTATCTGTTCTTCTCTTGCGAAGGAATGACTTTCACATTAATCTTTGGCACAAAAAAAGGAACTTCATTAAAAGAAATTCGTCTTGAGTGATTTAGTCTCATCCTGAGTTAAGTTAACGTATATTGTAATGCTTGAGCCATTGTACAAGAGAAAATAACTTGGTTTTTATTTTGGTTTTGTGTTTGTTTGGGCAGGAGGGATTTAAATGACTCTTCATGTCAGTGATACAATTTCTAAAATTTTCATATTGACTTAGAATATTTTTCTGCTTGTAATTCAATTCCTACTTTGCTGTAGTTTTAATGTTTGAAGATAATCTTACTAAATCAGATCTATGCTGTGTTTTAGTCTGTGCTGTCTCCCACAGAATAAACTTAGGGCTAAATTCTGACTTAAAATAGATTCTAGTAAAGAAAATGTAACTAATAATCTGATGAAGGCATTATAATAAATTTCAGAGACTTACACTCTGTTTTTTAGATCTCAGTTGGCAAATGGTCAAGATGAGAGTTAATCTCATATTTTAGAATTTCTATCTGAATTTTGATGTGAGAAATACTGGCAGTTGGATCTTCTCCATTAAGTTTATTAAAGTATTAAAACGAAAAGACTAATTTCAAGAGAAATTTGCAGCATATGATGACAAGAAATACTTCTTGCTGTATGAGTGTTCAGAATGATAAATCTTGAAAAGTTAATTTTTTTTACAACAATTTTACAGCAAATCCAAGGGTAATTTGAAAGATAACAAACATTTAACACAAAAACATGGAGTTGTGATTAAAAGAATTAATGTTTAGTTCTACTAGATAGACTTTATATGGAACCATATCTAAGGAATGGTGAACCTTTATAATTTCTTTCCATTTCAGTCAAGACATTGGTATTAGATATTAAAGTGCTCTCAACTTATAAGACTAATCACCATAAGGATTAGCTGGAAATGACCTGGTAAAGGTCTGTTTATGTATTCTATTCAGGTTTGTAGAAGCCAAATGTTTCATAGAAATATCTTTATTAAAAAACTTCTGTCTAATTGTGAAATTTTCCTGGAGTTCTACTCTTCTGGAATAGGAATGTTTCACTGTCTGTGGCTTGAACTGAATTTCCAGGGGTTCCAGAAGCCCTAAAAAGATCCCAAAGTCAGAAAGCTCTGATGACCATGGAAAATCCCAGCTCTCATCCCATTTCACTGATTATCCTGGTTCCTTTGCCCTTGCAGTTGAGTGGAAAGTTGTATCATCTAATAATTGTAGCAGATTGGAATAGAAAAAAAAATATTATTTGAAAATGTTCACAGAAGTGTATTAACATCATGAGCAGTTTTTTCCCAAATCATTTTTTTTCAGGATTCTATTCCATAGGTTCTAAAATTGATTTATCTTCCAAGACCATCTATAATCTAGCGTGACCTACCTCATCAGCTGTCAACCTGCTCCCTGCTTAAGCCTCCTGTCTGCCTTACCAGATCTTGCCTTGAATCTGAGCTTCTTTTCCAGAGCACAAAAGTTTTGCATGGGCAAATTGCACCTTTTTTTTATGTTTTTTTTTTTTTTTTTTAGCATATATCTGTGGCTGTTATTGTGCCCTTAAATAAGTTTTCCTTCTGGCTAGAGGTCTCAAGTGTATTTGGGAACCCACTGATTTACATGTGAAGGAAAACAAATAAAAAGGGACAGAGAAAAAAATTGAGAAGGGTTTTTCTAAGTCACCCAACAACTCAGAAACAGCACCTGTGCAGGAATTGGCCTTGCTCTGTGGCCTGTCCTAGACTCGTGTGACTGTGCTTTCAGTATTTCACCTTCTCGTGTGAAACTCCAGATCTGTTAACTCAGATTTTTTAATTCTGAACTAGAAATTGGAGGCAAAATTAGCTAATCTACAGATGTCAGGCAATGGACCAGAATATTCATCCAGCCTGGACTTTTCAGTGCTCCCTGATTTTCACAGCTAGCCCTAACTTGACAAGCCTTGTGGCTGCAACTATTGAAGTTGACAGCTGACATTTGTTCTCAGCATGAATGAGAAACAGCCTTTTTCTTGTGTCTTGTTGGCAAATTGTTCTTTTGATCTTTTTGTCCTTTTGGATGCCTTGAGCAAACTGAGATTACTCAGTACTTACTAGAAAAATCAAAATGAGTTAATGCACATTAATTTAAAAAACCATAAAACCCCAAACCCTCAAACCTGCCACAGCAGTGATACAGTTAATGTTCTAGCTTAGTGAGATTGATTAATTTTAAAGAAAAAAAGTATGTTATCTCATCATCTCGTCATGACATTTGTTCTGTGTTTTATTTTGTTTAGAATTTGTCAGGTTCTTTTACAGATATCATTATAGCCAAACATAAATAGTTTCAAATATATCAAAAAGCAATAAGGGTATTGTGTTTACTTTTACAGAACCCAAAATTTTCATTGTGGAAACAGTTGTAAAAGTATCAATACCATTAATTTCTTACAATTACCATAGATGGTAATTTTAAATAATGCTACAATATAAGATGATGTTAAGGAATATCAGTATTTTTATCCATTCTGATATCCTTTCTTGCTTTCTCTTTCATCTTCTGTTCTGATACAAAATTACTTCCCTATGGATGCTTTGGCCTATATTCTTTTCTTAGCTAGATTGAATATTTTATTAAAATCATAAGATTGTATGTCAAAATTCAAAATTATTTTGCATGAATGAATTATTTTTAACTTAAATTTAAAACAAACTAGTGAATACTGAAATATAGCCTGTTCAAGGTCAAGTATCTACCAGTAAAAATATTTTTCGAATATTTAGATTTCCTTAGAGACGTAAGTTATTGTCTTCAATCTATATTGGTACAGTGTGGATAACAAATGGATTGAGAGCAGCCTTGCAGGGAAGGAAGCGAGGCTAATCATGGATTCATAAATGGGAGTGTTGTAGAAATTTGCATCTCAGAAAGATAACTGTATCCTTTTTGGTAATAAAACCTTAGAAAAGGTTGTCCAGAGAGCTGGTAGATGCCCCATCCCTGGAGGCATTCAAGGTCAGGTTGGACAGAGCTCTGAGCAATCTGACCTAGTTGAAGATACCCCTGTTCATTGCAGAGACGATGGACTTTATAGGTCTTTCCCAACTCAAACTATTCTATGATTCTATGACTCTAGACTGCATAACAAGAAGAGTGGTCGCCAGGCCAAAGCAGGTGATTGTGTCACTCTACTCTGCTCTTGTGAGACCCCACCTGGAGTACTCTCCTGGAACATCACAGACTCATAGAATCAGCATCATAGAATAAGTCAGGTTGGATGGGACCCATAAGGAGTGTTCCCAGCTCTGGGGACCCAGCACAAGGCAGACAAGGACCTGGTAAAACAGGCTGGGAGCTGGCCAGGAGTATCATCGGGGGGCTGAAGTACCTCTCCTGTGAAGACAGGCTGAGAAAGGTTGCGTTATTGACACTGGGGGAAAAAAGGCTCCAGACAAACCTCACTGGGCCCTTTCAATACTTAAAGAAGGTTTATAAAAAAGGTACAGAGATACTTTTGTCATGGGCTTGCAGCAATATGACAAGTGATAATTTTAAACTGAAAACTGTCAGTGTAGATGACATAGAAGGAAGAAGTCTGTTATTACAGAGGTGGTGAGACACTAGAAAAGACTCCTCAGATAAACTGAGGATGCCACATCCCTGAAAGTGCTCAAAACCAGGTTGGATGGGTCTTTGAGCAATCCAGTCTAGTGAAAGGTAACACTGTTCACAGCAGAGGGCTTGGACTAGATGATCTTTTAGGATCCTTTTCAAGCCAAATAATTCTATTATTCTGTGATACTAGCAGTACCTAAGTAGTGTGTTAATAATTTATTGTTATCAATTATTAGATTTTTTTCTTCCATTCGACCTTTTTTTTCTTATTCTGATTACATTTCAGTTTTTAATGTTTAGAGCTTAGGCACAAATTTTCTACTGTCTGTACTAAACATATTTTATCTATGGCAAAATCTATTCCCTGTGTGAATATATTCCCTGTAAACCTGAAAAAAAATTCAGGACATCATACACACTATGCAGAAGTAGAAATGACTCTACAAGCTTATGAGTAATAGATATTCAGGTTCACTTTGTGTTGAATAACATTTTTAATGCAGAGACCTTGCCAAGGGGCACTCAAGCTTTGAAAGAGGAAAAAGCAAGGTTGTTCATAATAGTAATTGCTACTTATCCTGGCATCTGTGGCAGCAAACAAGTTTGCAAGACTCTGAATTCAGGACAAAGAGGTGAGAAATAAAGATTAACCCTCATTGAAATGAAAAAAAAATCTGATATTAAGACAAATTTAAATGTTTCTAAAGAGTATTTATGTAAATAACATCTGCAAAATTAGCAGAATATGAATGAAGGCAACTCTATTTGTCGTTTCAAGATAAATTATCAGGGACAGGGAGCAGAATGAAGACTCCATAATCCAAGTGGAAACAGTCAGTGACTGCTACACTACTTAGATCCACAGAATTCCATGGGTCTGGATTGCATCCATTCAAGGTACTGACAGAGCTGCTGGGAGAGCTCACCAAGCCACTTTCAATCATTTACCAGCAGTCCTGGCAAACCAGGAAGACCACAGATGACTGGAGATGAGAAAATGTGAGGCCAATCTACAAGAATGCCCAGAAGGAGGGAATTACAGGGAATAATAGGCCTATCAGTCTGATCTTGTTGCTGGGAAAGGTTATGAAGCAGATTGTCTAGAGTGACATCAAATGGCTATTGCAGGGGATCAGTCTTGGATGGATTGCATACTAGGAAAAATTTCTTAACTGAAAAGGTGGTCAAACGTGGAGACAGGCTGCCCAGGGAAGTGGTAGAATGACCATCTCTGGAAATGTTCAAGAAATGTCTAGATGTGGTACTTGGGAACATATTTAGAGGTGAAGATGGCAGTGGTTAACGATTGGACTTGATCTTTGAGGTCCTTTCCAACCTTACCAATCCTACGATTCTGTAGGTAGATCATCAATTTTAAATTTTGGCATTTCTACTTTAGATGACCTTCACTGTTGTAAAACAAAACTTATTTTCCTCTCCAAATCACTGTCAGCAGACAGTTGAGGCACAAAATATGTGTATCAGATACATTAAAAAAACCCCAAAACCAAAACAGGACAGAACCAAAAAAAAAACCAAAATGCCAAAACAACAAACCAATCTAATAGCTAAAGAAACATCAATAACAAAAAAACAAACAAACAAACAAAAACCCAAAACCAAAACAACAAGAAAAGAAGAAGAAAAAGAAAACAAATGTTACAGGAATAGCCAAAGATATGTCTAGAACGACTCAAAATGTTAAATTTAGCTTCAAGTACGAGTCTGGAAGTTGTGCACAAAGTCACTTACATGAGAACTATTTAAATGAGAATAAACTTATCTAGAACAGATGATAAGCATAAGTCAAGAGTGAGAGTGATGATCTAAGAGTTTTGTTTCTGTCAAATATTCCTGATGATCTATTTTATTCATTGTATAAGAAAGTGGTAAAGAAGAAATGTTATACAGAGTTTTATGCCAAAAGGTATAATCAAAATATTTATTTCCACTTTCATATCAAAAGCTCTCATCTTCCTCCAACATCTTGGTATTAATCAGTAAGATTTAACATCACAGTTCTCTGGTACAGTTGTAGGGGACTGTTTTCAGAAAGGAAATGTATAGATAAAACAGTACTAAGCTCCTGAAAGGATGTAAACATGTTAAAAGGAATATATTGATTTGATGTCATTAAAAAAAAAAGCTAATGTAAAAGAAAATTGACAAATTTTGACATCCCTGGCAATGTAGAGTAGAGAAAAATTTGTTCTCAAATACAAATCCAATGATCAACCTGACCACTAGTATGTATACAGGATTTTCTTGGTGGGTACAGCAATAAAGGATTTTGGGGCTCCCTGTTTCATATTCTGTAAATAAATATATACACATAAATTTCTGCCCATTTTTTGATGACAGATGAGGAACAGGAGAGTATGAACAGCCTTTGGAGGTCATCAGGAAATTAGTGGATTTGTCTGGATGGGTATTATGATGACACCATTCTTCCCTCCAGCTTGCAGAGCAATCTTAGCTAGCATGGCTGGCATCTCTTCCCAAAACAAAGTCTGTAGAAGACAGAATTATCACAACAGCTCGCCTGTCTCACTAAGCAAACACTTAAACATTTCAGTAAAGGAGGAACAGGGCAGTCAGATAAGAAGATTCTTCTGAAAACAAGTATGGAGCAATGTTGGAAGAGCTTGGTAAAGGGTTTCACTGTTAGAATATCACTTAGACTTTTACATGGAGTTAAGATTATGTGGCAGGAATTTTTAGCCTTATTTCTGTTACTGTGTCTTCCTGAAGGCCTGTGTCACTCACATCCCAGCAGTAAAGCAGACTCTGTTACTTCAAGACAGTGACTGCTATTTCTTACTTCTGCAACAAACACACAGGAAAGACTCAGAAAACATCTTCTGTGATTCTTAGGGTGTCCTGTGCAGTGTTAGGAGTAGGAACTGATGATTCCCATGGGTTCCTTCCAACAATTCCTATTTTATGACTCTATGATTCTATGCCTATTCAAGGCTTTCCCTCAAACTAAAATTCTGAGAATATAAATGAAATTTAATGCTAGTTGATCATTTAAACCACTTATTCTGTGCCAATTATTTCTTTATTCTTTCTATAATTTCCTCACTCAGTATATATTTAGTCTGAATCTGACTACAGAATACTTAATATTTTGGAATAAGTGAAAGGTTGTACCCAGAGAATAAAATGGTAGGAAGGATCTCAGTCTTTAACAAGGGCTGAGATGTTATACAGTAAGAATAATGTCTTTCAGTAATCATTCATGTGGAAAAATTATCTGTAAGTAGCTCTTGATGGTACTCTGGATTGCATGGTTTCAATGAGTTTGGCATGGCTAGACTCCAGCAACCTGGACATTTGGTTTTTCTGCTTTAAATTTTTAAAAATATTATGAAGTGGGCTTCTATTTTAAATCTATGTTATGTAACCAAGAAGGACTTACATTGCCTTGAGTACAGTACCCACAGATATATGGAAAATTCAGTAAATTTATGGAGTAATAGACTGTATATATTTTCTCTCTTTTTAAAGTAATCTAACTCTACTGAAATATTTCTACAAATGGGGTTTGTCTATCAGAATATGCTTCGAGAGAAGATTGATTCACAAATAATGTCCTCAGCAGAACAGTTTTCACTGACTGAGGTGAAAACTTAAATATTTTTCCTTAATATATTTTAAACCAGTAAGAATCATGCCTCTGTAAAGAAAGAAGTCCTGAGGTTTCCTTAGTCCTTTCTCCTGATTATGTTCAGTCGTTCCCTGCTTTGAAGCATTTAAAAAAAACCAACCAGATGCTGGCTTCAAGGCACCAGCTGTTCTTCCTTGGGTTTATATTCAAGACTCCTGACACTGTGTCCAATAATGTTGTGAGTCTCTTTGTGATGACATGGAAGACTTTCTGCTCAGCTCTGCAGACAATATCAGTTTTTGCAGTGCTGAAGCATGAATAACTCCCGTGAAAAAGAGTTTAATTTAGAAATTATAGAAATGTGCTCTATTAGTTTCATAGTAAACAGAGTTCATTTTACAATTCAGATAAAAATGAAAATTCAATCTTTATTGAATAAATATACATAAGAGATTTGACATATCTCCTACTTCATGTTATGATATCATAAGGTTTTTTAGATTTCCTTACTTCTTTATTATAATAATTTGGGCAAGGTCAAACAAAAATGTGTGCAAACAAATCCATATTATTTCCTTGATATATCCCAATTCCAGAACTGTTATGGGTCTGACATTATTGGTGTTCAGCCCAAACCTCCCTTCTTCCTCCCATATTTTCAACACAGATTCTCTATAATCTTCAGTGCCTATGAAGCACCTTGTGTGACTCATTTGACCTTTTCAGTTTTCTTAGTATATTCCCTCCCAATATAAAACCTTCTCCATTATAACAACAATCCTTAAAAAAACCCCATCTTCCATATCTATGAGGAAGGATCTTTGCTGCCTCAATTAGTATTGCGTTAAGGTGGTCCAGAGACTGCCCATAATACTGTCTTTGTGCAAGTTTTTCCTTACTCTGTTCAGTTCACCTTCTAGTATGAAGTAGAAAAACAGGGGAGAAAGTTCAGACAGCCCTGTTTAGTCAGCTTGGGCTGCTAAACACAGAGATGGTCTCAGCCCAAGACATCACTTTTGGTGTGATCTAACCCCAACAGCTGGAATGGAACTGAATTAAACAGAAGAGTTTAGGCTAAGTAGAATTTTTGCATAGTTCCTCTTTTATTTTCATTATTTTTCCCCTTTATTACAGCAAAAGGAGGGGAAAAGTATATGGGGGTCCTGTCTTTTCTTCCCCCAACCTAACAGGTCTTGGTGACAATATGGTATGTTTTCTACTAGCCCTTTTTTATGATCAGTAAGGTAGAACTGATTTCTACCTTATGCATATTTTCTTTATGTAGCAACAAACAGATCTGGACAATCTGCAGAGACATAACCCGTACAGAGTGAGACTTATATTTCTCATTCAGAATTGTAGGTTGACATTAGTGAAATTCCAGATAATTTATACCAGTGTAAGTGAGCACAGACAGGTTTTTTCAGCCCATCATGTTTGAAGCCATCTCTTCCAGTTAGATGCTGGCATGTTAATGGCCATTGCAACTCATCTAGATGCATTGTGTAGGGAAAGTGTATCCAACAGGAGCAAAGACAGGTTCCCATCCTGAGACCTAGGCACAAATTGATGTCAGCAGGGCAGGGATAAAGGGTCACCATGCCACTCTAAATTGCTGAGCGTGACTAATAAATCTAACTTGCATAGTTTGTAATTTGTCAAATTAATTTATGCCACAGCAAATACTTGTCATAATTTTGACAAAGGTGCAATTATATTGCTTCCTGATAGCAGCAGATTAGTTCCTGTTTACACCGTGATGACCTTTACACCTGTTTACAGCTTTGACAGCCCTTTGCCCCAGAAGAGCCCTCCTAAATTAGTGATGCTTCTCACACATGCTCTTGGGATTTGTTCATGGCTGATCTCTGCTGTTAAATTCTGTTCTGTTGCAGAGCCTACCCAGATGTACAGAGACATTCAGCTTTATACAAGAGCCCCCAGTTGACTTTAAATTCAGATCAGGTCTGTTACTCAGAAGTAGATTTTCCCATTCACATTGGTGGAAGACATATACACCTATTTTATAGTTTCTAGTTATAATAACAGCATCAAGATAAAATGCGTATTAATAATTAGCACAATGTTAAGAATTTGATTAATACGACGTAAAAACTTAAATGCAATTAGAATTAAAAACAAATCAAAAGACATCTGTTTGAAATAGGCAGAAGAACATTATCAAAAAAGGAGATCCATTGACTTTCAGCAGTGAAGGGTTTTCTAGAATACTTATCTTTTATTAATTGATAATAATGTTTGGTTCTATTGCCCTTTAAATAAATATTACTTGTTCTAAACGTTAAAAGTTTGAAAGCTTTGTATCTTATGTGATAAATAATTACAGTAGAGAAGTCATTAGTCAAATGGTTTACATAATTAGTCACACAAATTTTTAAATGCAGCATACTAGAAACATTTAGTGTATTATAACACCTGATTTACTGTCAGATCAACAAAATTCATAAATAAAGTTTCAGTGCATTTATTATATGTATTTAGCTTGAAGCAAATCTGACAGCCTGCATATCCATACTGCAATCACCTATTATCTGTCCTCATACAAACAATTAAATAAAGACACATCCTCCTTGTACCCACTGAAGGTAAATAGTCACAGATTATTCTTTTCATTGTTTTCTTTCCTTTTTATCTTTAAATGCACATACTTTTTACCCCTACTTGCAACTGTAACAGCCTGCTTTGCAGTTAATTTGCTGGATGTTTTTGATTTTCTAATATAAAACTCTTCACAAAATGCTTTTCACCCTTGATTAAGCACATTCAATATAGAAATAAAATTAAATGAGAAAAAAAGAATTCCTGGCAAAGTATTTAATTAACTGTTTTTACTGTCATCACACAATGGGGACCTAAATAGACTGGAATGTGAACAGGGAATACAGAACAATGCCTTAAAAGACAAAAGCTGTGATTATTCTAGTACTTATCTGCTACTGAGCTGTCAGGAGGAATTAAGATGAATTTCTGTTGATACCCATAGAGAAGAGACTAAAATACTTGAGCTACTGAAACTGAAGAAAGTATTTACTTAAACATAAAATATCTATAAGGCATATCAGATAAGATATGTCATGGTACAAAACCTTACATTGTTTCTATTTTGATTTTTAAGGCATGTATCTTGCAAAAATAGTCATTAAAAGAGTGTCAAAGTGTCATTTTCTTAACATAATTAATTTTGTAGCAAACACTAGCAGATTTAAATCTGTGCAAGTATTCTTGAGCATTTAAATGCAACCACAAATAATGATCCTTCCAGCAAGTTTTATGAATAAAGAATAGACCAGTTCTTTCTATAACAAATCCTTTTATTCTGAAGTCATTGTTAATTCAATTGCTAACTTCCCTATATCTTATTTAGTTTTCAGTAGATTCTGCCTAATGAGTTAGGACGAGTTATCACAGAAATTGTCATAAATATGAAAATGTGTGGAAAATGTTAAAAGCCTAGCAGTTGTGGTTGGACAAGTCATCTTCTAACATTTAATTATGGAAATATCTGATAGTGAGACAGATGCCTCTATGCACAATTATAGCTATTTTAATATAATGTGGAGAAATTTAAGTTGAGAACAGTCCTTATTATCCAAAGTTTAACAAATACCTCACAATGAAGTACTGTGTCATCTTGCTGAGCTTTGGCTATCTCTTAGGCTAGCAAGTGAAATCTTCACTATGGAGACCCTGGCTTGGGGAAGTTAAGGTGTGAGCCAAAGCCAATTTAAAACAAAAAAGAAAATCCTATTGGCTTTAGTGGGATCAAGTCCTTGGAGAGCAGCCTAAAGGACACCAATTCCAGCCAGTTTACCCACAGCATCCACTTCTGTCCAGGCTAAAGCTGTTGTTTTCCTGAAGAACCATCTAGCTGGCAATCACAAGCCAGTTGGCGCTGGAATTGTCAGACAGGGTAATTTTGTCAGTTTTCTTGCACAGACAATGAAGAAAAATATTTCAAAAACCTGCTGGATTGCTTCCTTGTTTTATATGCTTCAGGTTAGAAACTCTTTTCAGTTATCTTAACTCTTCAGATGGTTGGACCTTACTTCTTTTTGTCTTTGTTTGATAGATTTCTTCTGGTCATCTCAAACTGCTTATTGCTTAGACATAATAATAGACTAAAATGACTTATCAGCATAACTGGAAAGATGTATGCTAGTCACATGTGGCAACAGACCTTTTATTTGTGGATATTCATGGAATCAGACCAAGATTAATATATCTGTCTCAAAATATGTTTTTATATCTTCATAAAACATGTTACCAAATAGCAATAATCCTAATTTTATAGCTGTTCCGATACGATTGAGGACTCTCTTCCCTAAATCCAACGTTACAATCCATCATGTGGTTCAACTATGATTCAGACTCTGTAATGCTCAGATGCTGTAAAATCTTTAAAAAATCTGTCCCTGTAGAGAATTAATTCCTTGTTTAATAGCATATAGCCACAGCAACATATGACCTACACTTCTTTTTCTCTTCAAATAAAAAAATATTGTTTTACATTATGCAGCTAGGTGTTTTACCTATTGATAAATACGGATTTTTGCTGGGCACTGTTTATATTGGGACTTGCATAAAGCTGTAAGCCACTTCTATTCCAGAGTCTACCTGCAAATGGCTAGGTATTGAATATTGCCTTTCTGAAGACTCTGACATGGAGAACAATATTTGAACTATTTCTCAATCATCTTCAGGTTACAGAAATTGCAAACTGCTTTTTCTTCCTCTCTTATGTTTATGCATCTTGCACAGACATTCAGCTGCAACATTTTCATCAGTGGTTAATGAACTGCAGGGCAACCTACTGGCTTTCAGATTCCTCTTTTCTCTCTGAAGCCATTGTACTGCATTTTTCATTTGTAAAAACAAGAACTAACACCGTCAAAACTATGAATAATGTAGGTGAAGCTTGGATTGACTTTTCAAATCTTCTCAAGATATGAGAAATTAGGCTTGTTTCTTTGTGTGCCTGTTTCCATTTCTCTCCTTTTTCTGTCTTGTCTATGTGAGTTCTAAGATTCTAGTACTGCCATATTTGTGGGGGCCATCTGTACATACAGAACCATAGAACAATAGAATGACTTGGGTTAGAAGGAATCTTAAAGACAATTTAATTTCAATCCCCTGCCATGGGCAGGCACACCTTCCACTAGACCAGGTTGCTCAATGACCCATCCAACCTGGCCTTGAACTCTGCCAGGTATGTGGCATACACAACTTCTCTGGGCAAACTCTTCCAGTGCTCCAACACCCTCACAGTAATTTCTTACTATTTCTTACTAATATATCACTTTCATTTAGGGAAACTAATTTAAACATCTGAACAAACTGGAATTGTCATCATGATTAACTAATAATACGAGACCAATACTGTAAGAGAGAGAAAGGTTAAATATGCACAAAACATAAAGATCTCTCGTCAACAAGATTGTTTCTTTGGATGTGAAAACTGCATGGAAGAATTTTCAAAATGCTTCCTCAGTTTTGGCAGTTATTAAAAAAAAAAAACAACAGAAATACAAGTAATGGTGCACAACTGAAAAAAAAAAAAGAGTGAATGGATTGTAGTCAATCCTTGAGTGATAATGTATTTTGAGTAGAACTTCATGAAAAGTATTTCAGATAATCATTCTAACACCAAAATACTAAATAAAAAGATCCAAAAAGTAAGGCATGAAATGCCTAAATTCCAAAAGTAAGTATAGATATTTATGTTCAGTTCTAGACCAGTTCTTAATCACATTAAGAAAAATGCATATAGACTAGATGAGAGTAAATACAGTCAAACACCAGTGTAGTTGTTTCTGCAATCTATAGGCAAAGTTGTGTCAAATAACAGTTTAAAGAAGTAGTGTGGATCAATTTTCTCATATAATGAATTATGTAATCATGTAAATTAGTGATAATGACAAGAATCAAAAATATCAGAACAATTTAATTACTGAACTGTAAAGCGTGTTTTAACTTTAAATGAGTCTACTGTAGCAAACTGCTTCAGCAATTTTTTGACTTGATAAAGCATTCTGCAAGTATTTCTATAAACAGAAAAAAAAAGGGAGGGATTTTCGGTTGAATCAGATTGGGTAAAGTTCCAATAATCTAGATTTTCTGGTAATCTCAGAAAGAAGCTTGTTGGGTAAATTCTACGGATGTATACTGAAGAACTATAAGGCATGTACTAAAATGCTATAGCATTCTAAATTACTGCCACTAATATGCCACTAATAATGTTTGTATAAATCTTTTGATCTTTTTAATGCAGAGATGTAGAGGCCTCGGACCAGGCATCTCTCACCTCTTTTCAGTAATGTCAAATGACAGCAAATTACTATAATGCCTATGCTATAGCTTTATGCCCCACTTTGAATGACAATGAATATTAGATTAGGAGAAATGGTGAACTGATTATGGTGTCCAACACAAGGATGGAGCAAATCCCACACAGTGTGAGCAAGGTTTGAACAACCAGCTCCTGCCCCAGACCACTCTGCTGCTAGTCCTTTGTCTTGTTCTTCTGCACAGTCTTACAGGACATCCTCCCTTCCAGTCTTTAGGGATCCATATAAGGATTTCTGGCCCCATTTTTGAGTGACATGCTGTGTCTCTTTAGTAGAAATCTGAGGCCCTGTGCTGCTGCCTCACAGGATCTGAGAAGCCTCATAAGCACCTTCCTGAGGGCACCAATATCTGTACTTCTAGTGTGCAACCAACCCACTCACCCACTGACAGAACACAACATACAAAGTCTCCCACTTTCAAATGTAATAAATCAGTTTCCTGTACTCTTCAGTGTCTTCTGAAAGATCATTGGTGTAGACTATTCTTTGGTTTACCCTGGGAGTGGCCTGTGGGGGGAGTCATTTGGGTTATTTTAAACAAAAACAGATGCTACTCAGCCACATCCCTCTTCGTCCATGTGATTTATTTTTACAGCTGGGCTGGTGTTCTCTCTCCAGAAATGAAAAATTTGAGTTTAAGCTCATAATGGAGTCCTTATTTTGAAATATTTATGAGATTTTTTTATTCTCTTGACTATGAATTTCTGCATAAAGTGAATTCTATGCCTTGTCATTGGGCTCCAAGTCCAGTAGAATTTTTAATCACTCAAGTAACTCTAATTATATAAATGCCTCCTCTAAAATCAATGCCATTCCTCACACACCTTTATTGTACCTCTACTTAAGTGCTTTCTTGGATTCAGGCCCAAAATACTGTCATTAGAAAATGTGTCTCTTTGTATTTCAGAGAAATGTAACAATAAAGGCGTATTTCTGTAAAACGTTCACATCTCAGATGCATGCTCTTTTTATAAGGTCAGGTTGAGTCAATGGATCACATTAATAAAAATTATAAACAAACAAAATATAATTCAATATGTCTATTGATTTCCTTCAAATAATTTGAGAAGCCTGTTTTCATTAAAAATGTGGACCTATTTAATAATATTTGTTTCTACATTGTCCTTCATATTTCCATGAATTATGATTAGTTATGATGAAATTTTATGCAGATTTCATTTAAACTTGAAGAAAATTATACAGCTTATTGTTACTGCCACTTTTTTGAGTTCTACCAAGATCTGCTGCTTGGCTGGAAGGCAGAACTACAAATTTACATCTTAGAAATAAACAGTGAAAAGTAAACAGAATCAGTAACAATCAAAAGCTATTCCGACTACTGGAATGGGCAAAAAGTATACATGATAAGAAGTTTGCTGCTAGAGGCTGCCTTTTTCATCTTTGCTTTGAGTGCAATATTTTAACCTGTTCAGATTAGATTGACTGTGGAGCTTAAGATTGTCTTTGTAGGAAAAAATTCAGAAGACTCAAAGCCTTCCCAAATAATTTTAAAAATACCAACTGGAGCACTGGGTTAGAGGATTGCTATAATTGTCTCACTAGTACCTTCCTTTTCACATTTAACCTCTCTCTTCATACATTGACACCCTACATACAACATGTCATTTCTTTATACTTAAGCTCTTTGTAGGTATCTCTGAACTATGTTTTAAACCTTACCTGAAAGTGTGGCCTACTTTCTTACTTTAAGCATTTGATTTTGGAGCTGTTTGTTCAGACACTCATCTTAGAAATCCACAGAATTTTATAACCTGTACATCTACATCAATAACTATTCTCTTCCAGCTTACTTCCAAGTGCAAATTTAGCTAATAACTATTTATTTTTTATTATTAAAATACACAATATCTTCAGACCAAGAAAAAGCTTCTTCTATATCTGACTAAAAGATTTCTGCTGTGGAGAAGTTGCGCAGTCAAAATCACTTGTGTCTCAGTAAGCTAATTATAATTTCAGTAAATCTTGAGACTCCATAATCTGGATGCCATTGAAGTGTTTTCCAGAATATTTTATGATTCCCAAGGTTAAAAAAAAAACAACAAAACAAACAAAAAATACAAACATATTTCTGCTGGAAAATTCCCTGTCCATTACAGAGATGTTGGAACTAAGCTCCCTTGCAATATTGATCATTTATAATTTTATGATGGTTTTGTGTCACCACGCTTTCTCTTAACTGTACTTGTGATGATGCCATAAATGCCAATTTTATTTGATATTGCTTATTTTCCTAAAATAGTGATAATTTCTTTCAATAATATCATTGTCCTTCAATTTGTCTATAAATTGTCTCCAAATCTTGCTCTAATTTTTTTCTGGAAATACTGCCAAGGTAACAAATGTCAATTTCTCTAGAGCCCTCTTATTGGGACTTTTAACGTAGCAGTAAAATGTATGTCTCTTCCCTTCAAACTTCTAAAGATTTTGTGTTATTCTAAATTTTATTATAATTAGTATTAATTATCAGGGATGACTCCGGTAATTACTTTCATAACCTTAAATGAGGATACCATGTCTTCCTGGGCTATAACAGGTAGCAAATTGAATACTTGTCATTTAATAATATATTTAAGACTAAGGAAATAGTCATTATTTCATGATTACTGTATAAATCAGACTAATTCCTAAGTTAAAAATAAAAATTGGTCTTGCCTCTTGAGTTTCACATTATTTTTAACAAATGCTTTAAAAAGTATAGGGAAAAATGAGTTTGCAAGCATTTAGGTTCATTTTGTAGTATGCCCATATCTAAAACATTTTCCTTTTCAGTATTTTATTATTTTCACTAAGTTATTATCTTATTACTAATTTAATATTAATCTTAGTTTTAGGTCTTTGTAATTTAATTTAGATTAATTAAAAGTGATCTATTAGTCAATTCTAATGTAATAGATTTTTAAGGTTATTACTTGCATTTGTAGTGTCACAAGTAATACTGTTTTGCTTATGGTCTCAAGACATGACACTATGTGGAAGAATGACCTTCCAGTACTTCTAGTAAGTTGAGGTGCACTCTACTATAAACATCTGATGAGGAAAGATTATGTTGAGATTTTACCAGACTGACAACATCTTATCTTATAGCTGCACACATGCTTCTTGAAAGTAGGAAAGGCAATTTACCCTCCACTGTGACTATTTATTAGTTTTTTAATTGTCTTGGACTACTTCTGTACAAGAAACCATTAAATCATTGAAGAAAACAAAGAATGTGCACGGTAGGTGAGAGCATCTGTGTTGATAATTTCTAAGTAAATAAATATCGCCTATTCAAACACAATTTTGAACACCTGTTCAAGAGCAATTTAAGCTATTATTATATTCTTGGTCAGTTACTATGTAAGCACTTGTTGATGGAATGGATTACTGAGAAGGACAAAACAGCAATTTCCAGTCACAACTGCTCTCAAGTTTGTGGTAGGAATACTGAGAAATGCGCATCTAGATTTGATTCCCTAAAAATAAATTTTGTCTTTGAATAAAAAAATACAGCTTTTGAGAAAAAAAAATTCACTAAAAATAGTAGGGTCTCCTGTTTTGTTTCAGTAGGCGCAAAAACTCCTTCGTAAAAAACCTGATATGACAGTGTCACAGATGGAGTGGCTTCACTCTTAAAGATAAGCAAATATATGCTTATTGATGTAAAACAGCAATTTGACCAAGTTTGATAGTAAAAATGACAGTGGTTTAACACGATTCAATGGCAAAGGTGTGTTGGATTATTTATTATATAGAAAATAAAGTAAGACAAATTTATCAGGGAAATACCCCCTTTGATTCAGAAAGGATATCCTTTAATTCTACAATTCTTCTCAAAGAGGAGTTTGTGTGCAACTGATCCTCTACTAGTCTGAAACTTGTTCAATGTTTAAATCCAAAGGTTTATAGGTGCACAATCTATCAATTATATCAGTTAAAATTTCAAATTTTAGTATGCAATAAATCACTTACTAAGGATCTGTTGCAGCAAGGAGTGTCTCAGACTTGTGGAGTAACCTTGAGAGGTGCCCCTATTAAGGGGAACATCCTGCTGTGCAGTTGACTGTCATGCAAGAGAGCTCAAATGTTTATAGAGGAAGAGAATTGAATTGCAGCAATACATTCACGCTGCCCACAGAAGTTAATTTCTATCACACTTGGCTTGAGCCAGATCTTGACCAGTGTTATTTTTGGGCAACAAGAGGGGCCTCAGATTGGCTCTTGGCTATTGTGCTATTATTTGTCTCCCTCACATACATTATCAGTGTGGTGCAACCATCACAACTGCTACTGGTGGTTATCACTTGAGCAGAATTATGGGAAATAAAAGTCAGGTAGCGGGGCAGCACTTTGCCACCCACAAGAAAAGGTTATTGAAATATATATATAACCTACTGAAAAGTAGGTTAAAGTACACCCTCTTTGAATAAAAAAATTAGGAATCAGAAAGATAAGCTTTATGCCTGAACCAATGCTCATGGAAATCAGCAAAAGGAATGTAAGGGATTTGGTTTAGGTCTTTGTAAAACAAAGCTAAATTCTTACATCCTGTTAGACTGTGGAAGTACAAAGGAACTGAAGTAGATCTCAAGATCTCATACAGTGCTTTTCTACTTTATTTGTGTAACAGACTGACTCTTCTCACACAGGGTTTAAGAAGATCAGTGATAGGAAGTGAACATGAATATGGACAAAACCCTGTGCAAATGATTCAATAAATAAATTATCTACTGGCAGATCTCTTGCGCTTCCTTTTGGATGGGACTAGTCGAGGTCTGACATGACCTCAGATTTTATTTGCTTTATGAGTGTTTCATTTATCTTAAAATACACCATAGTGATAATTCTCAAGATAATTTTTTTAAAAGCATGTAGATACTAAACACTAGGTCCTCGGTAGCCAATCCATGGGTTTTTTTCTGTGGTCTTAATGCTATATCTAACCATGTGAATTTACTTTATCAAAAATACTTCAATGAAATCTTCTCATTTTTCTGTCTTCAAGGTGATAGTTCTCAAAACACCTTAAGGTCATAAGTGCCTGATTTCCTCTGACTGTTAATTGCAGTTAAACAGTGATTGCCGCTGCACAAAGTAGGCTGGGGAGAACTACCAAATTTTACTGAAAGTAACACCACAGATCACATATTTAGGTACTTCAATTTATTAACTGTATTTAAGATTTCTTCTGTGTCAGGTTCTTTTATAAAAATTAAATACTTTTAGTCTTTATCTGTAACACACACCATTTGATCGAATAAATTCTCTGCTGTTACTATATCTAAGATTTTAGCCAGCCTATTGACCTTTAAATTCTGCTGTCCTCCCTTCTCCCTGCAATTGATTTTTTTGTCACGGGTGCTAATTTTATGGCAGTGTACTGAAAATATTTCTGAAGGAAATATAAAAAAAATGTTAACTCTTCCAAAGGAAGCACTTCTTTCATGGTCAGAAACTTTCAGGAGTGAGAAAAGAGGGGGTGACTGACTCAATGACTTCAGTTGTTCCTGACAGCTATGTGTTTCTGTGACGTATGGTGCTTCTGAAATTAGCTGATTCCCACAATGTTTCCATGAAGAAATGCATACTGTCTTTCTAAGGTCTGTTATGAGCTCCAACCTACTTTTAATTTTTAAATTGAAGCATATCATTAGTGTGATCATATTCAAAACTTGTGTAGGATATGGTCAGAAACCTTCAAGCAACTTATAGAAATGCATGTTCAGTTTGGATAGGCCAAAACTGGTTACAATTTGAAGATGTTTTTGTTTGCATTATGGACTCATATATTTTTTTACAAATTCACTTAAAATGCTAAACTTAAAGTTAGTTGTAGGATGTGTGTGGACAACAATATGCTAAGTTTCATCCATCACATCCCAAATCTACATTAACATTCAAGCCATCCCTTTCTCTCTGGTACTCTACCAGAGAACTATTTATTTTCCTTTCCTTCTTAATTTACTATGTCATTCTTTCCCACTAGGTAGTTTCAATAATAAAATATAACATGTATTGGAAAATGAAATTAAATTTAACTTTCCAAACAGGTCTCTCCAAAGGCTGAACAAGTCACATTGTTTAGGATTCCCATGGGATATCATTGTACTTAAGTGCTTTTATTTTGGACAACGTTTGTTTGATGTTTTTACCAGCATTAGGTTCATTTTTTAAATGAAAAATTTCTGACTACCTAGCTAAGAAAACTCAGAAGGCTTTTCAAACTCCATTGCTTTCTGCCATATTTCCCATCCCTACTGCGGAAACAAGAATCCTTGTGGACAATGTCAGGAAGTTACTTTGTTACCTGGCACAACAGATACGAAACAATGGTAAATGAGGTCTTCATGCTGTGTAAATTTGTCTTGAACAGACAGACTTCTTACCATTTTCTTCATTTTTATAAATAAGGACATTCAGGCTAGTATTTCACTAAAGAGAAGACAGCAGAAAAAAAAATTGACCAAATATGAATTATGCAAAGAGGTGAAATTTAGTATGAACTCTAGAAAAATGCAAAAGGACAGAAGAGTGATAAAGAAAATTCACAATTTAGAAGTAGCATGAAGCACATTTTTTAATTGAAAGTCCTAGAAAAGTATGTCTATTAATAAATTAACTACCTATATGTTGACTTAACATCAGGCATTTATGAGAAAAAAGAGAATAGTCTTTGAGTAAGGAATTAATGGTTCTTTAAAGAAAATCACTGATGACAAAGGCCACATAATCAGATATTAGAAAATATATACATAAACAGACATATTAGTATACCTGAAAGAGCAAGCTTAAAATTATTTTATTTAACGAACTCCAAGTTGGAAATGTGTAAGAATAATTGGATTGGGGAAAGCAAATGGAAATTTAAGTAAATGAGGAGAATATACTCTATTTTTTTAGATTATGAGGACAGAAATAATTGATTTCTAGTCATGTGGGTCTGTTTATGTATTTTATCTGTACAAGGTAAATTTCTGTGGTGGATAAATTTGCAAAGAAACATCTAAGTTCAGACTAAAACCAGAATTTTTACACTTAGTAGAGATTAATTGAAAGCAATTCTAATAATTTATCTTATATCCAGTTCTCTTGCACTACATGTAAATTAAAACTTTGGAATTAAGTAGTTTTATTCAGTATACAGTGAAAAAAAAGGCTTGAATTTCAGTTGCTATATATCATTAACTTGTGCTGGAGCATCATTGTCATGCAGTACAAATTTGAATGACTTTTTTTTCCCTCATCATAATTTCACACTGTAGTGCCAGAATGATAGACTCATAATGGGCTCCCTATAGACACATACAGAAATCATTTTGTCATGGTTATCTCACCTTGTAACAGCACCGAAAGCAGTTGGTCTCCATGGTCTTGCATTAAACTGTCACATCACTGTTAAAATCCTCTGTTTCAGGAAATGGTGACAGTACATCTTGAGTGCTGTGAAAAATAACGACTTCATTGCCCATACTCAGTGGCTCTGTAAAACCAGATTACTCATTTATTTATATGGGAGGAGAAAACATTTTTCAATAGTAAGTGATCGTAGCAATTAAACATTTTCTTTGCTTGTTTAGCTGTCTCAAATTGATCATACCAACATTTTACAACTCCATGACTGAATTTTGAAGCAATATTTTTTATATTGAACTTTAGCTTGCCCTGATTTTCAAGCTCTTTTAAATATACTTTAAACATGAATTTTTTACTCATGATTATTTAATTTCTCATTTTAAATACAGCTCAGCTACTCCCCTCAGAGGACACTTACTGAATTTTTTAAAATTTTTGGATATTAATTTTTCAATGGCTCTTTTTCCCTCTTTTTTTCTTGACCATAGTTGCACACCAATTCACTGAAATCCTAGATGGAAGAGAAATTTATTACCCTGCTTCTGTCAGAGAAAAAATTGCACTGATTCAAATTCTTTGGCTCTAAGGTCAAATCTTTTTTTTTATTTTATAAAATTACCATTTTAATCATGCAACTAGTAAGCAGCATCTTTCTGTACCAGAAAGGTATGATAATGAGTTGGACTAACTTTGAGTACTTAGCAAGCAAAACACATTTGATATATTAATGACACATCGAAGAGTGCTAAAGATAAGTGTATTATCTAGCATGCTCCTTTCTCATTGTAAGCAAAGCAACATCCTCTGTCAAGGAAAGCCAGATTTTTGGACCCTATTCAAAACGACCTGTTTGGTGCCAATCCAGCCATGGTCATGGGCAGCAATGCAAATGACTGTCCACAATGGATCTGGAAAATGGGGCTTATTTAAGAACAATCCAGATAAGAGCTCTCACTGTAGTTGGTTATCTCGCTTATACACCCCCCTTTCAGTGCTTTGTCTGCATTGATTTGATTTTTTGGGAAGCTCAGGCAGAAAGACATGCTGCTTCATGCTGAGATGCTGTTCAAAGTTATCAGTCTTGAGCATTACCAAGCACAGTCCCCGTGCATACCCTGGCTTTTTTTCCCCCCTCACATATCTCTCTGATCTCCAGGCTCCTGCCACACTTCCAGGATCTTTCTTCCAGTCAAGATCTTCAACTTCTTTCTCACCACCCCTTTTCTCTTCAACACCACATCTTGTTTGCAGGAGCTACTGTTGTTCAGCACCAACTCTCTCTGAAACCTTGGACTGTTCTCCTTCTCCAGTTCTCTCAGTCTCAACATATGATTAAATGGATGATGCTCTCATGGTATCTTTACTGGATTCAAAACGTGCAAGCTTTATTTGGTCATGGTATTATCAAAGTTTACAATAAGGCCACACGATGAGTGAAGATAAAAAGTTGCAGACTTTTGCTTGAGATGTTTACCCACATCCAAATACCCAATTATCTACTGTCTGCTAGCATTTATGATTTAAGCTTCTTTTTTTTTTCCCTTTCATAGTCACACTAAGGATTTCGATTTTGAGGAATGGTTACCCAATTTCAGGGATGTCAATCCAACCAGTTTTACTGGGATTCATATTCAGCAACTTTGTCTCTATAAATTACGGAAAATTAGGGAGCTTCCATTATTTCTTTACATGGTAGAATATATGCAGAATTTGCCAGCAAGAGGCAAAAATTAACATTCAACTTAGTTCAATCCTAAACGCTATGATCTATTTATCATAGATTAATACCTTAGATTTAAGGTTAATCTTCAGATTATTTAAACTTCTGTTTGGGTTTTTACTAGTGTAAAATTTTGTCCTGAATAGTTTGCTCATAAGGACAGCAAATTTAAATAGACTTAGGAATCTAAGGATATGTGAATTCATTAATGGACTGTTGAATTATTTAAAATAAATTAACAACGCTCCGTGTCTCCTGAGATACTTATCTGGGAAAAAATGACATCCATGTAGTGCATCTGCTGGGCAATGAGAATGTCACAATTTCTTGCATGAGAATTTTAGCCTTTTTGACAGAAAAGTGCTCATCTGGTTATGAGTCCAGATGTACTAATATTATTTCTAATACCATTTGTCCATTCAATTTCTTTTACAGTGAATTGATCAAGAATATTTTATATTGATGTCAGTTTAAAATCTGTTAGAAAAATAGAGTAAGACAACTCTACAAAAAAACCAAAACAACCCCAATAGAAAGAAAAGCAGAAACCCAAATGAAAAAATGACAAGTAAAAACATCTCCTTAAATCCTTTTATATTGCCTCTAATGCATTTTCACTAAGGCAAATTTTGACTGTAAAAAATATGTTGTACTTTCTTACCACTGCTTCCACAAATTAATAATTTTTTCCTTATATTTAAGCTATAAATCTTGCTATTCTTTTCACTCGAGCTATAAGTCCTGAAAATCACAAATGTAAGCAGAGATTCCTCAGGCCTAGAGATATAAATGAAACAATAGCTGTCCCTGTGCTTCCTGTGGTGACAGGTACGTTTAGCAAAAATCTTGGAATAGAGCTCTTTGTCCTGTCATGGCAGCTTTTTATCTGTAGGAGGTATCCAGATGATGTTCCTTTGCCCTTGGTTTTGATGTGGCTTTACAAATTTGTCTGCCCTAATGATATCCTCTCAAAAAGACAGATACTAATTGTTAAAAAAAAAAAAAGGGTGGGGGGCGGGAAATGAGGAAAGTTTTTTTGTAGGAATGGAAGAAACCACTCTGATGCTTTTCATCTTTAAACAAATATTTCCTAGGGTATTGAAAAATTAGAATAGATTGAAAGAAAATCTTGGGAGATCTCCTGCTGTGGCATAAGTAAAATCAGCAAGCCTCAGTTTGCACAGTTTATTATAAAATCATCCTGTCAGAGGACATGGTTTTCTATTCAGACCCACTGTATGTTTTGTGTAACTAGCATCTCCCACCTGCAAGTCTGTCTTAATTTTTCTCTGCAAGGAGAAATCACACAGGTGTGTTGTTTTGTTTTGTTTTGGTTTTTTTTCTTTTTAAATAATGGAACACCTGTACTGTCTGCTGTATGTTTGTTCTTAATTCCTATTGAAATTCGTTCAGCAGTCTCAACTGGCTGTCAAGAAAGCTTTATTTCCTGTACAAATAATTTTGACACTTGTACAAGTTAACTTTAATGTGGCTGTTCTCTCTTTATTCTGTAATTTTCTGGGGTTTTTTATATTAGGTTCAGACAACTGAAGGCTCAAATAATAAAAATATGAGATGAAAACCTATTATAGATGCAGGGGGTTTACAGAAGACAAGATAACTAAATTATGGATATCCCCCTTCTCTTCTTCACCTCATGGAGACAATAATGGCTTAACCTTGAATGACCAGATGTAAAACAAATCATCTATATGCAGATTTAGAACACTGAAACATCTGGTAGATGAGATTTGTTCTTTAACTCTGCTAGATTAATCTAGGTCAGTGGAATTTCATAAAAGCATAACAGTTTGCTATATTGTATCTCTTGCATGACTTTATTTTTTCCTTCTTAATACTTGAATGCACCTAGTATGCATATACCCAAAAATCATATTAAAAGAGAGATTAAGATTTCAATATGTAGAAAAGGCAGAATTAATATTGCCAGTTTGATTTCCTGTACCATCTCTGTTCCTCTCTGTGTAAATGCATTACAATCTGAAGTTGAACAATTTGCTTACATCATGTTGTTTCTATACATGTACTCCAATACTCCTACATGTCAGTTAAATTCCAGAATACTGGGTGTGTCTTCTGCTTAGAGGATTATTTAAGATTTTAGATTAAGTGGTAATAACTCATTTCTCTGCTTTTTGCTGGATTATATGAGTTGAGGAGACTTCTTTGTTAATAATAATATTGGATGTAGTGATAGTTCAGTTATAAATGTAATCTTGATTTTTTGAGAATTTTTTAGTCAAATTCAGGCTACTAATATTGTTCTTAATACAAAGCTGGCATGTTTTCCTATGAAAATTGTTGTGCAAGGAATTTTATATCCACTCTTTAATTTTAAATGCTATCACAATTCATATATGCAAATTTAAGAAGCTCATGAGAACGATGAGTACTTCTATAACAATCTCTAATGAATGTGTGGAATCTCTTTGTTGATAAGGTTTTCTACTATGTAATTTAAATTTGTTTGTGATAATGTCACTTTTTACCTGTGACACTTAAGTTGCTGTTCACATTTTTTGGCAATTTTTCTCATTGACAAAGTTACACGCATATCTCCTTTCAGCTTACATTTTGCTACACCAGAAAAACTAGAATTTCTGAGTCCTCTGTTCTGTGATAGGCTTTCTATTTCTCTGGTCATTCTACCAGCCTGTTTTACAGGCTTTGGATTTCTAATAGAACCATAGAACAATTCAGTAGGAAAGGGACCTCAGAAGATCCCTTTTGATTAGAAAAGGAGCCTAGGTAAGAGGTTCTAGCACCCTGTTCAATTGTCTCTTGAAAACCTCCAGTGATGGTGAACCTACCATGTCCCTTGGGAGGATGTTCCAAAAGGCTCTCACTATAAGACATGTCTTGCTTGCATCTTCTTGAAAAAGCAATGCTTTTGTCTAATGAGACCCTTCCTCTTGTTTTGCCAATATGCATTTCAAATAGAAAATACTATGACATTTGTCTGCCTAAAATTCAACCAGCTCTGGGGGCTGAGATGCTGTTTAACCTCAGAGAAGGTTTTTAATAAAGTAATGACCTTCCTTTGGAACAAAGACATAAAAAAATGTGATCTCAACAAGCAGAGTTCACACATCATTACCTGAGGTTTAGACAGTTCAGTTCCCAATGCGTTTTATTTTTCAGTGCTTTACCTGTGTGCAAGAGAGTCACACATAATCTACTCTAGTAACTGGCTTAACTTGACATTTTAAGAGTTGAGACTTTAAAGACTGCAACATAAAAAATGTTTCAGTTTTATGCTTTCATCTTTGAAAAATGTCTAGGAGTCTTACCACTATGTAAAATTATTACTTTGAAGTAGAGTGTCTGCATTCAAACCCCTAGATGACCCTAGACCACATTTGTATTGGTAAAATTTAGTAGAAGCTAATAGAGGCATACAAAAGCTAGACATATGTTGTTTCATTTTTACAAACACCTTTATTATTAAAAATAAAATTTTTTGGTAAGAATTACTTGCCCATAATGTATAAGGATTAGATCTAGTAGATTTAAGCATTCAGAGAGGATTTGTCCCACTTTTCTGACATATTGATAATGCAGATTCCATTTTCTTTCATTGAGGACATTCTGCTAAGAATGAGAACGTGGAATTATAATTCTCAGCTAACAAATATTAGAAACTTTTATTTATTTCATATTTTTATTGAAACAAATGATTTTTTTTTAGATTTGACCTAGAGTTTCAAGAATTATTTATGACACACAGAAAATACTTTTTCTTATATATGATTTATTCCTTAATATTAGGCTACAGGAATGAAAATAACATTGAGGCTTTTACATGTGAAATATGTTTATGAGTCAGATAACTGCATACATATTTTAAGATAATATCTACAACTCTATGAAAATGACTCTATTTTTGAAACAACTTCGTATATGTAAAAGTCTTGCAAACAATGTCGCTTTCACATAATTACTTCACAGTAAATCTTATTACTTTTCTTGACTGTTTATGTTTTATCTAGCATTTACATTAGATAGGGAAACTATGACAGGTGCCAGTGGAAACAAAGATCTCATCCTCACCTGAGGAGGAAGTCCAAATAAAGAGCTATAAATCCTGAGAGCTGAAAATATTTACTGCAGTGTGTGTGTTGACAAAAAAAAAATAATAAAATCATATCCTTAGTAAATACTTGTGATATGTTTTTCCAGTTCTGACCCCAGAAACTCTGAATTATTAATTCCTTCCTTGCAATAATTGAAACAAGATAATTTAATACTTCTAATTCATCTTTCTGATGTGTTTTACCCTTGCATTTTCAATGTAGAGAAGTTGTGTAACAGCTGCATCATCTATTATACTCTCTTATGATAGCTATTTGCCACTCAGTGAAGGCAATAATAAAATATTTTTGGAGAACATAATTTGTTTACCTACTTTTTGTACTAATATAAACCCACTATTACTTATTATAAACTTCAACTTACTTATGATTGATGTGATATGATAAAAAAATACTGTACTATTCTGTACAGTACTGTACTATTCTATACATGTATATGTATATTATATTATTTTATATTATTTTTAAGGGGCACTCCAGATTGAACCACAAATAATATCAATACATTTTTACATAAAAGATTCCCATAAAGTCAACTGTCTGAAAGGATTTATATTTGGAACACACTCCTTTTCATTTAACTGCATGGAAATATTTATTCAGGAGTATATCAGGTTATTCAGGATATCCCTTATCGTTGGCTGATGGAGAGAGGAGCTGGATGGGTGAAGGAATGGAATTTTTTTCCTGGTTCATAGAGTGCTGTATTGACTCTGCCAAAGTCATCTTATGAGATCAGAGGGTAGAGCACAGAAGTTTGGAGCACTCATAGAGAGAAATTTATTTTCATATTTTCAAATGCATGGAACTTATTAACTTGTATTATATCAAAATATGTAAATATTTATATTTTAATTGACTAATTTCTTCTATTTTGTTGTCTAACTAAATGTTGTTATATCACAAGTAATTAAGTAAGAATACATGGATTATAATGTAGCTAAAAGCATTCCTCAACTCATTCTTGATTTAAAAATAATACAAATGAAGCTTATTTTCCCTCATGTTCTTTCAGCCCATTACATGAGTTATTTAATGTCTGTGAAACAATTGTCATTTGTGTGGGAATCTATAAAGTTAGAGGGTTTTATATTAGTAGTAATTTGTTGGTATGTTGATCAGCAAGAAATAAACATCATCAAAGTATACTACATTCTATTCTATTCTATTCTATTCTATTCTATTCTATTCTATTCTATTAATTCTACATCAGCAGAAACAATTTAAGAAAAATACAAACTACATTTAAATTGTTTTCTGTCTGCAGGACATATTCTTTAAAAATGTGACAAGTAATAAAATTCTATCAATATGTTTT
>JAWWEY010000172.1:86696853-86718269 GCA_035582745.1 Loriotus luctuosus
AATAATACAAATGAAGCTTATTTTCCCTCATGTTCTTTCAGCCCATTACGAGTTATTTAATGTCTGTGAAAGAATTGTCATTTGTGTGGGAATCTATAAAGTCAGAGGGTTTTATATTAGTAGTAATTTGTTGGTATGTTGATCAGCAAGAAATAAACATCATCAAAGTATACTACATTATATTATATTATATTATATTATATTATATTATATTATATTATATTATATTATGTTATGTTATGTTATGTTATTTTATGTTATGTTATGTTATATTATATTAATTCTATATCAGCAGAAACAATTTAAGAAAAATACAAACTACATTTAAATTGTTTTCTGTCTGCAGGACATATTCTTTTAAAAATGTGACAAGTAATAAAATTCTATCAATATGTTTTACTTTCAGCTCTTTCAGAGTGGATAATTCACACCGTATGCACCAAATTCTATTAAAAACAGATTCTAGTTATGCCTTTAATTTCTTCTGTTCCAATCCATAAGTTTATAAAACAGCAATGAAGTAAACTAAGTAAATGAAAAACTTTATAAATTAGCTTCTACTACCTGCAGCTCTGCATTTGCCCCTGTGATATTTCCCCTTGACTGCTAGTCCTGCTGTAAATCCCCAGAATGTCAAGTGCAGCTGCTGGATATTTCCACTGCTCCCAAGAAAGTGTGACCTGGTCACAGATCATTACAGGGAGTTCTTGCAACATCACTGCCAGACCTGCTGAGAGCTGGGAGCTCTTGAGTCACTTCTCAGATCTCATACTGTTTCACATGGTAGGATCTAAATGTGGGTATTTTTCTGATCCTGAAGTGGGAGCAGTGGTTCCTAAAACACTTTAACACTATCAGCAAGACCTAGAAAAATTCTAAGTATTTATTTCTAAAATGACCTAAAATGCTTCCTAGTAGCTTCTTTAAGAAGCTTTCTACCAGCTTTCTATGTTTTCAAAAAATAATTTATGAATAGGCATAATGGCTAAAAAAAAAAAAGAACAGCTTGGAAAAGTTTTTTTTTTCCATTTTTAAGGATGAGGGTGCTCTTCTCTGTCCTTCTGTACTTGTTAATTTTCTGTCCTTATAATGAAAACAAAAACCAACAAACTTATTAGGCTAGATTTCACATAGTTAAGTTTCCAATCTCAATTAATTTCCATCTAGGTAGCTAGTTCTCAGTTACAGATGTTAGAAGCTAACATTTTCAAAAGAACATAACTTCTAGAAAACAATTCTAGTTTGTTAAAACTAAAAAAAAATCTGTAGCAGCTAAATCAAAGTAGGTTGAAGTATGCCTAAACACTTTTGTTTTCATAAGGGTCATAATGCTCTGAAACACTGGCAGAAGGAGTATTTCCTGCAGTTTTTTAATACACTCTAATACACTCACATGCAAAACAGTTTTTTATACTTACTTTCTTCTTCTCTGAATTTTACATTTTAAGCATACAAAGTACGAGCTCATTTCATTTGTGTCAGTAATTTTCTAACCTTCCTCCCCCCAAAGTTTCTTTGATATTGATATAATCAAAACAAATTAAAATATATAGGTGTCAATTCACATTATATGCCCTTTAGAATAATCCTTCATTATACTTCAGATTAAATCTTTCACCTGTAGTTGCTACTTATGAAAATACCAATTCATCTTGTCTACGTCTAGTACATATAACTTAGGGGCAAGTGGGTAGCTCTGCCCTATTTCTCTACAATTAAAGCTAATTCAAATTTTTTTTGCTTTGTAGATCAACTAAACAATTTATATCCCTGTGTTCTTCTCCTGACAGGACCCCCTTGCAGCCCCCATTGCTGGTGCTGCAGCACCTGTGTCTCAAAGTACCTGTAAGAAATGAAAAAAAACTGAGCTACTCTTTCCTTATGCAAGTTTAATTAGTCTTCAGATTTTTGTTTTAAGGATGTACCCCTTCTGTCTTTTAGAAACAAACCCAACAGCCTTATGTACCGTAACTGAGCTGTGCATTTTACATGTCCTGAGGCCTGACTTGCACAGCACATCTTTGCTATGCCTCAGTACATTTGTACTCTGTATTTTGTTACTCTACACATCAATAAGGACAAGACAGTGGATAGAATATAATTGATGTACTATTTCTCATATTAATGTGGCAAAATTAAAAAAAAAATATATTGAGTGACCTGGTTTAGTGGAAAGTGTCCCTGCCCCTGGCAGAGAGCTTGGAACTAGTTAACCTTTAAGGTCAGTCCAACCCAAAATATTCTGGGATTATATCACAAAAATACTAAAATTACTTTAATACAAGAAAAGCACTTGAAAATCGCTACCTTGTTTTCTTACAGCTATGAATGTCTTCTTGCATTCTGGAAGCATTTCCTTCCTTGCATTCTGGAAGCACTTCATTTATTGCTTTATTCCATCAATAAAGATGTATTTGTAACATTGAATAAAAAATGAATAAAATTTAACTCTTTGTAAATAAAATACTGAAACTCTGACCTAAATTTTCTTTTTCCAGTGGAATATGGATCGTAAGATCTCTGGGTTTTAGTTAAAGAACACCATTTGAAATACATGTTTCATGCTAATAGCATACATAATGACAAAGAAAATCAAACCTTATCCAACTTCATTTACAGGGTTTTCAGGCCAGTACTGCGAAACAGAAATGAATGAGTGTGATTCAGCTCCCTGCTTGAATGGTGCTGTTTGTCAGAATGATGTCAACAGCTATGATTGCTTTTGCCCTGAAGGTAAGTTGTTCAAAATAATTTATTTTTTTTATCTTTGACAATTTTCAAAACTGCTTGCAGTTTGCAAAACATCTTCTTGACAGGCATCAAGTCATCATTAAAACTTCCTTTCTATGAAAGTCGTTCATTCCTTTCCAAAGTCTTCTTGGCATATTTGTCCACCAAGTCAATGTGTCTACCAAAACAACCATGATCATTAAGATTGGAGACAAATTAAAAATGGAGACAGAAATACTCCTAAATGCTACCTTTTTTCCAACAGAACATAATGATTTTAGCAAAGTTTGAAGCAGTGGAGAAAACATAAATGAGCAGTACATGAATTCCATGGAAAATATCACCCATAAGCTTACAAAAAGTATTTTTACCTTCATAAATAATATGCATATTTCTCACTGACCATGGTAAGCTACAATGGTCACAATGACTTTAATAGGCCATCACTAAAAAAATCTATTAGAACTTTAACAGAGAAAAATAATATGATTTTCAGCACTTGTGGTCTGTTTCTTTAAAAATGCACTCTGCTCTTTGTTATCAGTACTGTATGAAAAAAACAGCAATTGCAGTAAAAAATTAGTCAAAGAAAACATAAATGTTTTAAAGCACATAAAATTATAGTTTCTTTCTGAAAAGCTTTCACAAATGGGTTTCTTACAAATATTCTTAAATGTATTTTTAGTTAAAAATAAAGCCAAGGTTGTAAATTATAGTCTGATACATTCTATGTTTATTTTTTTTAATTTTAATATTCAAATTCTACTATTTTCTAAATAAGGACTCATGGCAGTTGATTTCATAGCTGACAATATTTCAGGTATGCATGTATTAATACAGGTATTCTGGTGGTGATAACTTCAGAAACTCATCACAAGAGATGAAATTGCTACAAATAATTCTCATAAATACAGTCTCTGTCATTAGTTAGCTTAAATTAGAAGCCCAAACAGATATTGGAAGATAGCTGGAAATTAACCTTGGAAAAGATCATTTTGCTGTTTAAACTGCTTGACTAGCTTATACAAAAATAAATCTTGCCATCCACATTGCTAATTTTGTGGCTCACATATTACCTGTGAGACATGAGTCTGATTAAACTTTAAATGCAAATAAGAGCTGTTATTTCATACATTATTAATAAATTAAGGGTAATTCTAAAGTTTTATGACTTAAGGATCAGTGGAAATTGGTTCCATGGTCAGTTTGAGAAATTATAGAAATACAGCTAGCACTGAGGGTACCGATAGCTCAGCATTAGTCATGGTCTTCCTGCAGCCATGGCCTGTGACAGCACTAATGACACTCATTTTGTAGCATGACCATGAATTAGAATACATTTACAACAGCATGAAAAGTCAGATATTGGAGAGGAGATTTTCTAGCAATTTCAACTACAAAAAAACATTGTTGGACCTCTGAGTTTGCTAAAAGTCATTCTGACAGAAGAAACTGGGGTGGTTGAGTCTGGAGAAGAGGAGGCTCAGGGGAACCTCACTGCTCTCTGCAGCTGCCTGACAGGAGGTTTTATTGAGTGGGGGCGTCAGTCTCTCCTGCCATGTCTCTAGTGAAAGAATAAGAGGAAATGGCCCTAAACTGTGTCAGGGGAGGTTCAGATTAGATATTACTAGCTAAGAAAAAATCACTGAAAGAGTGGTTAGACACTAGAATAATTTCCCAGGGAGGTAGTGAAGTGACCCTCTGTGGAAGAGAGAGAGGTGTCTGGATGTCTCCCTTGGGGAGATGGTTCAGGGGGAGTTGCGGCGATGCTGGGTTGTCAGTTGGACTGGATGACCTGGAAAGCCTCTTGCAACTTTGATAATTCTGGGGTTCTGTAAAACAAACAAAGAAAAAAGTAGAAAAGCAACTATTTGAGAACTGATTTTAAGAGAGATTTTAAGAGTTGATTTTTATTTTGACAGCAGATATCCAAATCCCAGCTTCGCTTCATCTGTAATGTTGTCAAAATCGGCAGATACATAATTCATAAGTTCTTAAGTCTTAATGAACTTATTGAATCCTAAATTTGTGCTTTCATTTGTTGACTCCTTTTAAAGTATATTTGACAGGAAAAAAATGCATTTTCCTATTAATGACTTCTAGAATGAGAATCCATAAGGATTCAAGATCATTTTTTACAAGAGTAAATTGAAAACAAGGGACCCAAAGACATTGCTTTAGAAAAATAAGACACAGATATAGCTGAATAATGCATAGCTCTTTGGTTTTATTTCCAAGGATTTGAAGGCCTGAACTGTGAAATCAACTTTGATGAGTGCACTTATGGTTTCTGTAAAAGCAATTCAACTTGTTTAGACCTGGTTGCAGACTACAGCTGTGCTTGCCCTCCAGGATTCACTGGTAAGATTTCTTTTAACTTGGAAAAGAAGTTAAGTAGTTAAACTATTAATTGTCTTTCCTGAAATTAATTGCACTTTGTTCAGTGTTTTAGCATTAATAAAAATAAAATCAACTTAGGGTTCTGTGAGATTGATAACCTGTTTTTATTTCCCTCCTAATATGATAAAAAATGAAAGCAGTGTGTGTATGGAAAGAAAAACAGTATTTTGCATAGAAGCAAAAAATTGTTTAAAACCACCTAGTCTAAGAAACATAGGTGAACATGTAGCTGGTGCCATTTTTCTCAGCTTTTATCACAGCCATACTTGATTGAGATGGTAACAAGAACACAATTTTAGAAAGATTACACTTTGTTCTCTTTAACAAAGGTGCCATCAGATCCTTATGATAAATTCTCATAAGTTGCACAATTATTTGCATGTCTAACAGGTTTGAGAAAATAGCTCTTGCATCATGGAGAGTCTTCAAGACTCTATTTTCTGCCAGAAGCAGCTAACAGGAAATCAATAAAACTGTCTCCAAATATATGCCATCTAAAAAAACAATGTCAGGCACTGAACACTGACTTTCAGCTGCTGATTTCAGAGAGGCAAATGGAGCAGCATTATTTATAAGTAGTAACAGGAAAACAAGCAGTGGCAGTCTAAAAAATGGATCTTGTGATAAAAAGCCAAACAAGTTTGTCCAAAGAACTCAAAATGAGTGGGGACCAGTGGAGAGGAGAGGAAAAATAAATGAAAGAGATATATTAAGGAGGAATGAAAAGTTAAAGAAGTAAGTAGAACAGTGAAGGATGACGAGGCAAAATTAAGTTCGTTGTAGAGCATTTCAGGTCCATAGTAGCACCAGTGATGTTCAGTTTAGAAATTCTTCATTCATATTTTGTCAATGTTTAAATGTAGGAAGACAGGACAAAAGGAATCTAAGACAATATACACACATTTTAAATCTGTGGAAGTAATAGTAGCTGCAATTGCCACCAGCTTCTGTGAGTTTTCATGCAAACGTATTCTTATATTATTTGGCATTACAAAACCAAGATGTGATATATTTCCTGTAACATCTTATTCTCCTTTTTATGTTGGTAACTGGCTTTGCTTTCATGAGTTTGCATACTATGTCTATTTTGCATTAATTTTGAAAATAACAGAGGTGATTACAAAGTATTTGTTACTACAGATAGAAAAAGTTTAATGCAAAAATTTTAAAATAAGAAGTTTAAAAAACTTTCTCCTGTACTGCTAGAATCCAAATGGAAAATGTTTAACTTTTCTGTAGTATGTTGACAACAGTGAGTTTAAATTCGGTAATGCAGGGAAAGCTGTTCATTTGAAAATACAGCAACACTATTTTGGGATGTGTTGGAGTCCCCATTATAGAGCCAGAACTACAAATTAATGTGTGAATGTCACTAAGTAAGCCAGGGACAGAGTATGTATTCCTTAGCAGGGACTCTTTATTTTATATTCTGGATATATATGCATCATACTGACGCAAACAGTTTGCCAGTAACACCCTTGTTCATTCCAAGACAAGCAGGATTCAGGATCTGTCGAGAGTAAAAAAGTTACAAACGAGTTATAAGTAGATTTTATTGAATACCTTGAGGCCTATATTGAAGTCATAGAAGTTCACATGACTGCATAATAGGCTAATATGAAAAAAGCTCAATTTTCTCCTGTATTTCCTATGTGAGAGACTATCTATCACGAATGTGCTATTGATCTCACTTCACATTGTTTTTTTTGTGAGTCAGGACATCTCCCACAAGAAAAAAAGTTAACCAGCCTACTGACAGGAATTAGGAGCAGGCACAAGCATCCTCCTGATTACACTGAATATTTTCGTTTGTGCTCATGCTTTTTGTACAATTAATTGACAGTCAGTCATTATGGATCTCATTAGGTTTGCTCTCTCCAAGCCTTCCAAAAACTGCTTCAGCCTCTCTAGAACGAGTCTGTGATGCAAAATACTGATATTTGGGCTTCTATGTTATACAAAAGGCAAACAATAGCAAAAGAGTGTTACATGTTCTTCTGAGTTTTAAGATTTATATAAAGGGTACACATAGATATTGCTATACTAACAGTGATACACTCAAAAGTTATTTAAGGGCTAAAGGAAACATAGTGTGCATATATATATACAATTTTTATCCACTTGATATTTAAACAATGTAGAAATTGCATAATTAATTTAGGAAAACTTCATAAACAGAGCAGTTAGCCGATAACAATTAGTTCTGATGAAGGCATATGTTAAAAAGTTCATCAACAGATCTGCTAACATCCTGCCAATCACATCTTGTAGTCTTCTGATGAGACTTCCTCAAGAAAGTAGCATTTGAAAAAGTCCGCTAAGTGTGTAAGACTGACTTTTACCTTTTATTTTCTTTTAAGAACACTTTTGTTTTCCTATCATATTAAAAGCAATTTCAGAAAAAGTTTAGCATCTCAGCCGGTCAGGTGCAAAATTGTCTTAGGCTGGGTGTTTGCCTCATTTCCTGTTTACTATCTGTGTGAGTTCTGATTGGGATCACATGCCTCGTGCACTAAAGCTGTGATGGAAGGGCAGCATTGGACAGGAGGGCCTCCATGAATGGCCTTGGATGAATCCCCCTTGAACCAGGCTGTGGTGCTCCACAGGTGGTGGATCTTTGTCCTTCCCTGAGAACGGAGGCGGGGAGAGGCAGTGCAACACATGCAACAGGGAGCAGGGCTGGATGGTGGAAACAACTCTCTCCTGCTGGGGAAAGACAGCAGGACAGGAACATCCAAATCATCTGAGAGGGATGTAAGAAGAGCAGGGAGCCCTCTTGCAGCTTCTGCTGCCAGTTGAATGGTTTGTTGCTGAAAGGGTGGGCGCCAGAACTCTGGCAGCCTTTGGAGCTTGCTGCATAGAATTTCCTTTACTCTGTCCAAGATGGGCAGCTCCTGATAAAGACCAGGAAAATACTTTCTCTACAATAAAAGACTGAGGGCTCTCAAATGCCCTCCCATGGTAATCTGCTTATACAGGATTACAGTAATTGTCCCGTGCTAAATAGCTACTGGACAAATGGACAGATAGCAAAACTGCTACTTCCTTCCCTCACAGTGTTTTATTTGATTTTGCCGATTAGAGGGGTTTTGAGAACATCTGGAAGTTGAGATAAGTAAAGGCAGTCCAAGTCTGTTAAACTGGCCAGCCTTGAAAATTAGAAAACATCTTGCTCAACATATATAAACCCGAAGATAGGTGAAGTAGGGAATTTTAATATTGAACAGTAGGACGCCTTTAGTCCACTGTGTAGTAAGACACTCCAAATTAAAACATCAATGGGAGGGTGTTGAATTCATCAATGATAGAGAAGGAAGAGGCAGTTCATGAGATGCGACGACCATTTTCATTATTTGAGTGGATTTTCTCTGGTAATATAAGTAATTGGAACTAAAGAACTCTGTAATTCAGTGGTTTTGGATGAGAAAGCATGGGTTTTTAATCTTTAATAAATGATGGTATTATATTGTTCCATTGTAAGTTTTTCCTTTATTGTTGGAAGAGATGAATTAAATTATTTATTTATTTAATTATTAATTAAAGAGATTTCAAAGCTGTTCATGTCTATGGATAAACCATATGATAGTAAGATTACACCAGTGAATACTGTGTAGAAAAACACCTGATTTCAAAGTGATTTTTACTTCATCATTTAGCCCTGAATTTTGTAGTTGTAGTTTGTATGCATGAGATTCTTGATCTGACTTCCTTACTTATATCAAGGTCCATATGAATCCTTTATGTGTAAAATGATCCTTCCTCTAAGTTTTGCCCATGTCTCATTATTGTTTACCATTATAACATGACAGTATGAATCAACAGTCAGAATCTACCATCAGTCACACATTGACTTACATTTACACAAGAGACTAAATAAATATGCAAGCCTTTTAATATGCTTTCTGAAGCTCAAGTCTATATCGTTTCCTCTGTCATGTCTCATACTATTGGGCTTTAGGAATCCTATAGCAGATATTGTGGCTAAGCAAGTGGACACTGCAACACCGAAAATTTGAAGACCAAAATTAAATGAAGATGAGCAAGGTCTTGCGGCTCAGCTCAAGCCATCACAAGACATAAGATAATATCTTTCTCTGGGCTTTAAAAAATCTTTCCTGTGTATTCTTTTCCTGTGTCATTCTAAATTTTGTTTTCAGTAAATCTGCAAAAGCTGGTGTGTTTTAGACACATTTTGCTTGACATAGGTACTTTTAGTTACTATCAGAACAACTGCACAGTACAAAATTATTGAGTCACTGTGTTATCTTTTTCTTGTTAATTATGAAAAGTACTTTCCCCAACAATTCAAAGGGAAAAACTGGCCTGAGAGATCTCCCTCTACCCAAAAGTGGGGGTTGGCCTGTTCTCCCAGACAGCTGGTGACAGGCAAGAGGACACAGCTGCATCAGGGGAGGTTCAGGTTGGACATTGGGAAGAATTTCTTAACAGAAAGGGTTGTCAAGCATTGGAATGGGCTGACAGGGAAGTAGTGGAGTCAAGAACAATGGAGATATTCAAGAAATGACTGGACATGTCTCTTAGTGCTATGGTTTAAGTTGACATGATGGTGATTGGTTAAAGGCTAGACCCGATGTTCTCAGAGGTCTATTCCAGCCTGATTGATCCTGTGATCTATGGATGCTCAGCCATCATTATGGAGTCAGCCACAGAAATTCAGTCTTGCTTGCATCTCGTGCATCAGATAATTGCTCCATGTCAATCAGCCCTTATGGCCGTCACAGAAGCAGCTCAAAAGCCAGGTCTTTTCTGTGATGTCCCCTAATGACCACGTTAATTTAAACAACATGCCTCTGTCTGAGCGCTAGTCAAAGCACTGATATTTTTCAGACCAAAACAAAATCTGGAAGCTGACAACCAGAGAGAGGGATGGTTCCCCAGGCTCCTGGCCAGCAGACCTCTGGCTCACAGCAGGCCATGGAGGAGTGAAGGGCTGACTTCCTTCCCCCTGCTCAGCTGGAGCAGCACAGATGGGCTGCTGGTTGCCACAAACACTGTAAATGGCAGGCTGCTGAGGGCAGGCTTCCCACAGTGGGGTGTGCAAACTTAATATGCTGGAAAATAAACAAAATGTATGCATACATGAAAATGTATTCACTATGTACTTCTGAGTCATTAGAGAATATTTTTTGTCATGTCATGTGTAAGTATACCCGCTTTGCTTGGAAGGAATTCAGGTTAGGACATTTGGGAAAAAAAATCAGTAGAGTGCAGAAAAATCTGTTTAAGTTCCATCATGCTGCAAATTGCATTACATAAAATTTTTGATAAAATAATACATAAAAGTTAATGAATTGCATGAAAGAAAAGCAAATCAATTGATTTTTTCCAGTCATTTGAAATATAAGCAAAGTTACTTGGGTTTTTTTTGTGAGAAATCAAATGGAATATTTCTCCAATAGTATTCCATCTGCAAATACTAAGCATGATTGGTTTAAATTAGGGGGTGAATAATAATAGTTGGAACCACCTGACAAAAGATAAGTTAATTCTTCAATCAAAACTTTAATTAGCTTGTATGGAATTTACTTTATCTTTGCTGTTCTGAAGGAAGATCATTATGAGATTCTTTTTGTATACCAGTTTATCCTCATTATATCAGGTATAATGGTAGGGTTTTTTAGTAGTGATTCCAACTGCCACGCATAACATAATGTAGGTAGAACATCCATTAATATCTTTCTGGGCATGACTATGTACTTAATTACTTTCAGAGAAATTGGAAAATAATAATTTTATATGAATAGCTTGATTTTCAATTTTAAAACTGTCGTCAGTTGCTAGGAGGCTCTCATCAAATAAAAAAAGGAAAAACAATCATGTCTAGAAAAGCTCATACAGAGAAGACACTGGAACATGTGGCTGAAATTTTTAGTTTTCCTGAGTTACTGTAGAAAATCAACCACATTTTTCCTTAACTCCATATTTTTCCTATGTTAATGTCATTGATGATACCATACAATGAACACTAATATGACAGCAAAGTGAGGACCACTTTTACTTTTTACATCTAAGTGCACCTGAAAAATAACATATAGCTGTCAAGACACAATTTCAATCAAAATTTTTGTTACAATTGCCTCAAGAATCCTCTTAGGAATAAATTTTCCATAATGACCTGAGCAATCAGTGAATGAACCCTGACATAAAAAATCAACCTCCAAGTAACTTCCCCAGTGCACATTTTTCATCCCTTACAGACATTTTGTTAATGAATTTGGGAAACAGAAGTGGTATCTTAGATAAGAATGGTTATATTTAGGGTGTGTTTAGTTTTTTCTAGTATATAGTTCCTCTTCTGAAAAAAATCCACCAAATCATTGATGTTGGAAAAGTTCTGTTGTTCAACACTGCCTCTGCAATACCACCTAGCATAATACTGGAGTTTTTGATATTAAATTATATTTACCAGTATATACTGGGTTGCTGTTTTAGACAGTGAAACAATTGTTTTTTGCCATCCTTGGCTTTGATAGAGCCATACAATAAACAGTATGACACTGTCAGTTTTTGTATGACCACATTAAATAGCAATCTTATTTGGTGCCATCTTGTTGACTCTTTTTTGTTCTTTACTCTTTGGCTTTCTTCTTTGTCATGATTTTTTAAAATTTATTTTCTGTTGATAACCCATCTTTAGCAGTCTTCAGGATGAGTTTGGATGGGGCGTTAAGCAACTTGGTCTCATGGAATGTGTCCCTGCCCATGACAAAGTGTTGGCACTAGGTGATCTGTAAGGTCATTTCCAAAACAAACCATGCCATGATTCTACGGATCTAACATCAGCCTGGCCACTAGACAAGTCCTGAGGCTCTTGCTCCTAGCTTGATACCTGGCCAGTGGCTAGCAGTACCAGTGCCATGCGTACTGGGCCTCAGGGATGCGGGGGTGATAGTGGGAACCTTACAGCACAACTTGACTCTCTCCACTTAAGTAATGAGTTGACCAGAGATTACTGAGGAGCCTTGAAGTAGGAGGGGAAATGTGTTAAATGCAAAATTATGACTGTTAAAGCTGTTTACACAACTATCATAAGAAGATTTTTTTCCCCTTAGCACATTAGTAGCCAGGCAAAAAATGGAATAGCATTGGCTATTTGTTCTGGTAACAATAGAGTAACACCTTGCACCTAGTTTTCCTAGTAACTTCCAAAACCTCCAGTTACAGGACATACACATTCCACATGATGACGGTGATGCTACAGAACCCAAGTGCCTCAGGGTAGGCTATTACTATCACAGAAATGTACCTGTCTCACTAAATTGTTGTGATGTTTTCCCAGGAAAGACACAGAGAGGACTACAGGATGAATTTATATGTTCTACAAGTCTTCTAACAATCCATAGATTGCTGGTTGTATGCTCCATATTAGGTCTGTGTACCAGAAGGAAGTTAATGTTGGCCATTAACCACCTTGTACTGAACCTAATAACTGTAGTTTTGATTAAAGCACACAATGAATCCAAAAGCATTAAATCCTGATTTGAATGAATGAAAAGAAGCCAGAATTTCACTGGCATTTTTTCTAGTAGTAATCACCATCAGATTTAGAAGTTTATATTAAATATTTTATTCAAATTTTTGTCTTCAACTTTGATCTATTGCATCTCATTACCTTTTCTACACAAAATGAAAAAGCTCTTGCTACTCAAGTATTTTCTCTTTATAAAGATACTTGCACACTGTAATCAAGTCACTTTTTGGTTTTGTTTCTTCTAAATTAAACAGATGGAGCTCTTTAAGCCTTTGCCAACAGCATGCTTTCTTCAGTCGTTGAATAAATTGTGTCACTTTTCTTGCATCCTTCCCACTTATTTTTAAATATGGAACATTCTAATCAATGTTTTATACAGAGGTATTTTACACATCAATGTTCGCTTTTTGTTTTATTTAAATACGTCTGAGATTTTTTTTCTCACAGCAGTGCGATAGTGCTCGTATGCTGAGGTCTTCAGCAATCCTTTTCAATTTGCTTTTGTTGTTTCCCCACATACAGCTCAGCAACAGCTCAGTAGCTATAATCTGCATGTTTTTTTCTGTGCTTGTATCTGCAAACTACAAGTGACCAGAAATGACCTGCAGTACATTGAAAAATGTACTGTTTATCTAAACAAAAGTTATCACAAGATTGCATTTGGTGCATAGGCTTGGTCCCCTGTGGAAAGGAGATATAGGAAAGGAAGTGAGAGTGGAAATGAAGTATCTGTTTAAAATTCAGTGTTGAAATAGTAGACTAAGGACTTTTCACATTTGCCTACAGAAAAGGAGACTCATGGAATTATAAAATGCCTCATTTGCTTCATTATGGCTTTTTCATGAGAAAGATTTGAGGGGTGAATTCAGATTGAATGTGCCAATAGCTGTACTGCTTTCTTGGAAGGGTAGGCCTTAGTACCTGTCACTCTGTAATTTCAACCATGTGCATTTATGGTGTGCAGGAAGAATGTGGTTTTCTCTTCCTGCTAGTGCTAGCACTTTTATCCTACTTCTCTTGTCTGCTGCAAACCTGGGCTGACCTCTCTTTTATACCACTAATGCAGAAACTTGTTTTGATGGAGAAATAAGAGTAGAGACACAGATTTGGATAGGAGCCCTAGGTTCCAAAATCAGAGAACAGTTATCACACACCAAGTAACTTAAGACCTTTACCATAAGACAAAGCAAGTTTCCAGACAATCCAACTCATTACACAAACAAAAGTCTTTGGACATCCTTCAGTGTAATAATCAGAATTTATACCCTGCAAATTATATAATCACAACACTACAACAAAAAGTTAAACTGTTTCATTCTTATCCCAGCAAAACACATATAATATACTATGCTGCTTTCTTGCCTATGTATCTTGTTAAAGAAATCCAATAATTCCTTATTTTCTTCGTGGAATCTTCCCAGTGTGGTGTTTTACTAACCACTACAAGGATTTCCTTATTGTCTAATATTTCACTGCAGTTTAAATGCATTACTTCTCAGCCTGTCTACTATGAACACAGCAAACTGATGAATTTTGTGAGAGTACTTTCTTATTTTATGATTGCCATCACATTTCTATTCAAATTTTCCTTATTTAGGCTTTATAGGCCCATTTATTTTGTTCATCCTACAAGGTCATGCTTTTGAGCTGATTTTCATTCCTAACATGTTCATATGGACTCTCAAAATTTTCTTAAATGCACCTCACTGCGTAATGCAAAGCACTCAAAAAGCAGCTTTACTCCAGTAAAACTTCTAACTGGATATGTTCTTTTTTATGTATGCCAGAAAGCTATTTATTTTAAAATAAAATTCTGGTGTTTTTTCCTACTTGTGATTTTCTGTATCATATCTTGTCTTCTGATCGGATTACATTGGTTATATCAGACTCTATCTTCAGTTGGTTGAAAGTTATGAAGACTTCTAATCCTGTTCTTCAATGTACCTTTTTTGCTGCCATCAGTGAGCTTACTTTGCTACCCACCATCTAGGCTATTGAAAAAAAATTAGTGGAATTGAATGGGCAGTGGATTTCTTTCAAAACATCTGCAATTCATTCATCCAGTGTGGTAGCAAAACCACTGATAACTAATGCATGAATATGGCTTTCCACAAAGTTTTACTCATTTGATAATATGTTCTTACAGTTTCTATGTAAACCAATTACTGGGATTTCACAAAAAATAGCATTAGTGAACAAAAGGAGCATGACATTTGCTACTGGGTTTTGTTATCCACAAAATGTGTAAATTTAATGTAGAGAGGAATAAATTTGCTTATATAAGGCCCATTTTTAATGAATTGGTTTTTATTTATATGTTCTTGCAAGTAAACACTTCAAAACTTTTCCCGATATTTCTTCCAGGAACAGGAGTTTCACAAATGGATTTAAAATTTCATGTCTTTGCTTTTTATTCTTTTTCTAAAGGCTGATTTTAATGGGTCTTTAGGTCCTTTACCTATTTTTCACAAGTTCACAAAGAACATTATTGAGTTTTTGTCACTAGTACCCAAGTGCATAGTTCATCAGACCAGCCTATCTGATTATTTAACTCATTTGACAATTCTGCAGCTTTTCTTCTGTATTCAACACTGAAGTTTTTCTCTATAATCATAAGTATTAATTATGATACTGACCTGTTTTACAGCTGGTCTTTTTACTGATGATTGAGGCAGAAGAAGCATTGAACAATTTTGTGTGATTACCATTATCAGCAGCCATCCATCTTCACTGGATGGCAAACCTCACCTCTCTTTCATCTTCTATATGAATTACATACAGCAAAATTTCTTGTTACCCTGACCATACTATAATAGCTACATGCTTTTGCCGGTCCAATTTCATGTCTGCATATTTATGTTGTACTTTTTAGTTTATCCTTAGCAACTTGACCTGCTTTTTTATAAGTTGGACCTTTTTCATGCTTTGAAAACCAGGAAGTGCCATGTTACGCTCCTAATATCCAGTGTCTTTCTCCCACAAAAAGAAAGTTTGTCATTGTGTACTTATAGAAAGTAGCAGCTCTCTTAATTACCTTTTTAAGGTAAAATGTTCACTCTTTAGCAGGTTTAAAATCAGAACTTCTCTACATTCTATGCAGTTCTTCTGAATTCCTTTTTATTATGTTTCTCACCCTCCTCTCCTTTTCCATAGATTATGACTGCTCTCAGCCAAGTTTTTCACATTTCTTTCCTTATAGTCAGAAAGTAGTTTTTCCTTTAACTTTGAATCAAGCAACTTACAGTTACCTTTTTCACTATGGCATGAAAAATTACCAATAGTACATTCAAATATCTTTAAATTTTTGAATGATGATCCCTTTCAAAAATTATGGGTTTGCAGTTAAATACTCTATGGGTCCAAGTCCTGTGTTGTTAAGGATTCTGCTAGTTCTTTTAGCTATTTAAAAACAACAACAAAACAAAACAGCAACAGAGAAACCCACAAGTTATAAAAAAATTAAGGTTCCTTTAAACTGATTCTACTGGATTTTTGATCTGTATTTAATCATTAAATACAGCATATTGTATGTGACTCTGCAGTCACAAAATGTCGAAGTCTTACCTGGTTTCTACAATTACCCTTGTCTATGAACTTCTGCTACCATCCCCTTAAACCTTTTTCTTAATGTTTTTTTTTTCCTTTCCTCTGTCTTCTCCTCACTTTCTCCACTTCCCATTTAGTTTGATTTTTGCATACATTCTATTTTTACATGTTAGTTGAAAGTATATCTTATGGTTAAGAAAGACAAAACTCCCTCTGCCATCCATGCGTTTATTGTTGTAATGAATCTATAATTGTCCAAGCTTTGTTTGTGCAAGAGGGACCCCAGAAACCCCACATGATCCTTTAATTTAGCTGCTTTGACTGAGGTCCCTGGGATTCACTACCTGTCTGGTATGTCTGATTTGAGTGATATAAGGAACCTTCCATAATTTCTACACAGAACACCAACAAAAGTTCTGCTTGTTCACATCAGTGATAGTTACAGCTTTCCTTCTCTGTAATTGGCTTAACTTCTGGTATTTGTGTGAGCTCTTAGTCCAAATATTTGTCCCACCTATTTTTGATCAATTTTTGTTCAGAAAGGCCTCAGTATTATTTATAATAGCCTAGGTAGGGATTGCCCTAAATTAATGTAGTGCACAACAGAGAAATAGGAGGCTGAATTTTAGTTGGTATGTCCAATGAGTTAACTTTTCATAAGCCACCATTCTGTTGCCTTCTAAATTTTCCCCTCTATGTATCTTCTGTATATTCACCTATATTTTTATTGTTTCAGATTTGAATTAATCTGAATTACAGCTCAATTAATTTTTTTAAAAAGCAGAAAAATTAAGAAATACCCAAGTGAACTTGTGGGTTTTTGTTTGGATCTGAGAAATGGCTTCATTCTTCTGGAAATATGAATGCAACCTCAAGAAATATTTTTTTTGTATTGTTACCAAGGTTATTAAGGCTCTTAAACAATTTTTTTCAAAGTAGCATATAGCTCTAGTAGTTAAATTATTCAGTTGTGTTGCTGGAATATACAAAGGACATTTTTGCAAATGCTGTTCATATTTATTACTTTAAAATATTTAATTTCTTGACTACCAGCTATATCTATGAATATCTCTAGTTTTAAAACTGTCAAGCAGAAATAATGTTTCCAACCTGGAAAAGTTAAGCTATGCAGTTGTCACTTGCACTGTGAAGCAGCTTTTCTACTTTCCCAGCATGATTTATAGTTTTAATGTTTAATTTTCTTTTCTGTCAGACAAAAACTGTTCCACGGATATTGATGAATGTTCCTCCAAGCCCTGTAAAAACGGAGGCCATTGCCATGATTTGATTGGTGAATTTTACTGTAGCTGTTTGCCAGGTAAGTCACATTTAGTTGAGAAATGTTCTGCGGTATTTAAAAAACAAAAAAGAGTTTTTTCATAAGCACACAACTAAGCAGTAATTTATTATGCTTGAAAAGAGAGAAGGATGAACTGGTATTCTTTAAGCATATGCTGCAATTGTTACGCAGGTGGTGTCAGCATAATTTCTTTATAAAATATAACTTGTATTCTGAAAGTCCTGCCTTCCAAACTTATGAATAGAGTGACTTAAAAATCCACCAGCTCTGCCAGTAGCATGATTTTGTTTCCATCTTGTCTACTAGCAAAAGGTATTTTTAATATTTCTGAAAGAAAATGTGGACAAGCTACACAGTAGTTGTCATAAGGGTTGCTGCGGTGGGTTGACCCTGGCTGGGAGCTGGGTGCAGTCAGTTAATGACACATCATTTCTGTTACTCCTCCTTCCTCAGGGAGAGGACTCCTTCCCTTGCTCCAGTGTGGGCTGTCTCCCAAGGGAGAGAGTCCTCCAAGAACTTCTTTAATATGTTCCTTTTCATGGCCTACAGTTCTTTAAAAGCTGCTCCAGCATGGTTCCCTTCCAGTGAGTGCAGTCCTTCAGGAACTGCCTGTTCCAGTGTGGGTCCCCCACAGGGTCACAGCTCCTACAAAGAAACTTGGTCCACTATGGGCTTCTCTCTCCATGAGGCCACAGGCACTCCGAGAAGCTTGTTCTAGCCCAGGCTAGCCACAGGAAGGGTCACAGGACACTTTTGCTTTGGACACCCACTTGTTTTGTCATGAGGTTGTCTGTGAGCTGCAGGTGGATCTCTGATCCACCATGGACCTCCATGGCCTGCAGGTGCACAGCTGCCTCACCACAGGCTACAGGGGAATCTTGCTCTGGTGCCTGCAGCACCTCCACCCTCTCTTGCACTGATTTTGCTGTCTACAGAGCTGTTTCTCTTGCTATCCTCACACTTTTTTCTATCTGGAGTTGCCCAGTTTGTTTTTTTCCCCCTCATGTTAACTGCTATCCTAGAGGTGTTAGCACTGTCACTGATGGGCTCAGCCTTGGCTGGCAGTGGATCATCCAGGAGCTGGCTGGCATTGACCCCATCAGACCAGGGGGAAGTTTCTGACAGCTCCTCAGAGAAGCCACCCCTGTACCTGCCCCCACTGAAACATTGCTGTGCAAACCCAGTTCAGTTGCTCGCAGTGACGAGAGACGCCAGCAACATCTGAATTTGTCAAAAAAGAGTAGATTAACATTTGTATCTTTATGTGACATACATAATTTTACTCACAGAATCACAGAATCAGGGTGGAAAACCCCTCTGAGATCGTAGAGTCCAACAAATAAACAGTATCTTACTGAGATATGAACATATATGCTTCAGTGTGGCTTTTCATTGTGGATTGGTGCTATAGGCAAGAATTTACACATTGAAATGTAGTCTCTTTTAATATAACCAGCTAATTTAATATGTGACACTTGCATAACATAACTAATTTTTTTATCCCCTGCTCTCTTTTTTGTGGGCTGACTGGTTGTCAGCCAATTGGAAAGTAGTGAGCAAAACATGAAGCAAAAGCACTCTTTCACTTGCAGTTTTTTAATACTCTTAAGTCAGTTACATTGCATTAAACCTTATTCTACAATGTCAAGTTAATGATGTGAGGATAAAATGATCAAGCTCGTATTTAGACTGAAATATTTACCTAAAGTGGATAGGCAAAATAAGTGGTTTAAAATTTTTATGTCCCTATAAGAGCTATATAGGTTTTTAAAATGTATACAAGCTATTTCAAGCCTTATGTACAAATACCTTGAAAGTTATTGATGTGTAGAATACAGGAACTCACAGCCAACACTGCCACTAAGTAATAGTATAAGGGCATTAATATAATTTGAATTTATGTGTAAATATTTGTGGATATTATTATATATAGAAGTATGTATATCTGTGTATTATACATGTGCATACATATACATACTCATAATATCTATTGAGACATGAGTCTTACAATAGACTTTCAAGATACAGAAAATTAAAGGTTTATTTTTACTGCTATTATTATTATGATTTATTTTGGCTAATTTTTTAAGGCTGAATTCTTATATGGTGCTGTAATAAGTTAAATTTGCTTTTTCAGTTGCAAAGTCTGTGACTATATTTCATCATTCCTTCCACTGTGGATAAACTAAATGTCATATCTCATTTTGTCAGTGTAGCTTGCTCTGTGAAATCACAAACATAACAATAAGTATGAAAACATCTTCCCGTTATACTTAAAAAGTGAGATCATATGCATGAAATGAATACTGAAATCCTGTAGGAAGTACACATACGAAATATCAGACCATAAACATTTTCTATTACCATTTTGAACACTTGTTAGATACAGTCTTTGTGAAGAATTTACCCATCTGCAAAATGCAGGATGAAAAGCAATGGTTTAGACAGTATTTAGGACAGAAGAAAGGTAATATAGCACCCGAAGGACAGTACAAAGGAATTTCAGCTAATAAATTGGTTTTATCAGGAACTCAATTTAAATGGCTCTCTGCAAATGCATGCAGCATGGTGAATATACAGGAGGAGTTGAGATGGATGCATGCCTGCATGGCTGTGATATTATTGGCATCACAGAGTGTCGTGGTTTGAGAGGAAGTAAATTTTCTGAGATATGCTGTGGTCAAATCAATGGGTGTTCAGGTTTGAATATTGGCACCGGTGTGGCCACTGGGGACATGGACACGCCTCTGAGAACGCAGGGGTTAAAAGCAGAGCATTCCCAGGGGAAGCTCTCTTGGGTTCCGGTGGGGAAAGAGTTGGGATCCTCCCCCACCGCCTCAGCTGCTGGCTGGGCGGGGGAGGGGAAGCCATGCGGCCCGGTTAGGTAGGCCGGGGCTTGGACAGAGATGGGAGGTGAAGAGGCCCCGAGGAGGGAAGGGTGGGAGAAGCACCAGGAGGCATCGGGCAGCCCCCGCCCTGCCCCCAGGAGAGAGAGAGAGAGAGAGAGAGTACAGCCTGTGCCTGTGGCTGTGCTACCGTGAAACTTGATAAAGTGTGCCAGCAGCACAGCCGAGAAGAAGGAGGGGGATGCAGTGAAAAGGTGTGGGAGTTCCGGGCGGGCAGAACCCGAGCTTTTAACCCTTTTTTGGACAATGAAAACTTTGCAGAACATTAACCTTTCCTAGAAGAGAGATAGAGGTGCAGTGGAAGAAGAAATGGGCAAGTGTGATGAAGGTTGGAGTAAGTGAAAGATGTCGGAAGAGTGGAGAAGAATCTTAAGTGGAAAGAGATGATAGAGTGGCCTTAGCTAGACTTTTCTTGTTACAGCCATGGACAGAACCATGTTTCCTGGTACACAGAGACTACATCCAGGGGGAGGCAATGGCTCAGAGCCAAGAGAGTTCAGTGTTGAGACCCCTCGGCCCCAGGGGGTGAAATCTGGGGGGGACAGGTGTCCCAAAGGTGAGAGACTGTGCTCTTTTTAGAATGAGACAAAGAATCCTTAAAAGAACAACCTAGAAGCAGCTCTAGTCCATGTGCAGTGGTGAGAGCACTGGGCATGGAAGGAAGAAGTCACAATAGCAGATGATCTCTGGGCGGTGCCACGAGTGACACGGAAACACATGAGGTTTCAACTGTGTCTCCAGAGGAAGCCTATGGCACAGGAAGGACTCCTCTCCTCTTGGTGAACTGAGAATTGATTATCTAAAGGGTAGTGATGGACTGAGAGTTGGTGATCTGAGAGATGGATATATTGGAAATTTGGTGAGGGGAGGAGGAAATGTTTTTGGAAGGTTTTCGTTTTTCCTGTGTGTTCCCTTTTACATGTAGTGTAAATAAAGTTTTCTTCTCTTTATTTCTAAGTGGAGACCTACTTTGCTTATTCCTGGTCACACCTCACAGCAGAAACCAGGGAGAATGTATTTTCATGAGGGCACTGGCATTGCG
>JAWWEY010000172.1:86718369-86765656 GCA_035582745.1 Loriotus luctuosus
CCTTTGGCTGGACTTTTCTTGTATAGCCATGGACAGAACCATTTTTCCCTGTGACACAGAGACTGCATTTAGTGGGGGAGGCAACGGTTTAGAGCCAAGAGAGTGCAGCGATGTTATGGGAGTGCATGAACAGAGACAATGGATGAGGAGGGTGGTAGTTGGTGCCCTCGATCTTCAGTGGAGGAGAAGATCTCTGTTCTTGAGACCCCTCAGCCCCAGGGGGTGAAATTTGGGGGCGACAGGTGTCCCGAAAGTGAGAGACTGTGCTCCTTTTTAGAACTGGACAAAGCACCCTTAAAAGGAGAACCCTAGAAGCAGTTCTGGTCCATGCGCAGTAGTGAGAGCACTGAGCATAGAAAGAAGATGTCAGGATAGTAAATGATCTCTGGGCCGTGCCACGTGTGACATGGAAACACAAGAGGTCTCAACTGTGTTTCCAGGGGAAGCCTATGGCACAAGAAAGACTCCTCACTCCTTGATGAACTGAGAATTGATTATCTAAAGGGTGGTGATGGACTGAGAGTTGGTGATCTGAGAGATGGATGTATTGGAAATTTGGTGAGGGGAGGAGGAAATGTTTTTGGAAGGTTTTAGTTTTTCCCGTGTGTTCCCTTTTACATGTAGTGTAAATAAAGTTTTCTTCTCTTTATTTCTAAGTGGAAGCCTACTTTGCTTATTCCTGGTCACATCTCACAGCAGAAACCAGGGAGAATGTATTTTCATGAGGGCACTGGCATTGCGCCAGCGTCAAACCATGACACAGGGACACAACAGAATGATTCCTATGACTGAAGCGTTGCAATGGAAGGATATAGGCTTTTTAGGAAGGGCGGACAAGGCAGAGGAGGAGGCAATGTTTGCACTCTATGCCAATGTCCAGCTGGAATGCACAGAGCTTTGCCTGGTGATGGATGAGGAGTCAACTGAGAGCTTATGAGTCAGAATTAAAGAAAAGACAGGGACAAGTGACATTTCATTGAGAGTTTGGTATAGGCTCTTCCACCAGGGAGTCCAAGTGATTAAGGCCCTCTGCAGAGAGAAGGGAGGAGCCTCACATTCACAGACCCTGGTCCTCATAGAGGACTTCAACCATTCTGGGTTTGCGTAGCCAGAATTTGGGAGCTGAGGAGCTACAGAGACAACAGATGAAAGACCTTAATCAGGATTACTTACTACTTAGTATAAAACTAAAGAACTACTAGTAGATTACAGCATAACATAAAACAATGCACTATATCAAGAGACTGACATTAAAGCTAGAGAAAAAATACGATTACAAGTCGAATGTGACTTACGGAAATGACAGTAATGTGCACAGATTCCTTCACTTAATGCCTGGAGAGTAATGGTGAAGCATCCCTACTCATGGAAGAAACTCCACACAGTTCCAGGAAAATGTACAGGTTTCTGCTTTGTGAAAGTCTGGTGTTGCTTTTATAGTCATAAAAGGAGGTATCAAAAGGTCAGTCAAAAATCTGATTTATTGTCCCAGATCTCACTTAAGCATTAAGGTATTCACTGGCAGCTGGGAGATGCCAGACCAGTGTTAACCCCACGGCACCAAAATAACTCACTACAAGGCAGCTTGTCCTGCTTGAGTTACTGACTGGTTAACAAACTGATAAATTAATGTGGAGGGTGAGAAGCCCTGCTACAGACTGGTGGAACTGCATCTGAATTACTGTATCTAAGTTTTGCATTCTCTGCTAAAAGAAGGACATTTCTTTACTGAGGCAAGTCTAGCAAAGGACCATGAAAATGGAGAACGTGATATACAAGGAGACACTGAAGTAATTGGATCTGTTCACCCTGAAGAAAAGGCTTAGAGAATTTATTGGAGTTTACTACTGCCTCCTGGAAGGATACAGGGAGGACAGAACAAGGTTTTTCTTACAGGTCAAAATTCTCTCTGGACAAGAGTTAATGGACACAAGTCAGAATGCAGGAAAATTCAACATTAAGGCAAAAAAAAACCCCCAAAACCAACAGCACTATGGAAGTGGTTAACTTCCAAATGGAATATACTTTCTGGAAAGCTTGTGATATCCCCATCTATGGAATCATATTTGAATACTGACAGGACAGTTCCCTTAGCTACCTGATCTCGCTGGGATTACTGTGAGTGAGTGTTAGACTAGATGGCCTCAAGACATCATTTCCAACTCAAGTTTTCCTGTGATTCTATTACTAAATAAGGGATCTTAGCGCAGTTTTACTTTGTAAATATAATACTTTAAGGTGAATTTGAATTGAACTACCAGTACCTACACAAAGTCTTTAAAGCTGTAAGAATTTTGACCAGATCTAAAATCGTTCCGCATATACTTAAGTATAGTGCTACATTTCATCAAGTTTGTGGCTGAAAAGAATAAAACTGTTTTTTTATATGAAATGTTTTTCCAAATCCAATTTTTTATGAGTATTCAAGAATTTATAAACTATCACCTTTTTAATGAATATTAATTTTTTATTCCACTAGAAAATGGTTACCTGTGTATATTGAATTTAGAAAAGGGGGGAAACAAAGTTAAAAACAAGGGCTATATTTTATGGCAACATTAGTCTGTCATCTGGAAACCATGTCTTGAAATGGTCAAGTAGAGAAGCACAGATTTAGAAAGAAGTGAGGAACCTCTTTCTAAAATTTATAAGGTATTTACGGGCAATATTTATATGATATTTAAGGAAATTTTAATGTACAAGATGCTGGTTTTTTTACAATATATTCAAAAAGGCATCAGAAGTGTTCAATGGAATATAGCAAGTTCCTTATGGAAAGGTGAAGTCCTTTTAAGTTTATAGAAGACAAGCATGAGGGAATCTTAGAAACATAAAAAAACTTTTAACGGTTGGGATTGCTTTTCTCTATTTGTTACCACAGAATGGGATATACCTAGGTAATTTATTTGGAAGTTTTGGTAAAGGATTACACAAGTTCACAACCAAAATATCTGTAAGTCAATACTAAAGAATCTTTTGACTTTTAAAACACTGGAATGTTTGAAGGTTTCAAAAGGAACAGACAGCTAGAAGTTGCTAAACTAATAATCTCTCCCTAAACAGTCTCCTTTTTTCTGCTCTCAGACAGTTGTAGGCTGGATGTACAATTTTTCTCTTTTAGAAAACATTACATCCACTACACAATTTCTTTCTCATCCCTATTTGTGCCTCAGTGATGTATATCCCTGCTATACTTAACTGAATACATTTATTTTTTTTAATGGGATTACTGGATGATTAGCATGATTGCTAAAGGAGACTGATTTTGAAGCAGAAAATCCTATCACTTGATGGATTCAACCTAAAATCAATTTTTGTTCAATTTAATACACTGAATCAAAGGAGCAGTACTTCTGATTAAGAGTAAACATGCACACAGAGAAATTGTAAATCAAATTCTTCCCTTTTGGAAGGTATTGCTGTTATTAAAGTTTAGTGTACCATGAAATAAGACTACTTTCTTTCAAACCTTTCTGGCAGCCCTTGTTATGAAGTAGATGCTTATACATGAAAGTTTTTACTCCAGGAAGAGACCTTAGAAAAACTATTGCATGCTGTGCCTCAAAAAATAAAGTGAATCATCAAGATTACAGATGAAAAAGTTTACAAAATCATTCAATTCTTCACATTGCTGCTGCACAATGATCCTTAACATAGAATTTGTAATGATATTTTTTGCTTTGATTTCAAAGTTGCTTGATCAGAAAGCGCAGCATTTTTCACATGAAGCTGTTGCTCTGCTTGCCAAAAAGACTGCCTGATGCGTAGCTTAAAATTCCAATTCTCTATTTCTTGCTCCAAGTCACAATTCACTTATGCAATTTGTAAATCATGTTTTTCTTCTACCTAACATCCTAACTTGTACTGGGATAGTATTCTTTCTGAACAAGTCCATCTAATCACCTGTAGAAAGGTTATTCAGCAGACTGACACAGAAGATACTTTGAGCATTCGTATAGCAAATAGTACAGAATTGCTTGTAGCCATAGTTAGTGGACTCAATATTATAGGGAAACCGAGGTCAATATATTTGTATTACGTTGTATTATGTCTCTTTTGCAAAATCTTAGTACTGAGACTTCTGTAGGCAGTCACATCCATGACATTTGTGTTGGCTCTTAATCCAGGATGAAGGCTGAGGTCACCTAAAGTCAGAGGTGTTGGAGGAGCAGAAGTTATGCAGATGGGTCTCCAGGACCTGCCATTGTGTACTGCCCCTTGAAAAAGCGGTATCTGGAAACAGAAAGCAACAGGGAACATTATTAGGGGTGCTTCCCAAGAGTTTTTCCTTGCATTTATAGCTCATCCATAGACTAGTAGTTTTTTCTCTTATAGTTGTGAAATGTTAAATACATTTTAATACCCTAGTAATTCTTCTGTTGTTTTAAGACTCTTAGTGTATTAAGATGTTTTTCTAATAAAGATATTCCCAAGCATATCTAGTAATTTTTACCACTGAAGGTAGGATTGTTTACTTCATTTCTTCATGGAGCCCTTTACAATATTAAATTTCAGGTGTTTTTTACATTATGTGTAGCGATTTATTCATAAATTACCTAGATGAAAAAGGCAGCAATTCTAAAATTGGCACAAGCTGGAGCTTCCTTTTATAAAGAAAAAGAATTCAGAAGTATTTTACAGTATTTTCAACATTAGGAAGAAGAATAAAAATCTTTGAAGGCCATTCTTTACTTTTTCACTCTGGAAAAAAGCCCCTGATCTTCTTATTATCAGAAGAGAAAGACTGGATAATACACAAGAAAATAAATGTTTAATAGGTTTTCTCCCAGAATAAGAATTGATTGGATCAATGTACAGGGTCTGGTTGAGATAGAAATAATCCTCTTCATAGAAGTTACAGTGCTGTGTTTTAGATTTGTAACAAAAGCCATGTTGCTAACTCAGGAATGTTTTGGCTGTTGCTGAGCAGTGCTTGCACAGCATCATGGCCATCTCTGTTTCTCATTTTGCCCTGACAGTGAGTAGGCTGGAGTGTAAAAACACCTCGGAGTGTACAGAGCTGGGACAACTGACCCCAAAGGACCAAGGAGATATTCTATTCCATATTCAATAATATAGTCAGCCATAAAATCCTGGAAAGAGTTTTCTAAAGTAGCTGTTGCTAGAGACCATATGGCCATTGGGAGGAGGTGAAGAGTGCCTTTGCATTACTTGGTGTACTTTTTTTTTTTTGTAATCCACTAATTTGTCCTTATCATGACTCAGTGGTCTTCTCACATTTTCCTTTCCAATTCTCTATGTAAATCAAATTTCAAAATATACATACCATTTTCTACTTTCATGATTTTCTCTAGAAAAGCAAGAGAACAGTGCAGAAAAGTTTTAAGTTTCCTCACTTCTAATTATCATACTTTTGGATTAACTTGCCATGCATGTTTGAAGTTGTAATGCTAACCTTAATATACATGTTTCATGCAGATAAAAGTCTTTAAGATTTATCAAAATAAAAATACTACTGGGAAAGTGCATAATAGCTCATTCCTCTAGTGGACATGTAATTGCTCAGACATTCAAGCCGTGCACCATGATGTAATGCTGGCTGTGCACCATTCTGTAATACACTGGCATCTGTACCTTCTATCTGTTCAAAATGCTCCCAAAAACACAGTAAGATTTAAAATTTTACACCTTATCTTGACTATCTGTTAGAAATTGGATGTAAAGGTATTAGGAGAAAATAAAGCTCTGAAGTTTCTACTTCAGTGAGATTTCATTATGTTATTCTTATAGAAATAAGCATTTAGTGAGTTTTTGCACTGAAAGACTCAAATATATAAAAGATTGGTAAATTAAGAAGATGTAAAGCAAGATACAATGATTTTTTTTAAGTCTTGAAATAGATATACATTTTGATTACAGTTTTTAAATGAAAATAATTAAATTAAGAAGGAAGAAGAAAATTCACACTATGACACTGAAAACCATTCACTATACATACTTGTGCCCAAGTGTTGGAGATGGAAAAGGTGGAATCCAAAAGTACCCTCCAAAAATAGGAAGGAAGGAAGGATAAATGAGAAGAACAACAAATTTTGAAAAGGCAGCCTGTGATGAAGAAAGAGAAAGCAATCATGGTGAAGTGACTACATGGAAAATTTCTTGATATTGTAAAAAGATACTTTATTATGTGTAATAGCTTCATAAAGAAAGTTTCTTTTTTTATAATTCCAATTTTCTACGTGTTTTCCAAATTTTCATTATAGTGCTTCATGTCAGTGGTAAAAGAAATTTTCCTGCAATAGAACAAGAAAAAATTGTCAACTTCCTCTCCTTTTTAAAAAAAATGTGCTGTCATTTATGAGGCTAAAAATACAGGGAAGAAAATTGATTAATAGCTCATTTGTAATGTCAATTCAATCCACCAACCCTAGCAGATTACTTAAAAATTTGACATTTTTCTCATAAAAACAACACTATTTATTTCAAAGTGTCTAATAAGACATTGAGTTACTGCTACTAAAAGCAGACACAAAAGAGTGATGTCTTAAGGAACACTGTAATAACCCATTACAAATCCCCCAGGTCAGGAAATATCTCTATGACAGCCTTTAGCTTGAGTCTATTCATTTTTAAAAGTACTGTAATGGCAGTAACAGGATGGAAAGGTATGATTATGATACTAACCAGCTATTTTAAAGACTTGTTAAAACCATCATAGCTGTATTTCACAATTCACCAGAGTTACATATTTTATAAAGGACTTAATTTGCTAATTGTGACTAATTTTAATTTTCTGCTTCTTATTTTTGTATCTCCATATTCTTCTTTTTTTCTGATACATTATTGGAATATGTTCCATGGTTAAGTGCCTTTTGGTTATAGAATGAATCCATTCGCTTCACTTTTAATAAGAAATTAATAAGATGTACAATTATGTAATCTCAGGTTCTTCTCTACCTTTGTCCATTTCTGACATTAGAAATGCAAATAATATTTGTTTTTCAGACATCACATTCCAGAAAACTGCTAAAAGTTTGGTCAATAGACTTAAAATCATACATTTTGTGGAGAACTTAATGTGATAATCAAACTATTGTATTTTTCTGACGTTCGTATGCTACACCTACTAAACATAATTTTTCTATGTTTGATTTTTATGTTTAAAACTTGTTTATTCCAAAACTTCTCTTTCTGAAAAGTAGATAATTAATAGGTTATTTGTCTACCACATGTCTAAATACATTTAAATTTCTGATCAAAAGGTTTCCAAATCATGGTCTGCTATGTTGTTTGGCCATCTCTGATTTTTAAAAAAATAATAATTCCAGGAGTGTATTTTTATAGCCAAAACTGAAACACTCTTTATTCTACTGCTATTTCTAAAGAAATACTAACAGTCTTTATTTTGTATATGATTCATTCTTTTTCTTTGAAATTTCCACTCATTTGATTCTTTATCTACATTTTTGTTCTGTCTTTATGCTTTTCTACCCTTCTCTAAAATAACTTCCTTCTTTGACAACTCACTTTCCAAGTAATCTTCTGGTCCTACAATGTACTGAGAAATAATTAGTATTTGTTCAGTTTTCATAATCTATGTCTCTACTTGCATTAATAAGGAGTAAAAATATTATATAAAATTCTCAACAAGTAAGAGAATGGTCTTACCAGACCTTCAGCAAAGTCCACTGCTGTTTCTGTATGTGGTTTAATCATCTTTTTTTTTTCCTTTACTTACCTGTTACTAAAATCAATCCCTTTTTTACCCCTCCAGGTTTCTAGTACCATATGGTGTTCTAATCAGATGAGAAATTAAGGATCATATTTGGATTTCATATTATCTTTAAAATTTACAGAAGACAGGCTAGAAAATATATGATAGATGACAGGGAATATCTGTGTACTCTGCCTCTGTCCAACAGATTGCTTATCAGCAAATTCTAAGTAGTAGTTCAACCCAAAAATTTTGCTTGCTACTGCCTGCCAATCTTATTTCCATGAATGACATGAATAGCAAGCCAATGTATGGTTGTTTTTATTTTCATATTGTCTTCCTAAATTTTACTTAAAAATCTTTTACGGTCCTGAGCAAATACATACCTGAATTTATGTGGCACTTGAAGCCATTCTCTTTTTAATAAAGTCATTGAACTTAATTTCTGTAACAAATTAGTTCATCTCTAAAATAAGAATATTGAACTGAAGAGCTCTTTATTTAATCCACTGTCATACTACGCAATGGGGGGTCAGCTCATCCTCTTATCTCCTTATTCTCGACACACAAAGTCTGAAAGCGTGCAATACCTCCAGAACTGAGGAAGAATAGCAACATTGCCCACTGCTTGGGCTGATTTTATTGGGAGCTTTGTATTTCACTGATCTTTTTTTCAGAGATGTTAAGCTGAAAATCTGTGTAATTCAGAAGTTAGGTAATTCATATTAATGATTCCTATTGTTGTTGATACTTTTGTCATTGCTTTTGTTTGTTGGGTTTTTTTCCCTTCTGATCTGCTAGCAGCAATGCTTTTGCCCCAAACTGGCATAAACTATTTCAATTAAGCAATTTCTTACTCTCATTTTTCATTATCCATAAGGGAATTGTAAATACCACAGGATTTGCATATTAATTATGGGAAGATGTTATATAGGAAAGGGTAATAAATTGCCCATGCCTAATAACAATCAAATTATGTTATATAATACGTATCACCTTCTCAACAGATCTTGACATCATTGCAAAAGAAGTAGCAAACATTGACAACTTCACAGTCATCATGGGAAAATTAAAATTGATAACAGATATTATTTCATAAATTTTTCATATTTTTTTCTACTTTTGCAGGTTTTTTATTCTGCAGGTGTAAAGCATCATTAGGTGCTGTTTTAATGCATCATACCACAAAATTATAAGATAGCCTGACACATTTCAAGCCAGCAATCACAGTCAGAATAAAAACTTTTCTGTGTTTTCTTAGTGTAAATAAGAGAGATTCTGAAACTGCCTGCTGTGGTACAGTATTCAAACTTCTTCTGTAATAGCTGTAAATCTTCTGGTGAATTACTGTAAAGTGTGTAGAGTAGGTCTCTGTTTTTCCTTAATCCTTTTTCTCTAGTTCTAATCTATCTTTTAGTGGAACTGACAAAAATATTCTTACAGTATTGGAAGATGTATCTAGACATTGTTGCCCTTTGCATAGGCTAAAGGGCTTTTCTTTTTAAGAAAAACACTGTAGAGCAACAGTTCTCTTACATCTTCTCATTTAAGTGTATGGCTTAAGGTCCAGCTTGTCCAAAAGCAGTAGAAATGGTCATTGAAGTCAAGTAGCTGAAGAGACATGGTGCACCCACTAACGCTTGTTGGGAGAAAGAAATTCTAGACGGGGAAGAATGAAGAGAGAAAAAGTTACAGAAATGATATCTTTCTTATATTGTGTCACCCAAAACTGCGCATGAACTTGAGGTGAGGCTGCCCCAGTGCAGAGCAGAGCAGGACAATCCCCTCCCTTGCCCAGCTGCTGATGCTGTGCCTGATGGCCCCAGGGCACTGCTGGCTCATGTTCTGTGAGTGCTGCTTCCAGTGCTGCTTCCAGTGCCTCATTCCCCATCTGTGCATTCATCCAGGGTTGCTCTGACCCAGATGCAGAATCCACCACTTTCCCTGTCTGAATTTCATGTGGTTGGTGATTGCCCAGTACCCTAATTTTTCTGTGTCTCTGCAGGGCCTCCCTGCCTTTGAGGGAGTCAACAGTTCCTCCTAGTTTAGTATTATTGGCAAACTTAGTATTCCTTTAATTCCTGTGTCCAAGTAGTTTATGAAGATGTTGAAGAGCACAGGGCTGAGAATGGAGCCCTCTGGAACCCCACCAGTGACAGGTCACCAGTCTGATGTCACGCCACTCACTATAACCTTTTGCATCCAACCCCTAAGCCAGTGGCTCACCCACCACGTGATGTGTTTATCCAGCTGTTTGCTGGACATTTTGTCCAGAAGGATTCTGTGAGAAACAGAATCAAAAGCTTTGCAGAAATCCAGAAATATTACATCAATTGACTTCCCTTGATCAACAGTGGGTTACCTTGTCCTAAAAGGAAATAATGTTTGATAAACAGGACTTTCCCCTCATGAAGCCATGACCAATACTGTGCTGTTTTTCAGGTGTTTTTCTCTAACTCCTGGAATAATCTTCATGATTTTATCAGTCACAAAAGAACCTAGAGTGTTCAAATGAAAATGCATACTGTAAAATCTGGGGTTTTTTTGGCTACAGCTTCAACTGTGGTACTTAGAAAGGATTCAGAGTAATTTTAGAGTTGTAGTTTGGGGTTAGGCCCAAGTTATAGAAAGGTAGAAAAGAGCAGAAGTGAAATATAGAACTTTCAGGTCTAACTTGAATTACAGGAAAAATTACTGGAGAAAATGTGAAGTTGAACTATTTATAAGCATGTGAAGCCAACAAAAATCTGACAGTGCCTAGGTAACATGATCCCTCATGGCCCTCCATGGGCTGCAGGGGCACAGCTGCCTCACCAGGGGCTGCACCAGGGGCTGCAGGGGAATCTCAGCTCTGGCACCTGGAGCACCTCCTGCCCTCCCTTCTGCTCTGACCTTGTTCAGAGCTGTTCCTCTCATTCTTACCCCGTTTTTCCCTGGCTGAAATTACCTCTGTGCAATCAGTTTTTTCCTCCTTTAATATGATCAGAGAAGTATTAGTGCCATTTGCTGATGGTTTTGGCCTTGGCCAGCAGGGGGTCTGTCCTGGAGGCAGCTGGCATTGGCTCTGTCAGACATGGGGGAAGCTTTTGGCAACTTCTCAGAGAAGCCAACCCTGTAAGTCCCCACCCTGCTACCAAAACCTGGCCAAGCAAACCCAATTCGCATGCCAAGGTGATGATTTTCCCTCTTTATTACTCTTTATTTTGTTCAACACAGCTATTGTAAATTGCATATTCCTTAAATTTTTTACATTTTGTGTAATTTTTCAGTAAGTGCAATTTTTATATTTGAAATTCCAGAGGACCCAAGCATAAGCAGAATTTCACTATGATAGGTGTTGAATGACAAACAACCACTCTATCTCAAAATCAAATGAATGAAATGGTTTTATATACAATTATCTCATTCAGTACATATAAGGATAAATTGGCAACCCATTATGTATGAATCCTAATGACAATGAAAATATTGTCCAAGTTTTACATGAATTTATTAAATTCTGATATTTCTCTTTTTCTTTCTTTCTTTCTTTCTTTCTTTTTCTTTCTTTCTTTCTTTCTTTCATTTAAGCTTTTCTTAGATATAATTTTAACAGGAACTATAAAACTTTTTCCCCAGAAGTACTATTTGTTCAATAAGAGTGAATGAATGCACATCAAATCCTGCTGGCTCTGACAATAACCCTTAATGTGAGGTTTCAGTTAATAGTTTCAGATGTACCTGCCATCCAGAATATAAGGAGCCATGTAGTGAAATTGCCATAAATCACTGTGTGGCTGGACTATGTCAGAATGGATCACAATTCAGTGATCTCCCTGGAGAATTTAAGTGTCACAGCCTGACTAGTAAAAATCACTTTTGTCATGAGGCATTTGGGTTTGTCAAAAAGAAATGTCTCAAGAATGTAAATGTGGCATTTAAAAAAATTTAAATATTCTCTTGCTAGATTTTCCTTATCTAAACTTATGAAGTATCTTTTGTATATCTGTAAGAAAAGAAAAAGAAATCAAAATTTGCTCATTTCTTTTTGTAGGAAATACTAAATATTTTTAAGTACTCCAACGAAATCTCTTTTGATGAGAAACCTTATACATAACCAGATTTATAATATTAAAATTGAGCCCTGAAACCACTACCTTCTGTTTTTCAACTTAGTATAGTGACTTTATAAGTAGATTGGATTGCTCAAAGCCCAATAATCCATGTTGTAATACTTCAATAATTAATTCAAAACACAGAAGTAAAAGGACACATAGGTTAAGACCTTTATTTCAAATCTATAAAATTATCAATAATAATTTTTATTTCATCAAGGAAAAAAACCTGTTGGCTTTTCTATATTCATTATCTCTATTTTGGTGGAAGTCACACATGCAACAACTATAGATATATCTATGCACAGCTGATACCATCATTGATCAACATTTTCATTTTATTTCTTTATACTAATTTTTTATATTAGGTTTATGTAGTACTTCATTATGCAGATGTGAAGAGCTATTTACAAAGGCAAAATGGGAGACAAATTTTGAATGGCAATCAACAAGGAGGAAAACTTCAGCTGTGCAAGAATGTTGCACAGCTGGTGTTTAGGCTGGAATTGAAACATAGCTTAAAGTCACCTTTCTGCATCTACTGATTTAGAAATGAAAATGACTGCATGTGTTGGGCAGCTTTAATATGCATTGCCTTGTATTTATGCCTCAAAGGGTTGTTCAACAAGCCAGAATTCGTAAAGTGCAGCATGTTCCAGCAATTTACCCTGATGGTCAGAAGCTGCTGTCTTCCTTCATGTAACAAGATGTTCAAAAGTTAAAAATTCTTCCAGATCAGGAGGTCTTCAGTCATGCCTTAAGAACAGGGTTTCCATTTCCTCTAGTTTAAAGACTAGGTCCACGCAGTACTGAACTTATGAAATTTTGTAATTATTTACTATAGTCAACTGCACTTAATAAACACTATTAAAACTAGGTTATGTTTAGTTTTGAAAGCTATCATGGCATATAGTAGGAATGCAGATTTATTTGAAAATTTTTGACCAAAGAGTCTTCCTCGTTATCTAAAAATTTGACTAACACAATGTCAGAGATAAGGAACCTCAATGGTACACTGGAATCTGTCATGGCAATACCTATGCTGCTGAAGCATGACATTGCTTTATAAATATATTTTTAAATTAAATGTGAAGTTCAGATCTTCAGCCAGACTTAGCATCTAAGTTGTAAGACACTGGAACTCATTATATTTAACTCACTGAATCAAATCTGTGGTTTAAATCTTTAGTGGCTTTTCACACTGCACTTGTTAAATTATAATAAATTGGTCTAGTCTGTTTTGATCTTTGTTGCACTAAAAATATTTAGAAAATTTTAAGTGCTCAGCTAATAGGAGACCAGAAAACTGTACTTCTTATGCTTTAGCTCACTAAGTTTTTAGACCAAAATGTCTAAAATTTGAAACTTTGTGTTTATATTCAGCATTTGGATACTAACTCCACAAATATGGATTGAGTTTTCAACTGCTTTATATCACATAGTTAATATATTAATGTGGTTTGAAAAAGAATCAGTCTAACAAAGAATATTTTCTTGCAACTATTTATTGTGTATGTTCAAAAACAAAAGTTCTGTCATCAATGAAAATTATTATTATTTCCTTGATGCCCATTGTATTTTGAAGGGTTTTTATTATAATTTGAAGTACAGCTTTATCACTGACTTTATAATTATGACTTTGTTCCATTTAGAATTGTTTTGTATATGAAACTGAAACTTTCAAGGAAATTTGAATATTTTACGCTATTCTAAATAAGATTTTAAAACATAAGAACAGTACACATTTAATTGGTCTATCACTTGTCTATTTTCTCAGATTTACTTTAATAAATTTCCTAAGTCTTCTGTTACTCTATTTCTCAACAGGTTTTACTGGTGAATTATGTGAAGCTAATGTTGCTGCCTGCCTATCACAACCATGTGGGGCCTCCAGCATCTGTAAAGACACTGTGGGTGGCTATCTCTGTTTCTGTGCACCTGGATTTATAGGTAAGTTCATAGAAGTGCTGTTTAACGTGTTTCAGTTAGTCCTAAACAAGAGAATAAAAGTTTGTTCAAAAGTAGCAATAGATAATTTAGCAGTATGCCTCTGATTCAGGCAGAAACAACTTTTGTTTCCTGACACACAAAAGTACTTGGCTGAGTAAAAGTATTCAGCTGTAAAAATACTGGCTACAAGGGACTATTTCCACTCCAATTACTCTTTATACTATTTTAGACATGGTGTTTGTCTTACACTGATGTGATTTAAACTCCCAGCCATATGCAAGTTGGCCTTAATTTAACTCCTTTGTGCTTTCTGTAATAATAAGGCTGCACTAACAGGGTCTCAACTGCCAAACATACATCCAAGGTCCTGGGCAGGTTTGAGTATTCATGTTTGCATCTACCCTGCAGACCATTGTCATTACACTGACTAGATTAAAATTATTTTGTCTATGTCAGCATACTGACATGGTATTTTCAGATACCAGTGTAAAAGAAAAAATCTTTCTAGATACATGTACAGATATTTTTGATCAACCATAGGGTGAAATAATCAAGGGCAGTAGGAATTCCCTGAGTGGCAGATCAGCTGTGCTACCCAGATCCATCCTGTCTAACTCCACGGACATTGAGAGGACTCCAAAAGCAGGAATAGGATGACACTAAAATCTCCCTCAATAGTCAAGGAGGACACAGACAACCAGAGGAATTGAGATTTTGAGAAGACTATATACCTCTTAACTTGCTGTTCTGATCTTTAAAACAAAGCCACAAATTAATACATTAATTAAAAAATACAATGGAGAAAGAGTGTATTATTTTTTTTCCTTGGAAACCATATTTACATTTGCAATGTTTTATGAAAACTCAAGGCTTTCTTGCCCTTAAAATATGAAAACATGCAAGTTTTTGTTTACATCTGTAAGGACTCCATAAAATCTTTGTTTAACATTATATTCATTCGGCTTTTTTCCTTTAATCAAAAAGAAATAAATTCCCCAAAGACAATTTATGGTTCATTGTTAAAAGCTTCCTGTACCTAAGCTCAGTTATTTCATTTTGTTGTTGCTACCTGTGCTGATGATTCACCAGTTCTAATGAAATTAATCCTCCATTTATTTCAAGGTCATAACTGTGAGATTGAAGTGGATGAGTGTCTTAGTGACCCTTGCCACAATGGAGCTACTTGTGTTGATCACCTGGATGCCTTTAGTTGCATCTGTCAGGATGGATTTGAAGGTAAAAAAAATCCAAAGAACAATAACTTTGTAAACCTACTCAGAGATTTACACCATTTTTTTAACATATCAGATGAAATGCATGTGTTCACATATGGGTGTCATATGAAGTCATAAATATGTCACTTAGAAGAAGCATATCTTGACTAAATTACCCATTTTGTTTTCATGATAGCATGGAACTAGGTGTTTTCTGCTAACTGGTGTCTTGGCTGTTGAAAATGGATCTGTAGTGTTCAGTGAATTCTGAAAATTGGAGATACTTTTTTCTGCAAGTTTTTAAAATATTTCAAAGCTTTAATATCCTCAAATTGAGAAAAAATCCAACTATGTGGTAAAGGTTTTGGTTTTTTCATATTTGTACAATTTATATGAAAAATTTATTACTTTTGATAAGTGGGTGCATTAATAGCTGCAGCTATGCTTTCAGCTTAGATAAGGAATTTAAAGTGTATCCATTTTCTTTTTAAAGCTTCATTTTTAAAACATCATGGATATTTAATCATTACAATACAAATCAATCCATAATTCAAATGTCCCAGTGCAAAATAGTAATTTCTACCACTCATCCATTCAGAAGAATTATCACTTACATTTTTATTTCTTTATATGCTTTTAACTTGCCAAATCATGCAATTGATGCAATTTTTCAATTATCCTTCAAATGATAAAGAATTTGGTTCACTGAAAAATATTAGCAATGAAGTGTTTTTATACTTTGAGTAGTTATGTGGGGTTTTTATAGTCTACATTGGATTAAATTTCCTTCTTGTCTATAACAGATTTCTTTTTCATAGTTTTTTGGGAGTACATCTTTTACCTTATTGTGAACATAGGAAGTATTTCCTCTCATACCACTGCAATGCTGTCTATTATACTTACTGCAATAAAGTTTCTGTTCTTCTATATTGATATAATAAAAAAAAAATTCTGCTTTAAGCCTTAGTTAACTGTTTGATTACAGTACTTTTAACATTTTTGAAAAATCAGTGAGAAAATTAAGTATTCAGAAGATGAACATCTGTCATAAACACCGAGACCTGAATATTAAAAGGGTGTCAAATAGATTCTGATATGTGAGTTATATTCAGTTAAAATAAATGTTGGTCCTTACCTAAAGGTGCCATGGAATAACTTCTTTCCCCTTTCCTTGATTCTATATTCATAGGTACAACTTGTGAAGCAAATATAAATGAATGTCAGTCTTCTCCTTGTCTTCATAATGCATCATGTGCAGACCTTATTGGTGGCTACAAATGTGTCTGTGTACCTGGTTTTACTGGTGAGTTGTTTTCATAGCAAACCTTTTTTTTTCATAGCCAGGTAGTCCACAAAACATCCATTAAGACATTATTGACTAATTTGCTTGTGTTTTATTGTAATTTCTCTTTATCTGCCCTGGTCAAATGTTTAATTTGCATTCCAACTAACTGGAACACTGACTGCATCTGTAAACCGCATAGCACAAGATAAATTAATCTGCATTTAAAAAGGCCTTCAAAGCTTGCACACATAAGGAAGACTAGTTACCATTTAGCAACTCAGAAATAAGTTGGTATGTATTTGTGGTTATAACAACAAAATGGATGTTGAAATTAGTAGTGTGGCTGTTTGTTTGGCTGATGTATGTTAGCTTATCCTCACAAGTTGCTTGAGATTTTTATGGTGCAAATTAATTAGAAATTGGCACCTGATTTTTTAGTAAGTGTTCAAAACTTTCATCTTTTCAAAGGTGCAAGATGTGAAACAGATATAGATGAGTGTGCTTCATTTCCCTGCAAGAATGGAGCCACCTGCATTGACCAACCTGGTAATTATTTCTGCCAATGTGTGGCTCCGTTTAAAGGTAATGAACACCAAGGGAGAGGGGAAAGCAAACATAATTAACTTTATAAGGCATTTCTATCACTTTTTAAAATGCATTTCAGTGTTCCCACAGCATTAATAGTCCTTCACTTCCCCAAACAAAGCTTTCAAAGTGACCAGCCATATATATGCCTTCAGCTGCATCTAAGGTGAAGGGAACATTGTTTATACATCTGCTAGGTGTGTTTCTTTATTAAACAAAATTGATACTTTAAAATCAGTTTGTTAACAGAATAAAATTGCTTTCGTAGGTTATAGGAGGTATGTACCCATTAAGCTGCCATCACAAAGAACAGTTGATTTTCTACGCAGTTTTCTCTCTAATTCTATTGGCATTCTCTACATTATTTTATCATTTTTAGAAAGCAATTTATAGCTATCCTGGAATCCAGAAACTGTGTGATTATTTCTTATGATGCTTTTAAAAGAAATACACTTAAATTGCAAAGTTATTCTGACAATTTTCCTATAAATTTTTCATATAAATAAAATTTTCAGTTAAATTTAAACACTTACTGCTGAAATAACTTAAAGAAACAAATCGTGTGGTGTTCTTGAGCAAATATAGTTCAAGTGATAGCCTCAATTAAAAGCACCTATTGATTTGTAAATTAAATATAAACACATTTTTCCTCCAGCAGTTCAATATAATGATACTTACTTAGGATTCCAGAACAATCATTAAAAGACAATTTTCCTGGTATGTTGAGACAGCAGGACTTTTCCCCTATAGGGAAGATGGCTGAATAAAATTCATTTTTCATGAGCTCATGAACAAACACTCATGTTTGTTCTTAATATTTTAATTAATGGTCAAAATTTAGTTTGTCATATTTGTTAGTTTTAATTTATGTTCTTCTGAATAAAATCCAGTACAGTAACAAGTAAATGAATACTGCATTATTAGAATTGCCTCTGTGCAGGAAGATGTAAAATAATTTTCAGTACATGGTTAGAAATACTGGTCTCTTGAGTACATCTTGCAAAAGGAACCGGATTTGCAGCAGATTTTGGTATTCATTTAGATATTTAAGTAAGTAATTAAAAATTCAGAAACTCAACCTTTCTGTAGTCATCCATCAACAGACTAGCAGTGTCTCATATGCTTTATGGAAAAGGTAAGTCCTGCTGGCAAGACTCATAAAATGTAACTGAGATCCTCTGAGAACATTATAGGAGGAAGTAGTTAATGGCCTGCTGTGCCACTGAGACACTCACAAGTCTATAAGGCCAGATGGGATCCACCTGAGGGTACTGAGGAACTGCCAGAAGAGCTCAGCAAGACACTGTCCATCATTTGTCATCAGTTCTGGCTAACTGGGAAGGTCAAAAAGGACTGGAGGTTGACCAGCATGATGCTTATTCTCAGGATGGGTTCGAAGGAGGGTTTGGGGAGCTACAGGCTTGTCAGTCTGGCCTTGGTATCTGGCAAGGTTATGAAACAGATTATCTTGAGTGTGATCACGACACATACAGGACAACCAGGGGATCAGGCCCAGATGTGTGGGTTTAGGATAGACAGGTCCTGCTTGACCAACCTGATCTTTTTTAACCAGATGACCCACCTGGTGAGTGACAGCAGGGCTGTGGATGTTTTCTACCTGTACTTCATCAAAGCCTTTGATACTGTCTCCAAGAGCATACTTGTGGAGAAGCTGGTGATCCATGGCTAAGACAGGCCCACTCTTCACTGGGTTAAGAACTGGCTGGATGGCCAGGCTCAGAGAGTGGTGGTGTATGGAGTCACATCCATGTGATGGGCTGTCACTAGTGGGGCTGCCCAGGACTCAATATTGGACCCAGTCCTGTTTAGTATCTTTGTCAATGATCTTTGTGAAGGGTCTCAATCACTTTGCAGATGACACCAAATTGGGTGGGATTGTTGATCTGTTGGAAGTTAGAAAGGCTAACTTCCAGAGGGATCAGGACAGGCTGGTTCAGTATGCCGAGGTCAGTGTTATGAAGTTCAATAAAACAAAGTGAAACCCTATTCATCCCTACAGGCTGAGTGTCTGGAAAGCTGACCAGCAGAAGAGAACCTGGGGTAGACAGAGCTGGAACATGAGCCAGTGTGTGTGCCCAGGCGGCTAAGAAGTGCAGTGAAATCCTGGCCTGTGTCAGCAATAGTGTGGCCAGCAGGACCAGGACAGGGATTGTCCCTCTGTACTTGGCACTGGCAGGGCCACACCTCAAATCCCTTGTCCAGTTCTTGGCCCCTCACGGCAAGAAAGGCATTGAGGGGCTGGAGTGTGTGCACGTGAGGGCAACAGAGCAGGCGAAAGTTCTGGAGTGTAAGTCATACCAGGAGGGGCTGAGGGAGCTGAGGTTGCTTAGCTTGCAGAGGAGGAGGCTCAGAGGTGATCATATAACTTTCTACAACTTCCTGAAAGGAGATTGTACCAAAGTGGGGGTTGGCCTCTTCTCCCAAGCAGATATCAACAGGACAAGAGATGAAGCAGGGAAGGCTCAGGTTTAACACCAGAAGAATTTCTTCACTGAAAGGGTGATTAAGCACTGGATAGGCTGCTCAGGAAAGTACCAATATAGCCATCCCAGGGGGTGTTCAAGAAAAGACTGGAAATGGCACTTGGTGCTGTGGTTCGATTGACAAGGTGGTGATTGGTCAGAGGTTCGACTCAATGACCTTGGAGGTCATTTAGGTCAAACGTAAATGATTCTATGACTCCATTCTATGATAATATTTTTGGTACTGGATGTCTGAGGTTGTTTACTTCTTTACAACTTTAGTCAACACCTCCCAATATCAAATTCTTATACTGATTTTGTCTAGATTTATATGGGTATAAATAAAAGTAGATTAGGTTTATATGAAAATGCTACCTCTGTCTCACACCATCTGTTTATTTAGTGTTAAACTGCTGTAAATGTAGCCTTTAACAGATTCACAGTAAGCCAACATAATGTCTAGTTAAACTATGTTTTCTAATTGTCTGGATATATTCAGGGCATTTTAATGAACAGCTTTGTGTGCACTAATTACAGATTACAGAATCACTTAGTTAAGAAAGTATGTGCATAATGTTAATGGCAAAAATTATACAGGAGCGCCTGTTTTGGTTTTGAGTATTTTCACAGATTTTCTTGCTTCTGATATTCTTAGTGGAAAACAATAAATGCTGTATTATGAATGTTGTCATTTACCTGGAAACCAATCTGAAGATCTATTTCCATAGAATATTGCAAGGATTTGATTGTTCCATCACAAAATCTGACTTGAAGGGCATGCACTCTTATTAGGAACATAAATCAGGAACATGTACCAGTTGATCAGGAGATGTATAGCAGATGCCCACTATATAGAATGTGGAAATAAGGAATGATGATTCAGAGCATGATTTGGGCATTTGGGTGCATTCATACAAAAGATTGTCAGATTAAGCTAGAAATTGATTCTATATATAGAAACTGGTTTACATACATTTATCTTGCTTTTTGTTTTATTTCCTTGACTATTTTTATTTGTTTATTTTAACAAGGAGACTAAGGAAGATTATGACCAGAAAGTTTTGATTTTTTCTTTTTTCTTCCCCTTCATTTCCTCATGATGTTTAAGCAAATTTTTGCTTTCTTCCCATTTCAAGTCTTGTGAGAACAAGATAGCTGTTATTCATTTTATACATGTGACAAACTTTATAATATCCTGAATTGATACTTTTATATTTTAAAAACTTTTATAAAAGCTTTATATAAATATGAAAATTAATCAGAAATTTAATCAAGGTATTACCGTGTACTCATAGTTTCTTGTATTTTTCTTGGGAGGAGCAGTGGGTTTCTTTGTTTGGTTTTTTCAAAGCACAGATTTGTCTACTTAGAAAAAATGTTTTAACTCATTCCATTGGGTTGCATAGAATAATGGAAGTCATCAAAGGCTTCTAAGAAAATTGATACTTGGGCAGTGATATATATATCTAAATTTTTCATCACATGTCTGTAGTCCAGGTTGTGAGACTTAACTGTACATGTCTGATATGTGAATGAAGTTCTACTTCTCCTGTGGGCACCAACTCTTTTTTTTAGAAAATCCAATTTTCATAATGTGAATGGAGAGTTATATCTTCTGATGCTGCTGGTATAACCCTAACAAAACTAATGCATTCTTCTCTACCAGTGTTCCCCTGAGAGATGATTTCCTCCCAGGCAGTGTAGATCATGGTCTTTCTATAAATTCTAGTATTTCATTGGAATTTTTGCCCCTGAAATTACTACCTTTGACTTTCCAAATGTTCAGACGAACACCTTGAGGGTACTAGCAGTCCACCTATGCATAATTCAAGAGAAAACTGAATGAACCTATAAGACTTTCAGATATGAAATAACAACCTTGTCAACATCTAATAATGTTCTAAATACTAAATATGATAGCTGAACTATTTTCATCCTATTTCAGCCAAGTTCCTTGTCCTCGTGGAGTTGAAAATTGATTTTCTGTTTTCCAAAATTATTAAGTTTTATCTGTAGTCCTGATATGGTACAAAATAATGAACTTAATATTCCCTGTACTTTTACATCATAATTCTTTTGACCTTGATTTGGAGAAGCTCAAGATTTGACTAACAGAAGAAAATCTATGCCTTATTATGTTATTAATCTGGTGAAAGAGATTCCTGTGTAATACCACAGAAATCCTAAAAGTTACTGGGCTCCTCTGAGTCTGTGCTGTGACTAAGGTAAACAGAGAAAATAATATGGCATCTAGGTCTGCATAATATGCTTTTGCCATTTATAATAGCTATCTATGGCAGAAGTCCTGTATGTGTTTGTGAATATGTTTTAATTAATCAGACATGACAATCCACATATAAAAGTCCAGTTCTTTGTTTCTGTTGGCTTTCAGAAGTGTTCTGCCACTAAGCTGTTTAGTACAAGTCATTATCACACCTCATGCTTTAAAGCTGGAATGGCTGTGCTGCCACTTACATACACTGCAATGTGATGTTCTTTACATATAAGACTCATCCTTAATATGTCTGGTACAGTTGCTTCTGCTTGGTTGTAATATATTAGTACCTGAAAATATACATTTCAGAAATGACTCCACTTCCACCTGTTCTGTGTCATAAATGAGGTACAACAGTGATAGTCATGTATATCAGAAATTTTGTATCAGTGGACGTTCTGAAGTTCTTCAGAAACAGAGGAGAGAGAAGCTGTTGCATTTGCTGCTGACAAGCAACTGGAACTGAGAGAAGGAAGGAAGATAAACTTGATTTGGATGCTAGAAAAATAAAATATTTTAATATTCTTAATATTATTAAGAGTTTGATTCCATTAGAGTGTCCTTGCTGGGAAGCTATTATACTAACTTTTCTATTGTGATATTGATTCTGAAATTGAAGTCTTTCTATAAAACAATCACAGTTATTAGAGAATTGATGTTAAGTCATTGGGCAGAGAGCAGAAAAAGTGAGAAACATGATAAGGCTGTGTCTCATTTAGGGGTCCTAACAACTTCACAGAAGGTAGAATGAAAGCTCCCATAGCTCTGTCAGAAAACACTGAGATGTCCCATTAAAAATTCAAATATATTCAAAACCACTGCAATTAATAAAGCTATAGCTTTGTCTACATTCCTATCCATGCTGTTTTTTATTGGTGGTTTTAGTGTTTTGTAAGAACATTGAGAATACTCAAATATTCTTTTAACTGTCAAGTTCATAGTAATTTATGAAACCTTATTGTTCAGAGCTTTGAAATGCCAACATTTTTAAGCCACATCAGTGAAGTTACTCACAACTATCAGACAACAGACCTCACTGAGAATGTAGCAGAGCGAGTTTGCCCCTGTATCAGGCAAGCTGCTTTTCAGCATTCTTATCATGCACAAGGTGAATGATCTCACTACAGTTTCTAGACCAGCTCATTTTTACAGAGGATAAAGTAAAACTTAAAAGGCTGGTTTTTTCTTCTTTGGTATTATTGATAACTAAGAGCAGATCTTGCAGTCCCACACCAGGACTGCAAATTTTCCCTATTTTCTACACATGTATTTAAGGCAAAGGTGAAGCTAAGAGTATTTCTGTGACACATGGACTGAGCTAGTAATCTGCTCTTCCCAAAGAAAGCTCAGGAAGGAAGAAAGCATTAAAATTCTAGTTTCAATTAGAGACTGTATATTGAATATGTGATAGTCCTATGAGAGTTGGCATGATATTTTTTCTTTTAAAAAAAAGAGAAAAAACACCAGTTGTTTAGTAACTTGTTTTTAATAAATGTAGCAAAGATTTTTATTGTTTGATCCAAATTATTTACATGACTCATTTCAAAAACTGCACTGCATGTATTTTGTCTGGATGTTGCTAATAGGCATGACCTTTTAAACCAAGTATACACAATTGTAGAGGAAAATTGAAATTCAGTTCTGAGGAAATGTCTACTTATTTCTTGCAGCCTTAATGACACGTCTCCAAATGTGTTCCAATTAAGATCAAAGCAAAAATGGTAATTGACCATCAAACATGTTGCGAAAGAAAGTAAACTAGTAAGAAAGGCAACTCAGCAGAAAAAAAAAGCTTAAGTCTATCAAAAAACAAGAGTAATAATGAAGATTTCATCACAGGACACTCTATTATGAGAACAGCTAATTACAAAACAGATAATAAGTAAGAAACGTAAGTGCTCATGAAGGCAAAAAGCTGGAGTGGAGATAATGGAGCAATTACTTTTCCAGTCTCATAGGCCAAACCTCAGTCTTTCCTGTGCCAAGCCCTATGCAAACAGGCAGGTTTGCAAGACCTCTGGCTCTTTCTAGCATAACTGTGTGTTAGACCATAAACCACTATACTCTGTTCAACATCAGGTTTTATCTTGTTTTGCCACTCTCTTGACACTGAACAGCCAAATAAAATTTTATTAAGGGGAAAAAATGAAACTGATGCATAGATACATGAAGGGCAGTCTGCATCACATAGGAGATTTTTGAGGGAAGAGAAGCAGTGTGTCCATAGCCGGGCTATATTACCAAGAAAACATGCATTGCCTTTGAACAATAAAGGATATGTAATGCCTGAATGGAAATCAGTATGGGCTGGTACTTTCTTTTGGCTCATTTATGAAGTCACTGCAGGATTTTGGAATTTTTTTCTGATATTTCTATTCCATTTTGTATTGTTCATAAAAGCTGCCATCTAAATGAATACTCTCATCTGCTTATGTCTCCAAAATGAAACAATTCAGAAAGAAAGCCTTATCCTAGCCATTTCTAGTATCTATTTAGGGGCTTTTGGGTATGTTAGATATCCACAAAAGCCTGGCAGTTATGCCGAGGTCTGTAGGAGAGCTGTGACCTTTCAGAACAACCCTGAGAACACAAAGGCATTTCTAAAAACTGTGCTTGCTTAACTCTGTCCATACAGATTCAGCAAGGTAAGTGCTGCAGTTTCAACTCTAATTTAGTTTGCAACTTGGGACACATCTTGATCCACAAGAAAAATTCTCTAAGCCTGTACAGCCATGAGTAATCTGGGAATATTTTGTGTGTAAATCCAGTCACCTGCAACCGTTAAGGGGTTTGAATTTCATCAGTCATTCTGTGAGAATGTTGTTCAAGATCTCTATTTGGAGGGCAGATTTAAGTTATGGATATGATACAAGTTCAATTCATTGCAAATGGAATTCTGGCCCTTATTTTTCCAGAAAGTATGTGCAAAGCATCATTTTTAAAGACTTAAGACATGGTGACCTTTTCCAGGGCTGACCTGCAAATTATGAAGGCATTGCTGCTCCTCAAAGATCAATTTACTGAATTTCAGAGGGGTATTTTTCACTATTGATGCAAATGTTTTTAGCTTCATTTTTCTACATAGTGAACCTATTTATGGCATAGGGTCATCTGCCAATACAGAAACTAAAAGTAATAAAATTATAATCTTGGTATCAAATGCTATAAATAATATCTGTCTAATCACTCAAATTTTAAGAAAATGAAAATGTGATCTTGGAGCAAAGAGTTTGACCACCAGAAATAAAGGTAGCCATTATTTCAATTCATTATTGACATCCACAAGTACTAAATCATAAGGAAAACATAAGTTTGATATAAGTTTTCTGTAAGTTTTCCACACCTAATATTAATTTCAGTGGAATGCTATTGCAGATAAAATAAATAATGAAAAGAAAAGCATTCCCATATATTTCAGTCTGAAATAGATTTTTATTAATTGTTTTCCTTTGTGGAATTCTTCTTTTGATTTCTGAGAAAGAGTGAAGCATGTTTTTATGTGAAATTCACAAATGTGGATACAGATATATCTTCATTGTTTATACATTATAAACTTGCATATTTTGAAGAAAAAACTGCATCTAAATAATATTCAACTTCTACTTCCTTCTATTTTTACAGAAATTTATACAGGTATGGAGCAATAATATATACCCCTCTGTGTGATCTTCATTCTAAAATTTGTGATGTGGGTCTTTCTCATACTCTGTTTTGGCACTGTTGCATGCTCTGCATTATCATATATAATTAAGAAAATGTATTTTTACTTGAAAAGTGCTAAGTATTTTTTTTTCAAATATTCTTCCATTAAAAATAAAAAAGTATATGATTTTCAATTAGTATGGATTTCAGAGAAAATGTCTTTTCATTGTTTATACACAGAATCTCAAAGCAATTCCTTTAATGGAAAGTGAAATTTGGATTCCAAAGAAAAGAATGGATTTCCTATAAACTTGAAGTATAAGAAAACACTTGTTAAGTTTTTAAAATATTATAATACTCAGCTTAATTTCAAGTAATATAAAAATATGCGTGCTTCTCTTATTTTTTCTATTTCTTACCCATTTTCAGGGTACTTTTGGGGGTTTTTTATTTACTTTTACTAGCCTTTAATCATCTCAGTTGTGGAAATGTTTTCTTATGACCCATAGCAGATCAAGGCAAGCAGGCAGTTTTTAAAATTATGGCAAACTTAGAGGTACATCTAAGCTTCTCAAAGTTTTGAACTTTTAGTGGAGACAATTTTATCTTTAACAATGAGACATTTAATATTTACAGTTGCAAGGAACTCAGATTTTATATATCGAACTTCTTGCTCATTAGTGTTCCTGGGATTTTATGTCAAGTCTATGAAAGCCTTTAGGAGCAAGAACTACTGAGCTGTGTAAAGGTGATGAAAACAAAACCACATATTTCTCTGAAGTGATCAAATAACTTTTGAATTAAAGTTTTTGTATCCACTTATTTCAAAAGGATAATCTTGGGAAAATCAGTAAGTTTCATATAGATTGGGGGCAGGGATTGAGGGGATGGGCAGGCATGTCTTTACATAACTTTATAGTGCCTTTGAACACTGGGTTATTTCCCATAACTAAATATATTTTTATTTTTATTGTAAAGAATTCAATTTGTCTAATTCATCTTGGAAAAGGGTAGTGATTAATTTCAGTGTTAGAAGAGTCTTTCAGCTCTGTTGTTAAAAGATAAGTTAAAAAGGACTGAAACAATGCCATTGCAGTGACATTATGATCACAAAACCACAGCGCTGGTGCTGCTACCTGCTTGCTAGTTCTTGAAAGTTTCTTGTCCTCATGAATGTGTATTTAACACCATTACCAGACTTCTTGTTATAATTTAGGAAATTGCCATCCAAATGACACACTTGTTTTTCTGGTAGATATTTTATTTTCACTATATTGTCATAATTGTACCATCAGTCTGAAATGAGATGCATTTTGCAGGCCATAGTTTTACAGCAAAATGCTGAATTTGAAAACTGTTGTCAGATTTCATTCCATAAAATGTTAGTAGCAAATGTTTTATTTATTAGAATATTTTCCTAAAAAATGACAACATTGAAGAGATGTCACTTTTGATTATAGGAAACTTCAAACTGCACATCAAAACCTTTCATGTACACATTTATGCTGAGCAAATAAAACAAATAAATATCAATAGTTTCACATAAAGAAATAGAAATTTATATCAGGCAATTTATTTTCTGTGTAATTTTTATGAATTAGGCTTTTGATTTTTAGCAAGAGCCTTAAAAGGACAGTCTATTTCAGCAAAATAAAATCTTTTTTCAGCGTCCATTTATGGTATTTAGAAATTCTACCCTAGAAGTATTATAAGCAAATACAGTAGAAAAGGAAACATTAATACCAGCTGAATGAATTTTCTAAACATGCATTGTGCTCCGCACTCCTAAACAAAAAAAAGAGAATCTTATCCAAATAAACTACTCATGTTTTGATATACGGTATGCTCATAGACAAGCATAATATATCTTATTAGTATATGCTTAAATGTAGATTAATACATATGATACTTACTGCAATATATTGTGCAATTGTAAAGGAAATTGTCCTTCAGCTGGCTGTTTAATTTAATTATTTGTGCATATACTTCTGAGGTTTGTTCAAGTTTATTCTAATAGAGAGGCCTTTAGTTGCCCATTAAAGACAATCTATTATTGCAATCAATAAAATGTAGCCAAGAATTAAACAAGCAAAAAGATTAAATCTGTCTAAAGGAAATTAGCACAGTTGTGAAGACTACCTGAACTTAATTAATTAATGAACTTCTGTGATGGATTCTTTCACATTTCATCTGTTGGACATTCTCTTTTTTTTCATTAAACTGTTTAATGAACATTACCTCTTTACTCTGAATTTAAAAATTCTGATACATCAGGAAGAGAAGACAGTTTATAATCTGTTTTCCTGGCACAGCATTCCTTTCTGTCAACAAACACAGACCTGCTGCTTCACAAACTTTTCAGATAAAGTGAGAAGTTTCATGTTTAGAACAAAATAGATGTATTGAAATCAATCAGCTACAGTAAAACATTTGTACAAAAATATTTGTACAGAAATTCTTTAACAAATATTTAGAAAAGAGAGAAAATGCTGAAAACTGCGTTAAGATTAAGCTATTTTTATTTTAAAAATTAACTTACAGCCTGTTTGCTGTTTTAGTTATCCTTAATTATACATCTTTTTTACAGCTTTGTAAAAAATGCTAGTATGAGAACAACAGCAACAAATGAACTTGTTTTGCAAGTGTGCAACCGCTACTGCCTACTCCTATCCAACTTACTCCTTTCCACCTTTAATTTTTGTGTGAATATGCATTTTCAAAAAAATTCTACACTAACTCATCCAATTTTATTTTCTTGTTTTCTTGCTTCTTGTATTGATTAGCATTAATAATTAATTACTTGACAAAAATTTATTAAGATAATATCAACAGTTGTGATTCTCTGAGTAAGGGAATAGTCTTATTGGTCTCAAGACTGATAGTTAAAAAACTAATTGATTCAGGGAAAAGAACTGAGTGAGATGGACAGAGCCTTATTTTTTTTTTAATTTTTTTGTTTTACCAATCATCCAGTTAAAATGGGAATAAAACTTTTGCCATTTCTGAAAGTAGCAGACAAGAAGATTTCTCATGCAATGTTATGCATGAAAGCTGGGTGGGAGGAAAAGATATTGACTACCTAATTAAAGGGTGGTGAATATTGTTTACAACAAGGCACTAAAAAGATTATAATATTAATAGCAACTAACATCATTCTATGTGGCTTAGCCTGATTTGGTAAACTTCTTTATGGCCATGTTTTCATTTACCATTCTTCGTAAATTTCAGGTTAATTTAATTTTTTTCACTCTATTATAGTTATAATGAAAGAAGAAATTTGTTTTCCCTAAATCCTTAAAAAGGGGGAAAATCTATTTTTTGTCAAGAAATAGTTTTGGTGTAATTTCAAATCTACTCAAATTTCACTGAAATTCATACCCTTCTGGGGAGGTACCTTGAGGAAGATTCATGCTCCTGTTTGCAGAACACCGTTGGAGGAAGGAGGAGAGTGAGCTCCTCTCCACGCATCCTGGTTTAGTTTCCATGTGGCCAGGGGAAGGGCCTTGTGAATAAGAATAGGCTACACAGGAGCAGTGATTACAAAAAGAAAGGTGAATAATTTTTTCTTAGGCTCCCTGAAGGGAGAAAGCCTGATATCCACAGCAGCAGGATGGGAGGAGAAGATCAGGGTAGGAAGAGGATACACTCAGGCATGGGGAGAAAGAGACTCTGCAGCTGTGAAGGCTGGAAGAGGATTCCTTCTGGTTACTTGGGTAAGGGGTTTTATCTGGAAGGCCAAGTAAGCTGTCTGAGTCTGACACATGCATCCTCATCACTACCACTAAAACAAAGCAATAGTTGACAGATAACACACTTCTCTGAGGGAGAGTGGTACCAGGTGACCAGACCTGATCCTGGATGGGGTTTATTTCCATGTCAGAGAACTTGATGTGGGGAAGAGATCACCAGAGTTTGGCTGATTACCAGAGCTTCCTTGCTTTTGCTGCTTGTCCATGACAGCACCAATGACAATTCCAACAGATACCCAGAGCATATCAAAGGTGACTATGTGACTCCACCAGCAGGGGCACAAACTGTGGGGGCCCAGATAGGGTTATCCCAGCACTTCTGATAGGAAGATAAGCATCCTGGGGGTTAACATTTGATTAATGTCAGAGGCAAAACTTCATTGACACATCACTCAAGTAGATCAAGCAGAGTGGAATGGCAACCATTTAAAGAAATGTACACATTTCATGTGGATGTCTTCTACAGATAGCTTGGTCAAAAAAAGTTTATGAAGTCATCTTTAGGAAACAGGAAAAAAGACTTAGGAACATTAGCTCTCCTTGGGATATTACCACACTAACTTCTGCTGAAAAGACAATGTGGAAAGACACAAATAATTGATCATACTGAACTTTTTTTAAGCAACTGCAGGGTAAGAAAACTAGGGGAGATATTTATCTGTATTCTATATTTGTGAAGAAGCAGGAGGAAGTTTGGGATGTAGAGGTAGGAAACAGCTCTGGCAATAATGGCAATGAGATGATAGAGTTCATAATCTTGAGAGAAATGCAAAATTCAAGTAGCAGAATAATGATTCCAAACTTCAGTGAGCTGGTTTTCATCAACTCAGAAATCTGTTTGGCAAGCTCCCATTAGAGATTGCACTGAAGGTAAAAAGGATTTGTCTTGAGCCCACTGATTTATCCTCAAAGACCATTTCCTCAAAGCACAATTCTTTCCAATGCCCAGGAACTCAAGCAGGTGTGACTGAAAAACAGATAAATGGTCTCCTGAATGAGTGTAAAGAGAAAAGGAAGTACACAGAAGGTAGATGCAAAGGTAAAGCTGCCTCTCCAGGTAAAGAAAATTAGGTACTGCATTACTGGATCATCTGTCAGTTCCATTTAGGATTGTAAGCCATGTGTTAAGCTTATTTGTGTTATTCTACTTTGGGAATCAGCAGGGTTTTCACTCATGTCAAGCTGTTGTGATATAAATATGGAAACTTGAGGGCAAAATCTCAATGAGCCATATGGCTTCTTTTGCTGCGCAATTTCATGAATTCCAGATCTGAAAGCGCTGGCTGTTTTTAGCAGGATCATCCTGCATCAGAAAGATCATAAGCATAAAGACAGGGAACAATTTGTGTTGTTTTCTCCTCTTTTGTCAGCATCATTACTGGGATCAAGGGGTTGTTGGATTTTTTTTAACCTCAGTTCTGTTCCTACTTGTTGTACTTGTTATTAAAAGCATTTAGAATTCAGCCCTTGAATTACCATCTTACAGTAAGCAGTCAGCTCACCTACAATCCTGCTGACATTTTGGACAGTGTTTGTTTCATTATTATGAAGGCTTCTGGCAGGAGCTGAGGCCTGTGGGGGGTCTGTACTGACACAGCCAGAAGTGTCAGGGTCAAAGAGCTGTCATGGACTAACCACAGCTCCCATTCCCCATCCCCCTATGCTATTCATGGGTAAGGAGGAGGTAGAGGAGTCTGAAGTGGAGTGAGGTTGAATTTGGGAAGAAAAGAGGGGTGGAGAAGGGTGGTTTTATCCTTGTGTTTGCTTTTTACAATCCTGTGCAACTTTTAATTGGCAGTTAATTCAATCAGTTTTCTTCAAGTTGCTTCTATTTTGTCCGTGACACTGCCCATCACTGGATTAAGGTTACAGCCTTTCTGAGGTTTTTGGGGAGAAACTGCTGCAGAAAGGAATGGCTGGACAACCATAGTGGAGGCAAGGGCACTAGTGAAGTGCAGAAGGCTCGGAGCGCAGCAAACCCTCGGAAGATCCACTAGAAAGCATGGGATAGACACAGCTTTAGTAGTTATGGAAAGGCTTCAAAGGGATTCAGAGGGGCTTGTGTACAGGTTTTTACAGCCCTGAGAGTCACTAAGCACTGTCGGAAAGTAAGCCTGAAAGAACAGACCTGCCTTCAGCAGCACTGACTGAAAATGCAGGCAGATTTACAAACCTAAACCCATTTGATATCAGTTGTCTCTGCCACCCTCATTTCCATTATCAGCACTGCAAAACATGAAACAGTTTTTTTATGTTCTAAAAAATTAAGACCTTGATTTCTAGGACCTTTAAATCTCTTTTTATCTAATTATTGTAAATTAAAGATTTAGATGAGGGCATTTGTGACCCAAGATCCACAATCACACAGTTCCTTGGGTAGGCCAAATAAATGTACATAACCTGCTATACAAGAGTGTTAGTAAGCAAAGAGTACAATGGGACTGCGTGAGATTTTCTATTGTAAGGAATTTTTATAAATAAAGGAGGCATTCACTCATTATTGAATAAGTACATATTTTCAGTAAAATAACTTGTGTTCAGTCATAGATGGTAAACAGAACTATTATACAATATTACATATATTTAATTCATGTTCACTATTGTTTCACTAATGTATGAACAATTCACATGGTAGTTGTAACAACAGGTTATCAAGACAAAATAGCAGCAAGCTTCAATCAAAATTCATTTATTGTTTTTAAATGCATTCTAAAAAATTTCATTTTTGAGCTGTTCAAAGTACAAGGATTAAGAGAAAAGATGGAAGATATACCTATCTATCAAAACCTGTGAGATAGCTATTAGATTTTAAAATGTATTGTACCATATAAAGTAATATAAACAAAATATAAATTGTCTTTTTTTTTTTTTAAATAATACCAAGCAAATAGATGTTTCTGCATGGAAATATACATATATGTACCTCTGAGACCCTCCTACTCAATTTTAACCAGAGTTATAAAGAAAATAAAGCTCATAATAGACAGCAGCTGCAGGGATATATTCATTAGTTTAACACTGACAGCTTTGCCGTTTTCTTTTTCAGGTTTGAACTGTGAGTTTAGGCCTTGTGAGGCCAGCAATCCCTGTGAGAATGGAGCTGTGTGCATAGAAGAAATGAATTTGGACGTTTTTCCCCTTGGATTCCACTGCCAGTGTGTGAAGGGCTTTGCAGGTCCACGCTGTGAGATCAATGTCAATGAGTGCAGCTCTAACCCTTGCCTCCACGGATACTGCTATGACAGTGAGTTCAGTCTGGTTACTCACTTTAATGTAGGGTAGTCTTTCTCTTGAAGTGTCTGTAGCTGCTGAGCTGCTCTGGGGAGAACAGTGGATAATTTACTGAAATTTGGCTTGTCTGAAGCTTCACAGCCTGTACCAGAAGGATTATTTTTGCCAAAATGCCTCAACTCCCGGCACTGGGGTTTTTGTGTTCAGGGGGTCAGAATTGTAGCTAATGAGAAATTTTAATGAGATTTGTGCTGTCTCCTTTGATACCTAAATTAACCAAAAACATCTTATATTGCGCATTTCATGAGAGAATATTCAGGTGCTGAAAAAGAACTCACGGAGCACTTAGGCATTATACGGCATGTCATAATTCTAATCAGTGAAAAAATTCTGTTTAATTTTAAGCTAATGTAAAAGGGTGTACCTGTTTACCTTCTGCGTGTAACTGTGTTACTTACTTTTTCATTCCAAGATGTACTGAAAGGTTTTAAAAGCAACTTGATTACCCTACTATATTCTGCCTATATTGGCAGGCCAAGTTTAGTAAGGAGTACTTATTTGAAAGTTTTATAGGGCTCTTGATATCTATCTGACACTTTCTATACTTGTTAAAAAAAAAAAAAAACAAGAAAAAGAATAGTAGTAATCTTCAGAGGATCCTTAAATGCTGGCTGGAAAGCTGAAAAACATCTGAAGGTCATGTAGTCAACCCTGCACTAAGCTAGACTATTAACAGCGATAGAACATGTCAGTCAGGGATTTTTCTAGCAGAGTTTTGAAAGCCTTCAAAGAGGGACAGAAATTTCACAAACTCTTTGGGACAGTGTATTGTTGTATTGCACTAAATAGTTTATTTAGTTGTTGTTTTGCACTGGGTGATTGGAAATTTGTACTGGGTATTTTATGTCACATAGATTGGTATTTCTCATCTCCCATCACATGATCTTTCCCTCATGCATCTCTCTGCTATACCCCCGGTGGTCTGGCCCCTGGTTACCCCTCCCCTCTCAGGTCCCCTGCAAGAATGTCACGCCCTCTTTTCCACCTGGAAGGTAGCCAGAACCTGAAGTGTCTCTTCTCAAGCCAATAAACAGGACACTCGTTCCCACATGGAGAGGAGCATTTCTCATCTTTTGCTTTCGTCCATGTAAGACCGCGTGGGCCAGGGTCCATAGCTAGCCGGAGTGGACTCAAACAACAGTCCAAGAGACACGGATTCTTACAGTGTAGTCCACTGATTACCTACTTTGGCAATTCTCACACTCTTTTTGAACTGAAATTCAAATGAGCTGTATTAAAGTTCTTCATGCTGACAAAGTGCCAGTTTTTGAGGGAACAGATTGTCCTTGTGTACTCTGGCTTGAGTTTTGTCATGCGGACATTTGGGTTTCTCTACCCTATGTGCACTGGCTGCAGAAAGCTGGAATCCTAAGGAAGTTGGGAAGCTTTTAGCATATGAATAATGCTCCTGTTCTGAAGGACTAAAAGCATTTAATGAATACAGTAGCAGTGTGTGTACAGACACGATGGTAGAATAGATTCTATGGTAAATCTTAGAGATAATGAAGAACCCAGGGACATCTTTGAGGTTAAAATAAATGCAGGCCTGCAAGAAATGTGATTCCTTATGTCATGAACTCCATATATGGATGGAGCACTCTAAAGATTCTTCACCCTTTGAATTACTAATGATGAAAAGGAGACAGAATTCTTATGATTATCTTGTTATTCTTAACAAGAATCATAGAAAAATTCAACTCAAGTATGTTTTCTCTTAATATAGTGGTATAATATGAGGCATTCCTTACAATAGCAATAACTACATTAAAAGCAACCAATAAACCAAACATTGTTTACCTGCCATATCTTATTTTGGTATCATTTTAAAGATAGAATGTAATGTATTTTGTGATTGTTTTTTGATAGAAAATTACTCATTACTTAAAACATCACTTTTTAACTCATTGATTTATAACTCTTGAATCAAAATATTTCCACTGTGTAAATATTTCAGTACATGAATCTGCTTCCATATTTAAAAGGTATTTTGAGATGATGTTTTATTTATTCCAATTTTTTTAACATGTCCACACCATTTAAGTAAACCTGGTCATAATCTTTTCCAGATACTATATAACTGCAACCTAGTAAATTTACTACATTCGGTTGTTATGACTCCTAGTACTAAAGTTTAATCTCTGTTGCAGTTGTCGATGGCTTCTATTGTTTGTGCAACCCAGGATATGCAGGATTGAAATGTGATCAAGACATTGACGACTGCATAGTCAACGCTTGTGAACACAATTCTACATGTGTTGATTTACATCTGGTGAGTAGCAATTTAGCATTTTTTTTAATTAAAATGATTTTTAAGTTATCATTCCAAGACCTAAAGCAATATTTTTCTGAGTTCTAAATGTCCTCTTGATCCATACATCCACATATCAAGGGCTTTATAATCTTACTTTCCAGACACTGGTATTTTTGTTTATTTGTAATTTTATAGGCAGTGGGAAAGAGGAATGTTTTTATCATTTAAAAGCAGTTACTAGGTCAATGGGGTTATATAGGGAATTCAAAAGGCACAGAAAATTTTCTACTAGGTCTATTTGTGACCTCATTATAAGTGACAGGAATACTCATTTACACCACTTGCACTGGCTTCAAAGGGACTTAAAAAGTATCTTCCCTAAGAAAACTGATTTACTTCAAGTACTTCAGCATTTATTTTCAAAATTACACAGATATATTTGTTTCGGAGATATGAAGTGTGTTAAAAATAACATGTCTTAGAAATAAAATCATTTTTTCACCTGATTCCTCCATGAGAGGAAAGATGACAGAGATTCACATAGTGTAAACTTCAACACCAGAGGTGGCCCATGTTCTCTGTCATTCCTTCCAGGAATCTGTCAAGAAGCAATTTGTTTTCATCGTACTCAACAGAGACACTAAGATCATACAGTAAGAATATTTTCCTTAAGAAGCATTCAGGCTCTCAGAGAAATTACCAGTTAAAAAAAATAAAAAAAAAGTGGAAGAAGGGATAGCTTTTTTCTTTCTTATTCTAGTTTCTACCAGCACATTTGTGAGAATACTAAACTGATAAATGTAGAATTCAACTTATGTTATGAAGCTTAAAAGTAGGTGACTGTATATGGAATGAACTAAACAACTAATCACCAATCAAAGATCACTGAGGATGTAGGCAGCACAATCCACAGTTCAGCTTCCCATCATTTGAATCTTCACTTTGGGTGAACTGAACAACCCTGTAGGTACTACTGACTGCTACACTATTGCTGAAAGTGTTTGCAATTTCAGGAACCCTGAAGTGTATGAGAGCTGTGGGTTTTGGGGGTTTTCCTTGCTTGGTTTCTTTGGTTGATTTGCTTTTTTTGTGGTTGGTTGGTTGTTTTTGCTTGCTTGCTTGTCTTAGTACATGCATAAAGAAACTGCATTTTTTTTCTGACAAATCCTGAGGGTAACCAGCAATTGTCACTATTTCCTAAACTCGAACCAAACTTAGCTGCTTCAGAAGAATTTTCTCGAATTCTCTAATTTCCATAGATTTTTCTTACTGTACAATATTTTGGAGGCGGTTTTTTAAGATGTTTCAAGGATTAGTCAACACCTTGGACAAAATCAAGTGCTTGATATGGAGACCACAGTTTGTGGTGCTTTTGTTGTTGTCTTTGGATACTATTGCAAATGCGTATTTTTCTACCAGTAGACTGCAGTTAATATTTCAAGATCTTATACTGGACAGATATTGCCATCTTAGAGTCATGCTAGAGAGTGTTCCATGAAATAAATTTTATGCCTCCCATTCATGTGTTGTCTTATTCTGTAGGAGAGTGTGATGCAAATGTTGACATTATAGGTATTCCTAACTGCAGCTGATCTTTTAATTGAGACTGACAAAATGGAGTTTTGTTTGCAGTTTAAACAACATTCTTCCCAAAAAATAAGGTGCTGGAAGTGGAGAAAAATACAGATTTTTTATAAAATTAATCTATTTTACCCCTTGAGAATTTTGGCTATGCTTCACCAAATGAGTTGAAATGTTGATCCAGGAAAATTTAATCATTTGGGCAAAATTTAGCATGACAAAGAATAGTAGCTCAGTGCAATTTCAAACACTGTTTTATCTTTTTCTTCACATGTCTTTCATCCATTGTTTTTCCTTGACTTATTTGTGTTTATTTTTGTTCTGTAGTTCCTATATATTTCTCACCTTGTTCGTCACAGACCTATGCAATTTTGTTTTAAATGGAACACAGCAGAGCAAATCAGTGAGATCCATTCAAACTACTGTTTCTGAGAAAGCATGTCATTCAAAACATCAATGTGGATACAGCTAGCATCTACAGAAAATAAATGCTGTAGAAACTTAACAGCAAGGTGTCATATTAAACTCTGTGTTTGATCCTTTTCGGGCTTTTTCAAAAGTTTTCCCCTATGTTGTCAATATTACAGCAACCATTTATGTGAAACGATTAATTTTGATGTTGGCTAATACACATTCAAAATTTTCAGGGTTTTTTTTTCATTTCAGGATTGTTCTATGGCATTTTTAAGAGCAAAAACTTTCACTCTCAACCCCCCCCCCTCCTTCCCCAGCCAGAATAGGTTTTGCTAAGTAGAAAAGTAAGTTATTTTGAAAATAAATTGTGAATTTCTGGTATTATTTTGCTATAGTAATAATAATTTATTCTATTCAATATTTAAATTTCCCCTTCTCTATTCTTCTCCAGAGTATGCTTACTTAAACTAACACTTATATACATTTCTGAAATAACTTTCATGTGGATCATCTTTAAGGTTGAATCTAGAAAGGGACCTAAAACACTTGTTCACTAAGTGATTGCATTATTCAGTTACATGTGACTATATTATTTCATATGCTATGTCCTTCTTATTTCATTCATAATCAAAGTGTACCAAAATTTTTCCAAATAATATTATCTGTTTATACATCAAGATTCCTCAGTGATCAACAGGAAGAGGATTAATGAATTAACATATATTCATAAAAATGGAAGAAGACTCATCCCTTCTTTTTCAGCAGCTGTAAAATAACAGATAATGGATTAACTATCCTCCAGAAAATTAATTTTTAACAATACAGGCTCTCTTCACCCTCTAAAAGGTAAAAAACTGGATGATAGGAAGTAAGTGAAGCATAATAAAGGAAGATTTAAAAACAGTTGGAGACCTCAGGAGTTTCATAATTTCTGCATCAAATATCATTTTCTTTCAAAGTTATATTACAGCAGCCTTATTATACAAGTCAAAGACCAAAGATCTGATTGTGAGAAAGAATTCCAGTATGTGCTCTAATTGCAACATGTATTTCACAGACTTTACCTTGGCTCTCCAGGTGGGGGGTGGCATTAAACAACTGGACTGTGGGATGAATCACAGAACAATTAACTTTGAAAAAGATCTTCTACTAACTCTAAGTCTAACGCCTCCAAGTTCATCTCTCAGCCATGTCCCGGAATGCCACACGTACACACCTGGTAAATACCTTGAGTCATTGGTGGCTGAATCTCTTCCCTAGGCAGCCTGTTCTAATGCTTGGCACCATTTTAATGAAGACATTTTTCCTAATATCCAGTCTAAACCTTCTCTGGTGGGAGATCAGGATAGGTGAAATACAAAGTTTAATCGCACAACTACATCAGCATAAGGAGATTCTGATTTTCTACTGCATCTGAAAATTCCAGTTCTCCAAGAGTTATATACCAGCAAGATATTATATGACAGAACAAGCCAGTGTCAGTCATATTAGACCCTCTGGTGGCTTGGGAATAATTAATCAGCTACCCTTATAGAAGCTTAATTCTACAGTCAAGCAGTTCAAATACCTTTGATGCATTTTTTTCAAGGTAAGGATGAATTACCATTGTCAGAATGACTCTTGCAACATGTATGCGCCACTAACTCACTCTGTCCTTTCTGTGGGATAGTGAAGACAATAGAAAAAGAGCAAACAGAAGAAAAATAGTGGGTTGAGATAGTTTAAAAAGCAAAGCAGAGAGGAGGAAAAAATAATAAAACAAATCCTGTGATTCAAAGGCAATGGCTCACACCTTCCATGTGATCACTGATGCCCAGTCAGCATCTGAATAATGGTTACCTTATGGTAGAGTTTCACCAGAGCAATTTTCAAATTCTTCTTTAAAAAGTTAAAATAATTAATTCAAGGTATTTTTGGGGGACAAAAAGATATGTTGTCCCTAATGATTTATATAAGATCAGATCATGTATACAGTCTGTATAACACAAAACATTTTTTGGGGTATTTGCATTTAAAAAAAAGAAAAGAAAATAGTATCTTAGCAATAGCTCTGAATTAGGTTTTTGCTTGTGTTGTTCTGTATGTCAAATTATAATGCAAATACTGTCACTTTATTGTATGTGGAGACTCATGCAGAAAATTATAATAGATGTTTCTTCTAGAGCTTTGTTTCTGGAAGCTATTATTTCTCTGTACTTACCACATAGTAAAGTAAAGAAAATAAACTGTAGGTAAAGTTATAGTTATATGATAATACGTGCATTGCAATCCCATGTCCTTCTTGTCATTAACTCTCTATCCTTTTGAATTTAAAGGCAATTATATCCCTTTCAATAACATTTAATGTTATGGAAATGAGCTTTCCAATAAAACAATGGACAATAATGCTAATTTGAACTGGTAGAAGAAATATTTTCTTGTTTGGTTTCTGTTTTTAAATTGATAAGGGAGAAAAAAAGTACATATAACAAAGTGAAATCATGTAATTCAGGTCTTTTAGGAACTTATGTTCTGGGTTGTATGGAAGGCTTATGTGAAGGGTGGAGAGAGATTATTACAATTTTTTTAATAACAAAAAAAATAGAGTTGACAGATAGTTAAAATTTCAAGAACAAGTAGGTTAGCTCATTGCATAAATTTTGAAAAAGATTTGAAAAGAGCTCTGGCATTGAGGAATAAAGTACATGGCAGCTAACTGTTAACAGCTTAAGTTACCTAAAAATAAATTAGTCAGGTCTTTGGACTAACTTAAAACAATTTCCTAAATTGGTACACTACACGTAATTTCCTTGTAAAACTGAATTTTTTGTGCCTTATGCTAAACAGAGAAAAGAATAATAATGATCTCTAAAGCCTATAACTTATTTTAAAACATCGAGAAGCACTCAACGTGCTTCAGGAGGATCATCTTCGTAGGTGATGAGAGCAAGTGATCTGGCATTCGGAAGGAAATAAAAGGTCTGCAGATAGGTCTGCATCAATGAAGTTTCTAGATTTCTGTGGGAGTGGAAATTCTCTCAGCTTTAAACAAAGCAAACAAGCACTGCCACAGAAGTTGGTCTGAAACCTCAACTTAAAGTCAGACCACATACCATGAATGGCGTCCAGTGTACATAACAAATGGCAAGCTCTTAATGGTTCCCAGGCAAAATGAATTCAAGCTGACTTCTATGTGACTTAAACTTACACACTGACCTCATTGAGAGTACCCATGTGGTGAAACTGTGAATGCAGGACAAATAAGTTTCATATTGCCAATTATACATCCCAGAGAAGAGCTATACAGCAGCTGTAGTTCACCCAAAAACTAGCAACTGCAGCAGTTCTTCTGCAAAGTTTTGCTGCTGATACAACTCACTGTGCCGCCCTAAAGATTTGACTCTCTATCCCTGAAATATTTAATCTTCCATGTATATTTAGCTAAAAAAATAAAAGGAACAGTCTCTTCATAATCCTTCAATAAAAGGTTTTTTCAAGATGTATTGAAATGCCTCCCTCCTCTGCCTTGTACTATAGTGAATATAACAGTAAAAAGACTGAAAACTCAGTCATTATTTGGTGTACTCCTTTATGCTCTAATAAGTCCAGTTGAGTCAGAGGCATTGGAATACACAAAATTAACTATTGATTTACTGACTTAGGATAATGTCCTTGGTATTGATCTGTGGTATTATACATTACCTGGATAGAGTGATTATGATATTTATGCTTTACTCATCTAATTGAAAGATGATTTTGGCAAACAAGTATCATATTTCCATTTATTTGTTTTATTTATGACATTATTTTAACATGTTTTCATTTGATCATTTTGAAAGAAGATGCAGATATATATAAAAATTTGTAACTTCAAACAACAATACCACTAAATACCATAGGAGTGAAAGCCTTCTATTATCTTTTTCATAAACTGAATTTTAAACACTCTACAGAATGAATAAAACTGTCACAGAGTGGAGGAAATGGAGATTAAGAGGAAGTTAAAGTTTGGCTTTCCAATGAGACTTGTGAACAGAAGGCAAATCAATTTGGTAAGGATACAGGAAGGTAGTCCCAGAGGGTGTGCTTTAAGTTTTGCCCACAGTGAGGAGGCTGGACGCACAAAACCAGTGTCAGCAGGGAAAGAAGTGAGGAACTTCACAACAGAAGGAAGAAGCTGGAGAATTGTGGCCTACTTGTGGAAAGCATAACCCTCAATTTGATTTGTGCACTCTATGGAGACTAATATTACGCCTGAGGTGGGAAATGAAGAGTTTGTACCTTTGAAGGCATTAAAAGACTGGCAGTGGTATTACAGAGACTTGAAACTACAAAATGTCATTGATTCATAAGGAAGGAAATTCTAAAAAAGGACACTTAGCTGCAGAGAATTACGTAATAGCATGTACTTAGCAGACCTAGAGAGCAGGTGGTCGTGGAAAGGTACGGGTCCACAAGGAAATTATTCTGAAACAAGTTAAATGGCGAAATCCACAGGTGCTCAGTCATTCTCTGAAAGCTTCCCACATATATGTCCTTGCTACACAACACACAATAATTAACTGGAGGAATTAATTTAATATGAAGTAAATTCTCCATATAGCAGCAAGGGAGTTTTCTTTTGCTTAACGTATATTAAATAGCTTTGCACCTGTTTACTTTTCTAGAGAAAATGTGAATGTTACTCCCACTCCATCAATTATGAATTACAGTATGGTACCTCTTTCACAACAAAATAAGTTCTGCACGAATAAAGAACAGTCTCTTATTTCTGTTTGTATTAAAAAAATAGTTAAATAATTCACATAAAACAGGTAACTGTCTTGATAACTTATGTATTAATGTTTGTCATCCAAAGACTAGGAGGTCATTTTCTAGTTTCGTTAGGTCTCTTTAGCTGCTAACCTCTTCAGGCTTGGGAAAATTATGTAACAATTTGAAAAGAAAATAGCCCAGAGAAAGATTTGTTATCCCATTTCTTTTAGTTCTTTTAGAGTTCTCCAATCTGTCCTCCTTTAGATATTAATATTCTGTTCCAAGGATTCAGACCAAAAATTTTTTACTGTGAGTGTGCTGAGTCACAGGAAAAGGTTGCTCAGAGAAGCTATGGATGCCCCATCCCTGATCTAGAAGGTGATCCTGGAAGGTGACCCATATCTTGCAGTATTATTTGTTTGTTTGTTTGTTATCATTTGTCCCCTATCCTTTTTTGCTTTTGACAATGGAAAAGAGGGAGCTGAAGAACACCTGTGACAATTTTCCAGGTCTTGTACTACTAGGCACTAAGTTGCTTGTTGTAGGAGTCAGTTGCTCTTGTTTCTGTTGCTTAGCTAACCTCTTTCAAAAAAAAAAAAAAGCTAAATTATATTAAAAGTATAATGTGTTTGTATAGAACCTGGTTTTTTGCATAACAAAATTCTGAAATATGCTGAGATATTTCCCAGAGAAAGTAATTTTCAAGATTATTCTAATAGTTTATTCTTTTACAGGAGAATTGACTCTAAAAGCACTGGGAAAACATTTCATTCATTTAGTGAGCAATCATATTAATTGATTTCTGCAGGTCAATTATGGAATTGTGAAAATGTAAGATTATGTCATATGTGGTTGGACTGAAATCAAAACTCTTGACCAAAATTTCCTTTCAAAATAATCATGATAGACTTTGAATATTTCCTCATTACTCTCCCACATTGCTTCAAGTCCTGCCTTCAAACAAGTTTTGTAAGGGCTATTGAAACCCTAAGTAGGGACACACCTGCACAGAACTAGTGGTTAACTAGAAGCTTTCTGAAGTGCTAATTACATATGCATTTTCTTCTTTGAGACATGATGCCAAGGCTCTAAAATAGTTAGGCATCTTCATCACCTTTAGGATCTGTTGTAAAAAAAGAAAGCTTATTTAGCGTTCTCTAGTAATATTTTTAATAATTCATGAAACTTTTATGCTAAGGCAAAGACTTGATATATTGCATAAATGTTTTGTTTGTTTCAGTACAGCTTTAATACCAGCCAGCACCCCCTGGATGTCTCAATAAAATGTATTTCTATCCAGATTAATTCTGTTCTAATCAGACACTGTATCTCTTATATTTCAATCTAGTACTGCTTTTGAGCTTAATTTGTACAGAAATATGTTTCTTTTTATAGGCAAAGCAGATTATTTTAAACAAAAGCTTCACCACATTAATGTAGACTCACTTTCTTAACAAATATCTATAATGTAGTCTGAAGTATAAATACCACTGCAATTTCCCTGGGAAAGATTCTGAAATTCATGTTTGGTTTTCACTCACTCACACATGCTCAGTGGAACCATTGAGTGTCTGGAGAACAAGAATGACTGAGATACAGACGTGACATGAAGTAATTCCTTGCATTCCACCTATGTGGAATGCAAGGTATTTTTTCCTTTTTTTTTTTTTTTCCCTAACTGAGGAAATGCCAATTATTGCCATGATTTTTATTGAGGAATTGCTAGACATTCTGTAGTGGGAATAATGAAAAAGCAAACAAACAACCAAACCCAAAAACAAACCAAGAAAGAAAATATAAGAGAATTTCATCAGAACTCCCCCTGCAGTGAAACTAAGAAGCAACAAAACATGAAAAAATTTATTAATTTCATTATGTATTTTTATTTAATGAGTATGTGGAACAGGTTCACTGTCCTTGTAACAGATGAAGGACTGGGAGTTATGCCAGAAAAGTGTCCAAACCAGCTGAGCCTGAAGCATTCAGCAGCACAACAGAGAACAACAAGTGGCAGCGCAGGGGGACTCCATGCTGGGGATGAAGGCCCCCATCTGCCAGTGCTACCTGTTGTTTAAGTGGGATTCTGCTTTCCAAGGGCTTGGATTTGGGATGCCGTGGTGAGACTAACAAGGCTTTTCCAGCCCGGGGACTATCATCTCTTGCTGCTCTTCCATGTAGGTACTAATGATGTGGCCAGAGCAGACTGGAACACACCATAGGTGACTCCATGTCTCCAGAAGCATGATGAGGGACACGGTTGCTCCAATGTTTTTTCTCTACAATCCTGACAATGAGAGGAAGTGCATGAGAGAGTGTGGATAAATCCTGCTGATCAACAACTGCTTTCGTAACTGGTATTGATAACAGAGTTTCATCTTCCAGGACCATGGGACTTTCCCACAGGATCGAGGCTAGGAAGATGTGGGATTGAGTTGATCAAAAGGGACAGAAGTATCTTTGACAACAGATTGGCCAACCAAAATCAAGTGAAGAAGTGACAGACTCAGTTGTCAAGCAAAGGGTGCAAGTGATTTAGAGAGACCTTCTGATAGACATGTTAGGACTGCAGAGGGTCCGTTTCTCTCTATACACAAAAAAAGGAGGTGCCAAGAGGACAGAGTCATGAGGAAAACCATCACACTTTTTCTGAGAAAATAGGTCTGACTGTGCCCATCACAGGTGCCAATACATTACAGTACCCCAGCAAGCAAATAAGACAGAGCCAGACTTTTCTCAGTCCACAATGGTCCCCAGTCAAATAGGCAAAGGCCACAAACTGAAATAATGCTGGGTCCATTAAAATGTAAAGAAAATATTTTTTACTATAAAGGTAGCTCTGAAATAGGTTGCCTCTAAGTGAGGTATCTACCCTTGGATTTATCAAAAACTCAACTGGATGAGGTTCTGAGCAGCCTGTTATAGTTGACCCTGCTGTAAACAGGGCAATGGAACAAGGGAATTGGACAATCTCCAGAGGTCCTTTCCAGTGACTACTTATGTATGATTTTCCAATACAGAAACTTGATACCTGTATCTCATCAAAAGACCTACAGTTTAATATATACCTTTCACAAGAGTGATATAAATCTTTATGGGAATGGTTTACAGCTATAGAAAAAACCAAAAATAGAGTCGTAGAATTGCATTGCAGAAATATTTTACATTGAGAATTGATAAAAAGGTGCTTCACACTTGTTGAAATCACTTAGGTGGAGAAAATTACGTCAGCAGAAAGTGGCACTAAAATATCTCCATGAGACAATGCAGCAGTAGTTTATTTAACAACTGTTCGACTTGAGTGCAAATGAGTATACAAGGATAGGAAGCTCAAGCGCTTTTGATACAATCTTAGAGTAAAAACATTTAAGATTGACTTGTGTGAGGATAGAATCAGACTTTTAGTTACTAGTCGCTAGATTATATGTGACTTAAGGTCACATTTCTATGCTTTTCTTACTTAAAAAATGTTCTGTAAATGCATCTGTAAATTTATTTATGTAGGTACTTCACTGAAAGTGTGAAGTAGTCACAGTGGGGACATTCTGTGTAAACATAGTATGTGTTGATCAGAGCAGAAGACATCATAAATCCAAACCCATTTCAGATTCCAAAACTCAGAAAGGAAAAATTCTGTCTTTTTCACTCGTATTTTATAGTATACCTGAATTAAGGGTATTACTGAATTAAGGGTATTACCTGAATTAAGTGTAATACTACATTAGCAAGCAACACAGATAACCCCAGAGTGAAAAAACGAGTATTGAGAGCTGGCTGCAAACTATATACTTGTTTGGAGGGAGAAGCTTGCTGTTTTTTGGACTTATGGAGAGCATTATGTGGCCACATTTTCTGTTTCAGTTTCTTTCAAAAGTGATTGGATTTGTGTTCACTGAGACCACTGTATGACAAAGCACATTTAATTGAGGACCAATGAGAAATGCATGTCCAAAGCTTGGTCCTTGGCTAAACTAAAACACTAATGAGTGAGAACCATAAGAACCGTGACAACAGGAAGCATATGAACACATGGTTGATTTTAAATTTTTTTGGCCAACAGATTCATAAAGGACAAGTCTTCTGAAACAGCAGTTTGTGATCTCAGTATGGACAACAGCTTGGAAATCTCTGGCTTTAAGTCTGCCCCTCATTAGTCAGCTGAGATACTCAAATTAAGTGTAAATGTACTGATTGCCTATAAATGTTGTCCATATGTTTGTCTGGTTTTGTGCCCGCTGGAAAATCAGTGATCCATTTAACACAGCCAGACAAAATGTGCCAAGTGATTGAAAGAGTTTAACTCTTACTGGTCTATAACAGTGCATGTCATGCCATTTCAATGAAACACGGCATTTGTGTTTTGAAAAAGCTCTGCATATTGTCCCAAGCCCTAAAAGATGTCAGAAACTCAATTTAGGCTGTTCTTACTGACAATCTGCCTGTTGGCAGAGGTATACTATGGAACTGAACTGAACTGAACCACGAAGGAACCAGCTAGTTGTTAGCATTGCACTGACAGATACCATAGAAAGTACCATGCCATTTTCTTTGAGAGGCGAGTGCCTAGATGCTTTAGGTAACTTCACCACATGATAAGCTTGACTTATATCTCAGTGTAACGTCTGTCTTGATGTAGTTTAGTTAGAGATATGAAATACAAGCCTAGTAAGGAGTTAATAGTTCCTTAATTCTGAGTACTACAAAGATATTTTTTTTCTTGATACGTGTTCCTTGAGGTGCTGAGTAGTGCTCAAGAACCTTGCCCAAATGCAATCACTGAGATATAGAAACAATGAAGATAAAAGAAAAAGATCTGGTGGAGGATTGCAAAAGTTTTCAAACTGGTCTGGCTTCTTTCAGTTTATGAGTGCGTAGGCTATATCTGAAATGTCCTCCAAAACAAGTATCTGCACCTCACAGATTTTGTAGAACTATTTTAGAGTCCGCAAAACTGTTAGAAATTTCTCATGTAAGATTAATATTATCATATAATTTCTGATTTTAATATTTGCAAACTCTAATAAAATATATGCAGTATTTTTAAAAATTAGCTCAGAAATATCAAACTTCCTCTAAAAATTAGCTTATTCTGAAATACAAATATAGTTTAAGAGACTGAGCTTCATTTATTGAGCTGATTTGGGGGTGCAGGAGTGGGGGTGGTGGATTTTTTTGTTTAGTCTTTTTTTTTTTTGTCTTTTGTTAGGAAAAACAATGTATTTTGTACAGCAGAGAAAAATGTAACACACTTTCTGATTTACTCTGTTACCACTTGCTGCTTAGTTATACATCTGGGATGACTGTCACTAAATGATTTCTGAATACATCCAAAACTGAAAAGCATCTGCAAGCAAAAGTCCCAGTGCTATAGAGAACAAAAATGCACATTCTGCATGTGTACCCACAGGGGAAAGACACAAAAGGCATATCAAAGACTCTGGCATTTTCATTTTATTACCTAGGCAGCATTCCCAGTCTCCTCTGGCTGTGGACATATGTTTTTTAGTCAGGTTGTGATACTTGTTTCATGCTTGAGGAATGAACAATAATTCAGACAGTGTTTTTTACATGCTTTAAATATGTCAGCTTTATTAGTAACTGTAATTATGAACAGTAGGCCAAGTACACCTTCTCACAGTACCTGCTACCCTGTAGAAACTCAGATCTTTCTCCTCAGCCTTCATTATGTACATCTGTAGCTTCCAAGTTCCCAGTTCTATATTATTTCTGTTGGTTTTGGCTGTATTCCCAGTTTGTGTTCCTACCTTCCAGGCTCTCAGTTTTTCTCCACTAAACCTTTGTCAATAGAAAAATCTATACGATTTCTATTAGTAACTGTGTGCCTTTCATTAAGAGAGGTTAAAAGAATCTTAGGTTTGTTCTATGTAATGTTGAATTTTAACTGACCAAAAGGAGAGAAAGGAACTGTGCAAAAGAAGCAAGTTGTTCAAGTTTTTAGTGTGATTTTTAGCAATAAAAACATCCCTTTGAAAGAAAAGAGAAAAGAAAAGAAAAGAAAAGAAAAGAAAAGAAAAGAAAAGAAAAGAAAAGAAAAGAAAAGAAAAGA
>JAWWEY010000172.1:86765756-86819629 GCA_035582745.1 Loriotus luctuosus
AAAGAAAAGAAAAGAAAAGAAAAGAAAAGAAAAGAAAAGAAAAGAAAAGAAAAGAAAAGAAAAGAAAAGAAAAAGAATAAAAAAATACCGAGGAGAAATTTTAATACTAATCATGGCTTTCAGCATTAGAAGAATGAATCAAGAGGTGCACCAAGACCCCACCAGTTTAGGTGGAGTTTCTGGAGTCTCCATCTCCACTCCCACTTACTTAACATGATAGAAATTTAGACTAAATTTGGTTTTAGACAAAAAAAAGCTCAAATAAGTGCATATTAGGGAAAAAATATTCAGAAATTGATTTTAAAACTGGGTAATTAATACACAAGAGTTTTTTGATATAATACCAGTTTAATCCAGTTGAAGCACATTGAATGTCATGGATGCTAAGAAAATGCAGACTTTAACAGTCTTAGGCTTTTCTCCCCTGTCTTTACTGAATATATCTCCTCCTTACAATAGCTGTCTAAATTTTTAATTTTTTTTAATTGTCCCAATTATTTCATTGCTACTTTCAGATGTATAATTTTTTTCTTATGATGCTCTTGATTCTCAACCCCAAAATTTCCTTCAGTTTCTAAACTGCCAGATAAGCAGAACACATCAAACACAGCCTGTATTTAGCAAGGGTATATCAGAATGTCTTTGTTATCTCTTTTTGTCTCTAACATGCCCTGAGAGAAAAATGCACTGCAGATTTAATTTCTGTGTCAAGGTTTAACCCCAGACAGCAATTAAGCACCAGAGAGCTGCTTGCTCGCTCCACATCTGGTTGGAGCAGGGGAGAGAATTGGAGGGCTAAAAGAAAGAAAACTTGGGGGCTGAGAAAAGTTTAATGATTGAAGTTAAGTCATTAAAAGAGAAAGAGATGTTAAATCCAAGGAAGACGAGTGATGCAAATGAAACCAATTGCTCAGCACCAACCAGCTGATGCCCGGTGGCCTGCACTACTACCCAAGCAGTAGACCCCTGGCCAGTTTTTCACCATTTTTGTATGTTGTGCATGGCATCACAGCTGCCCTTTGGTCAATCAGGGTCAGCTGTGTCCTCTCACAGCCTTGTGCCCCCCAGCCTACTCAGCAGCAGGAGAGCACGAGAAGCTGAAAAGTTCCTGACTTAATGTCAGCTCTGCTCAGCGACAACTAAAATGCCATCCATGTTATTCTCATCCTGAATCCAAAACACAGAACTGTACCAGTTACTAGGAAGAAAATTAACCCTATCCCTCCAAACTAAGACACTAAGGAAACATCATTCTCCAGAAATGTAAAAGTCACAGCAATGCTTACGTGGTTATAGCTGAGAAATTGTATTTTGGGAATGTCTCCAGGCCATGGTTAGAGTCATAGAATCAGCTACGGTAGAAACCTCCAAGTTCAAGTCCAACTGTTAATCCAGCTGTGCCAAGTCCTCTACTAAACCATGTCCTTCAGTGCCACATCTACACAACTTCGAAGTACCTCCAGGGATGGTGACTCAGCTACTCCCCGGACAGCCTATTCCCCTGCTTGATAACCTTTTCCATGATTTTTTTTCCCCTAAAATCCCATCAAAAGCTTCCCTGGTGCAGCCTGAGGCCATTTCCTCATTTCCTGTCACATGTAACTTAGGAGAAGACACCCATTCCCACATTGTTAACCATGCTGTCAGGTAGTGCCAGGGGGTGATAAGGTCCCCCTGAGACTTTATGTCTCCAGTATAAACAACCAGTCCTCAAGAGAATTTTGCTCCAGACCCTTCACCAGCTTCATAATTTAAGTACTTTTTATTGTCCTGGAATTTCTTTCTAATGGAATGGTCATTCCAAACATTTTCTTACCTTTTTCTTTTTACATAAAAGTCCCAGTTGGCTTCTCATCTTCATGTTTTAGATGGATTATTCATTATGAATTAAGGGTTTGTATTCTCAATAAGCGCCATCCTGTTTGTCTTAGAAAATTGAAACCTTCTTCTTCATCTATTATTGAGTACAATTGTGGCAGCTAATCCAGAAGAGTGCTTGTACTGGTTTTTTCCATATATATTAGTAAACAAATATTCTTTATTCCTGTTCAGAGTATGCATGCTTAATGAAATACCAAAACAGCAAGATGTTCTGGTGCACTTCTTATCAATCACCTCATGATTTCTAGATGTACAGAATTTTAGAGAATGCTGCTGTGTTTTCTTCAGCTGTATTATCTTTCCAACATGCACATATTATGTGAGTGACAAAAGAGCAGGGACAATGCTTGAAATAATTTTTAATTTTAAAGTAACTTCTAATGTTCAGTGTTTTAAAGCAGTAATATTTTCTACATTTTAATACACTGTTCAGAAACAACCATTTAATCAGAGATAAATAACTTATTTACATTTGTATTTTAACAATTATACTACCATGCACTTCCTTTGTAAATCAACTGGTTCTAAGAAACTGGTTTGATTTTTTCCCACTAAATTAACCCTGATACTACACTTTAAAAAATATTGTACTAACTTTTTCAGTTAAAGTTAAGAAAAAGAAAAAGGAAAAAAAACCCACCTACACCCAGAATAGTATTGATTTAATATCAAAAATCAAATTTTTTGCTGTTGCTTCAGCTTAGAGTTTTACATTCTTCTGCGTTTATGGTCAAAGTGAAATAGTTGAACCTATAATTTAATGAGATATATAAAAAGTAAAAAGAATTTTAAATGTTGTTTATTTAGAAGACAGGTAAATCTTTGGTTTTTTTAATCTTAATATCTTTAATAATATATTTTAAGAAAAGTTATGCTGCACATGCAGAAAAGTCCCCTCTGTCTCATTTTCTCTGATTCTGATGCCTCATTTCCCACCAAGAAACTGATGCTTTGTGAAGGCTGACCTAGAACAGAGGCTAGATGGAGTTAAAAAATAAAGACATTTATTAAAAGGCCTTAATGGATACACCTTGGGCAGCACAAGAGCCTGGCCAGGGCTACACCCAAGATGACTCAAAATGGTCACAAAATGGAAGATCAGTCACAAGGTCTCACACTTTTATAAGTCTTGGTCTATTAGCATATTGGAGTTAATTGTCCACGTATAGCTTTAGCCCATGAAGTTCCATCCTTCTTGTTTATCTCTCTTCAATCCACCAATTTTATGTTCTTGGACCTGAAATTTGGATTGGTTGTCCTTGGTCCCCAGCTAGAGAAGGAATTGTTTTGTCTCCCTACTCTGTGACTCTTCACAGAGCTTACCATCCCTTAATATGAAGCTCAGAACTACACACTAAAGCAGCACAGAATCTGAAAAATATAAAAGCTAAAACTTAAGGCATCATTTCAAAACATTATTTTGAAACCATATAGTTACAAACAAGTGGAATGAGTTTCAGCAAGTATTTTGTACCAAAGTTTTGTAAAAAGAGGACACTGGCATCGGTTATTATGTTTGCAAATGGTGAAAAATGTTGAGGAATTCCTGAAAAATAAGTAATTTGTGAGAATAACATTTAATGACAATGTATTCTTTGGATAACTTTTATTTGAGACTGCACCGAGAGAATTAATTTCCTTCTTTATTAAACCACACGGAGGTGTAAATCACAGAATCACAGAACAAGCTGAGTTGAAAGGGCTCCACAAGGACCATCAAGTCCAACTCCTGGCATTTCAGAGCACTGTCCCAAAGAGTCACACCCTGCGCTCAAGAGCATTGTCCAAACACTTCTTGAACTCTGTCAGACTTAATGCTGTCTCTGCTTCCCTGGGGAGCCAGTTCCAGCCTCTCCATTGTCTGGGAAAAGAGTCTTTTCCTAATGTCCAACCCAAACCTTCCCTGACACAACTTCAGGCCATTCCATCAGGTCCTGTCGCTGTCACCACAGAGAAGAGATCAGTGCCTGCCCCTCCTCTTCCCCTCATGAAGAAGTTGAAACTGTGATGAGGTCTCCCTTCAGTCTCCTCTTCTCCAGACTGAACAAACCAAGTGACCTCAGACACACCTCGTGAGGTTTCCCCTCAAGGTCCTTCACCATGTTCCTTTCCCTCCTTTGGATGCTCTCTAATATTTAAATGCGTGTATGTGTTTTGATTTTTCAGATATTAGCATTTTAATATTATTTCACATAGAATTGTTGTACCTCAGGACAAAAAAAAAAAAAAAGAAATGACACTGTAGATGACAAAAGAAGAGTAGGGATCTTGCATATAAGTCTTGACAAACCATGGTCATATGTTTATATGCCTGAGATGGCCAGTAGAAAATACCCTGTGGTGATCTACATCCAATTCTCACAGTGCTGTTGCAGCCTTTTCTTTCAGCCTGCAGGAAACAGATTTATCCACAGCATTCCTCAATTCTTACTTTAACCCATTAAAAGAAGGTGATCAAAATCAGATTTGATAAAGATCTAAAAATGCTAAATAAAGATTGTTTAGTCAGAGTTTATGTCCCTTCATGCTCTTGCTGCTCTGAATCTTCAATTTCCTATCTGTCTTACCTATCCTATTTTTCGAATGCTTTCCCCTATTTAAATCTCTCTGATTCAGTTTATCCCTCCAGGATCTACCACTGTCTCCTCACATTTCTATTAGGTTTGCACTTCAGATTTGGGGTTTGTTTTTCAGTTTTCTTTATTTTGTTTTGTTTTTTGGTTTTTGGTTTTTTGGTTTTTTTTTTAATCCTGTTGGTTTATAAAATCCTTCAGAATCACCCCCTTAGCTGCAATGGCTGCACAAATCCTACCCTTCATACAGTTCCTGCAAGGACCTGGGTAGAATTCCATGAGTAGAAGAACATGATACATCTTTAGGGGTGCAGAGAAGGAGGGAGAAAGAGAGAAGAGAGAGGGGAGTAGAGAGAGAAGAAAGAAAAAGAAAGAGAGGGTCAGTGGTCTAATAATGACACAATTGCGATCACACCAATAGGAAAAGAAAAATAATATATCACATTTGTATGAAAATGTCAGTCACAAATTATCTTTTTGTGTGGCTCATTGATGAGTTGCTGATCCCATCAGTATGCTGCTGAAATCCAAAGCATGAAGAAAAGCTCTGACTTTGCACCACTATCATAAAATGTAATAGATTTAATAAATAGAGCTAGTGGGTAGAGTGTTTGCAATACCATTAAAAAGTGTGAGCTTCCTGAAGTGTTGTAGGCAAGCACCTTCAATATCCAGAAATAGAACTTCATTAAAGTAATAAGGGGGAAACTCCAGGAAGGCCAGAAAAATGCAAATTGCAAAAGATTGCCCTTAATAAGATCAAGCTCTCCCAGGGAGTGGAAATGAGACAGAAAAAGTTATAGCTAAGATTAAATATTTTTACAGCCTTACAAGATTAGAATGAAAGTCTTTAAATTTCCTGCTATCAGACAGAAAAGCCTTTTTTTCTCTCACATGAAATATGAGCTAACAGGTAAAGAGTGGTTAACCTCTACCATTCCAAATACAGATTGAACCATAAAATCCAAAGTAATAATTTCTTAAAGTATTACTTCCCTAAGCTCACAGTATAGTCAACTTACTGCACAAATGATTTATATTTTATTGCCTCATCCAAAATAATACTAAAATTAATTTTAACTCTGTATTAAGAAAATAGAGAAAGAGTAGAAAACACCTCTTAACATTTGAATGTGAAGTATTAAGTTAGGATTTTATTGTAAGAATACTATTCCCTTTTCTCCTATCTGTACAAATGTTTCATAATGGAAATCTCTTCTTAACAGTCCTTTAGTATGCTGAAAAATCTATAATTAACCTGTAATTTTCAGGAAAAGGAGAAACACATTACTAACATTTTTAGCTGGTGCTCTTAAAATCATGATCTGGTTTTCAAGACAAAGTACAACAAAGACATTCTAAAGCAGAGAGAGAAAACCTGAGACTGGTATAGTTTTAGAAAAATGAGGAGGGCTGGTGATGCTCTTATCCCTCAGTTTATCTAGTTTGTTTTATTTTTACAGTTCCCTTTTCTCTTTCTCTCTCTTTTCCTTGTAGGAAACTGCATGTTTAAAATGGTGGTAACCCTTGAGAAAATAAAATGCATGTCTTTTACTTCCTGTCCAACAACCTATTTCTAAATTTTTTAAGCGAAGTATAGTTTTAAGAAAAAACCTCAAAAGTAGACTCTCATTGATTTTTCAATTAAATAGTTTGGATTTCAAAAGAGCGCTTGTACTTGACTTTTGGTGACTTATTTCTAAATTGTGTTATGCAACAACTAAATTAGACTGTTGGACACAATTTGTGCTTTTCCCAGAAAGTATTGATTCTTATAACAAGCCATTGTGAGATCATAAGTATTACAGAAATTCCCTTGTAATCAGAAGCTGCTATGAATTTTTCATTTGTGGATGCAGCTATCAGTAGGTAACCCTGATAAACGGACTGAACAGTTTTTAGTGTATGAACCAAGAGTGCTGAGATTTAGTTTCCAATACAGAGAACATGTATCAAACATCCGAAACACTGTTTTTCCCTTTGGTCTTGAAGTAAATTCTAGAAAACTGGGCTGTGTCTAGCGCCTCAGAATCTGGGGACACTGGAATTTCTGTTTTGGGAAACCCAACCTGTCTGGTTCCAGGTACACAATGTCCTTCCAGGAGCTGTGACACTGGGCTCAGAATGGCAAAACTCTTGATAGAAAAGATGCTGAACTTTCTCACAAAGACAGGCACATTACCTAGGCATTAGCAAATGTCTGGAAGTATGAGGTAAATACATGGGAAAGTTTTCACTATATTTTAAACCTCTGTGCTTATTGCTCTTATTTAAAAAGTAAAGATTGATGGCATATCTCTGAAAACAAGCACAGCCAAGCCACAAGAGTTGCAAATTCAGGTGAGTGGGGATACACGTTCTCATTCTTCCAAATTACTTTCCTGTAATGTATTATAATGAAATGTTGTATAAATTTAAAGTAGGGATGAGTGAAAGTTCAAAAGAGGAGACTTGACATCAAATAATATTTTGAATCTCTGGGTGTTTCTAAGGATATTTAGTTTGAAGTATTTTTGGAGAACTCTGTTTCTTCAACTTTCCCCTACTTTTGAGCCAGAGGTTGGCAAAAATGGCACTTTGTGGTGACTGAAGTCTACTGATGTGATAATGGTTGGCACACTTAAGATCTGAATTTGAATGAGCTGTTATGCTAAGGGAGGAGATAGCTTTGTTTTATGGAAACCAGTAGTTGATCTTCTGCATTTTCTTTATTTAAAAAGTTACCAGCTGCAACACCAGGTTTGTAATTCAAAAGCAAGATGTTATTTCTGTTGGTCAGTACTTGGGCTATTCCTTTGGAATATCACAGTTAATTCCCACAGCTCTCCTGTTGCCTGAGATCTAATAGCAAACTGAAAGCTTTGGACAAGCTTTTAGGGGGGGTCAAGTTCCTGTCAGTACTTTGGTTTAACAGGAATGTGTTCATGACCTTTCTCTAGTCATTGAACAATTGAGCTAAACATCAACCCAGATACACTGACCAAAGGCTGATACCCAAATGTCTGTCACTAGCTGGATTAGTTATTTGGTTTATTTTGCACAAAGAACCTGAGGCTGCTGCTTTCCATTAGTTTTCCTGTACTGTTCAGCACCTGTCATGTTGATGATGATTTGATTGGCACATTTCCTATTAAGCTTTCTAGTGGAGAAACAAAAGAAAGGTATAAACAGAATAAATGGCAGCAGTCAGGAAGCAAAGACAAAAAGAGACTTATCACCTATTATTAATTAGATCTCCAACTGACTTTGATTTGTTGTCATAAAATTATTGATGGATTGGACCAGTACCAAGTCTTATTTATTCCCTAAAATCCTTCATCTTTCCTTAGAAAAATCTTCCCTTATTCATATCAACAGCTTTTAAAACACTTTGACTGTAACATTTGTTTTTATTATGATTGTTCTTAAATACCTTTTATTGTCTTCTATGTCCGTATTTCTTGTAGCATCTCATGAAATAACATTTCGAATTTACTAAAAAGCATAAATTAACAGAGATTTGGATTTTTTTATTGAGTATTTTTCCTTTTTTTTTCTCAAAAAATAATACATACATAATGTTTAACATTGTCTATACTCAAATGGAATATCTGTGTCAATACTAGTAAAAGACATGTTGCATGTTTGCATGCCTCAGCATGTTATGGGTGAATCTCCACACAGAAAACCAACCCCAACAAGATTTAAGCTGGACTTTGAGAACTGTCTGTCTTGTTTGAGCAGTGATGGAAATAATTTATTACATTTTAAAGGTATAGGCCAGAATTTATTTGCATGTTAAATGCGACATGAAATCTAAAATAATTTTAAGAGAAGCCCGTTACTAGCATTAACTGTGATTAAATTTGGAGAGAGCGAAACTTTCACGAAGGTATACATTAACAAAAAGTGTCATTTTAAAATTATCAGTATCAAATGCAGCAATAAGTATGGTTTTTTTAATAAAGCACCATTCTATGAAAAGGTTGTGTATAGAGACCTGCAGTGCAAATGACAAGTGTTCCCATTTAAGATAATTTTCTTTGTGGTTACAAATTACAGTACAGTTCATTTAGAGTTATAAATACACAGCATGTCTAGATGCCAGCCATATTTTAAGCCAGAAGTTGCACTGAATGAAAATGCAAGATTCTCTTTTCTAATGGTGTGCTATTCAAATATTATGAAAATCTTAATTTTTTTTCTATAAACTTATTAAAGGTTTTTAATATAAAAATAATTATTATAATGTAAAGCAAAAACTCATTACAACTTACCTAATTTTACTTACACCAGCTGTTTTAAATATGCTTTCTCAGTAATTTAACTTATTCATTATTTAAAATCTTAGAAAGATGAGCAAATTAAAAATGTTCTTTGTTTCTCCTGTAAGCCTTGCTTGAAATTTGAATTAAAGAAAACCTGGTTTATCCATTATGTCAGATGATATCTAATCTACAGTAACTTAGGTTACAAAAGATATAAGTGGTTTGGAAGAACAAATAAATATACTGCTCAGCATCTTTACAATATAACTGTATAGGAAAAGATTTATAAATAAAAATAGAGAATTTAAAAGTCTTTAAAAATACCTAGCATTACCTAATGCTACCTCAACTTCTGTCAATAGCTAGTACTGAATATTAAGTTATTTACCCTACTATTTCACAATGTTAAGTGCTTAATACGAAACACCACATAGGCTTTGTAACTTATATAGCTAGAGTAAAATAAAGTCTTATTTTTTAATAAAGTAATAGATAAAAATACATCAGTTAGTGATTCTAATAATAAGATTCAGTAAAAAATTTTGGTGATTTTTAAATAGTAGTCTTATCGGAATCAATCACTTGTATTACTGTTTAGAAATTATATTTTTATTGTAATTTTTCATCACTTCTGAATCCATGTTTCACACTTTTTTCCACCTTATTCTTTTGTATCACTTATTATAGTCGTTCTTCCAATTAACATCAATATTAATAACCATATAGCAAACCTCATGACACTCAGCCCCAGAGGTGTTTCTTTGCTGTGAGTTAAGCAATCTGATCATTACAGAGTTATTAACTAATATTAGAGCAAGCCATGTATGTCTTCTAGAGCATCAACAACAGAGCTAATTGCAGATTTTCTTTGTGTCAGAAGTCAAATTTCCTTAATTTGTGGAGCAGCATGGTTAATACATTCACTCTTCCCACAACCTGTGACGAAAAGGTAAATAATTCATTATCAGAAGACAGAAAAGTAGTGTATTTGCTGGGACTTCACTTGGCATAGGTCTTGTTTTAGCTCAGACTTCTATAGCAAAAATAAAAGTAAGCATTAAACCAAATGAAGATGAACAGATATCCTGGGTTTTTTTTGTTTTGTTTTGTTTTTAAACAAGCTTGCTTATTTAGGATATAAATGCAAATAAACTTGCACAATGAAAACAATGCCATAATGACAAATAGCAATCTAATTTTGTCAGTAGATACGTATGATTATGCAAATAGTTAAATCAATAATAACTTAAAAGTAGAGCCCTAAAGTAGCAACTCAGAAAAGACCCTTAAATTAAAAAAAGGCTGCATAAATATGGTTAGGATCTCAATATGGTTTAGAGCAATTGCAAATATGATTTCACAGATGCTTACGTTTTTATGTTCACATTTATTTCACAAGGTTAAATGAACTGCTGCTAACACTAACAAAATGAAATGTCATGAAGGTTTTCTGTAGGAAAAAAAGTCCTGATTCCAACTGACAAGAGTTTTGTGATGAGTTTTCTATAGAGGCTGGAGTACATCTCTGATTATGTGCCAATGATAAGTACTCGTACAATAGGTTCATCTTGTTTGGCCTTAATGGACAAAGGGTTGCCCCCCAAGAAATGGTCTGGCAGAAGAAATTGAAACACACAGAATAATGGGATGTTTCTCTGCTTCCTTTTGTGTGTTTCTGTTTCCAGGTGAGGTATTTTTTGTTCTTTCTGTGAATTAAAAACTTTAAAATCCCCCCAAAAATTCTCCAACTCCATGGGTATCCTTAAAAATTAAATTAATTCAGTTTTATTCTCTAGACATGGAAAACATATCTGGAGTATATATCTGTATAGTAAAAATATCTATCAACCTAGATATACACAGGACAGGCTTGACTTGTTCATAATTTAGATCTTTGTTGTGTGTAATGAACATTTTTCATTGCAGTTTCTGTTTACCAGATGTTCAGCTGCCATTTCCTAGTGAAGTAACATTGACTAGGGCTTAAGGAAATGATTAATTCTTCATTTACAGTTTTGGGAAGGGGAAATATGCAATTGCTCTTAAATGGCACTTTCTTACAGCACACAACGTAAATTGCATTAAGACATACTCACATGCATATGTAGTTCTGGATATGTGTGCAAGGGATCAGAAATTTTTTACCCTAGCTGGTAAAATACACTCTTCTTAAGCATACTGTGCTACATATTGTACAAGGAAGAGCTATGTACAAGGAATAACTATAGTGTTATTGATGCATGTATTGTGTTCTTTAGAGGACAAAAAACAGACAACTTGCAGGAACTTAAAGGTGCCGTTTATTTTAACCTGTCTCCAACGGATAGTAATACATAGTTACAGTAAATAAAGGGCAACAACATATAAAGAGGTATCAAATCCTATTCCTTCAGTCTCTTGCTTGATCCCCCACATGCTTTCTATTATGCAGCTTCTTGTCATTTTATGTTGTTGGTGTAAGCTGTGCCCTGACTGCCATCCCAGCTCTCTCAGCCTTTTCTCAACTGAGAGATGTGTCAACCTCTTAGTAATGTTACTGGTTGGACTCTTTCCAGTAGCTCCTTATCCCTCTTATGCTGGGCAGCCCGCAACTGACACAGCACTTAAGGTGTGGCCTCCCCAGGACTGAGTAGAGGGAAGGATCACCTCTCTCAACCTGCTGACAGCATTCCTCCCAAAGCAGCCCAGGATGCTCTTGTTCTTTTTGGCCGCCAGGGCTTACTGCTGACTCTCGTCCAACTTGGTGTCCATCAGACCTCTCAGGTCCTTCTCTGTTAAGACTTGTATCTGTAAAAACTCTTTTTATCTGCTTACATATTGTTTATTGTAACATTGCTGTTTCAACTACTGCAAAACTACTCTGAGATGAAATATTGTGTAAGAATTTCTGCACAAATGCCTGATATACATAAATGTGAGTGAGGTTTTGTGTTTGATGCGACAATCCCCATGTAATGAAAAATCTGCAAAGAACAGAATTTCAGCATTTGATTGACAGGTAATTTTAGTGGGACTAGAAAAAATACTGCTGCTTTCTAAACAAAACTGTTGGCAAGCCTCCTTTCACTTCTCATTTTGTAATCCATTTCTTGAAGAGTTTTTTGGAAACAAGTTGTTATCTCACATTCCTAGTGAAAACCTAACCTGACAATAGAACAATTTTTAAGAAGTGTTTGATGGTTACTCATGGGTATGGATTAGTAGTACCAATTTTTTCCCATTTGACACAGATAAATATGCAGAGAACTGAGATATTTGTACGTGGCTATTGTCACAGATCACAGACTATTCTGAGTTGAAAGGGGCATACAAGGATCATCAAATCCAACTCCAAAGCTAATAGCCCATAAGGGAATAGAACCTTGGTGTTATTAGCACCATGCTGTAAACAACTGAGCTAATCTCGGGGTCAATATGTAATAGGAAACACCAACCTGTGGACTAGTAATGTAATTTGTCTCAAATGTATGGTTTTTTCTTTCTTTGGCACAATTCACAGCAAATTATTTTCTTTCCAAGTTCATCTCTCCGTATTACATTTTAAAATAACAAAATCTTTCTGTCTCCTATAATAAAGTTATTAATATTGGAAAAACTCTAAGATCACCAAGTCCAACTACCAATGTAGCACCACCATGTTCACCACCAATCCATGTCCCCAAGTGCCACATCCACGTGTTTTTTTGAACACTTACAAGATGGTAACGCAAGCACTTCCCAAAGCACTCTCTTCCAAAGCTTGACTATTCTTTCAGTGAATAACTTTTTCCTAGTATACAACCTAAACCTCCCTGGTGTAACTTCAGGCCATTTCTTCTTGTTTCGTCACTTCTAACCAGGGAGAAGAGACTGATCCTCATCTTGCTACAACCTCCTTTCAAGTGGTAGTAGAGATGCATAAGGTCTCCCCTTAACCTCCTTTCCTGCAGACCAAACAACCCCTGCTCCTTCATCCAGTCCCTCTAGGACTCATTTTCCAGACCCTTCACCAGCTTTGTTGTCCCTCTCTGGAATCAGTCTAGCACCTCAATATCTTTTATGTAGTGAGAGGCCCAGAACTGCATACAGCACTCCAGGTGTGGCCTCACCAGTGCCAAGTACAGTGATAATCCCTGCCCTGGTCCTGCTGGCCACACTATTGCTGATACAGGCCAGGATGCCACCAGCCTTCTTGGCCACCTGGGCACATGCTGGTCAAGTACAGCTGCTGTCAACCACCTCCCCCCCCAGGTCCTTTTTCATAGGGCAGCTTTCCAACCACTCTTATCCCAGCCCATGGCACTGTCTGGGCCCAAGGGCAGGAACCAACTCTTGGCCTTGTTGAACCTCACACAGCTGGTCTTGGCCCATTGATCCAACCTGTCCAGATCCCTCTGAAAAGGATCCTTATCCTTCAGCAGACCAACATTCCCAAAAAAATTGGTTTTATCTGCCCATGTTCCATGCCCTACCTTAAGTCAGAAAGATACTCTTCCATTTTATTTTCTGACTTTTAAAGTTTTTCTCAGTGAATTTAGAACATCCGTGTCACAGAAATTGTGGGTGTGTCCCAAGCAAACATAGCAGCAATGTTCATCAACATTAGCACAAAACAAACAGAATGCAGCTTGAGAAAATATAAATCACAAATATACTACATACAAGTTGGTTGGTGCAAAAATTGATTTGACCAGATATGATAGAATATACATATAAATAACTTCTTTTGAAGTACTGGTATCAGTGGAGCTGTTCCACACTCCAGGACAATCATACTGAGTGTGACTTTAAATTGTTATTTTCCTTGCTTTTTTTGTTGTCTTTGCTCCAATAAAATATTTCAAGCTTTTAATTGGTCAGGGGAGTGTAAGAGTATCATTACAGAAAGGTCTGAGTCAACTGTTCAATCTGGACTCCCTTCAGAGTTCTGACTCTTGATTTATTATATTTATAAGTGTATTAGAAAATTAAATAAAACTCCTTTGTTTCTTATGTGAAGATCATAGTCCATATATCTTTGAAACGTAATTGTCTCTGTCTGTTTCCAAATTTCAATAACAAAAAATTCTAGTTATTTGCAGTCTCTAAACACCTGTAGATGCCACAATGCGGGTACATTACACATTTCACCATCATGCTGTGGCAATTTATTTATGTATTCAGGTTTTAAAAAACTCCTAAAGTTGTTTTGCTGTCTGTTAATGTCTTCCAACAACTAGTAATAATACTTTTGTAACTGCATTAAAATGCGAAGAGTAACAGATTGTTTATTTTACTAAATGTATTACAGAGATACCAGTGTGATTGCTTGCCTGGATGGGAAGGACGATTTTGTGAAAAGGAATCAAATGAATGCAATTCAGAGCCTTGTAGAAACAATGGCACCTGCATGGACCTTTTCAACAGCTATCGGTAAGCGTTGCACCTCCTCACCATATGGTCATGTTCCAGGAAGGCCAGGCTTATGCATCCTCCAGCCATTATTTTGTTTCCCTGCTTGGGAAGGAAATGTTATTACACAAATAGGCAAAGGACTTGTGTCATGGACATAGTGCTTCACTGTACTTTCATGTGAAGTCAGCAGATATACTAAATAGTATATGTAAAATTAAAAAGAAAAAAAGGAAAAGAAAAAAGTATTATTTTAAAAATATTTATTAACTAAGTTTGGAAATCAATTTTTTCAAAGAAAATATAGTTTCTCTTTCTGTCATATTTGCCCTCTAAACATGAGAGATTATTTAAAAAGTAAAAGCAGTGGTAGTGGGCAGTTGGATGAGGAGGTTATATCATTGCTGCCATCTTGTGGCTTAAAATACCAACAAAAGAGTAATTTAACTAAAATTTATATCCCCTCAGACAAAGAATGAGGATGTGACGCTAACCACATTTTTTTAACTTAAACCCTAATCTTTATTTCATGCATGCATTTATGGTTCAAAAATTATTTTATTTCAGTGTGAGGATTGAAATCCCATAAACAATCTAGCAATCAGTTTCTGCTCCATGAAGCCAGGGTTTGTCTATGTTATGATGTCAATACTAGAAGAGTCCTGTAAATTCTTAATGGACACTGATGAGGCTACATATACAGCTGAGTGTAATAACTGTACATGGTACATAATCTAGCTGTTGTACAATGATTATATTCCTGGTAATACAGACAATAATCAGAAAGGAAACTAACCACAGTTGACAATGGAGAAATGATTTCCCAAATAGCTAAACATAACTAAGTCAAATAACATTATACATGTATATATATAAATATATAATGATTTGTGATATCTTAGAGCTATATTTTTATGTGGTATAAAACTTCTTAGTTTGGTACCATATTTTTATTCTAAAAACAGGAAGTATAGCAATGTTGAGAAAACCTGTTAAAATCTCTTTAATTGCTATTTTTCCGCTTTTTAAAGCCTGATGGAATGTAAGAAAAAGTTAAATATTTTAATTGTTGTGGTTCTTATTTTTCTCATATTTTTAGTTCTTTGTAGTCTACCACCTTCAAGAACAATTCTAGGTGAATGGATATTTTGCAGCCATGAATCCTTACCTGTCCTTTCATTTTCCCAATTTTTCCAGCCAGAAAGCATTATGTGTATTGCAGAAGGTAACAGGGCTTCTTCTGACTTTACTCATAGCTGGGTCAACTACTTATGCACAAATCCAAGGACTTCCTATCTTTTATTGAGAATAAAAATGCTCAAGAAGTACTTTTCTGGGTTTTGCAAATACAGAACTGTTACAGAAAATATTGACATGAAAATTGGTTTGAAGTATAAACACCAGGCATATTTTTTCTCAGAGCTATTTGTCCTAGCTGACATAACAGAACAGGAAAATTAGACATACCAATCATATACAAGGGGCAGGTTACACCAAACAAAAAAACATCTTCAGAGATACCTGGAGTTGAAAGTGACTCTGAGACTTGGCAATACCAAGGAAAATTAGTATAGCTCAATGTTTTATTTTTATATTATAAAGCAATTTCACTTCAATCATTAGAGCTGTCCTTGTTTGTGTTCAGAGATGCTAAAAGATCATAATTACTCTTAATTTAAAAAATGTGTTGATTTTTTGTTTTTTTCTTTTTGCCTTTACTAATACTTTTCTGTTAAAAGCTACATCAACAAGGCAAAGTGTTTTTGTTATGGCAGGTAAGCATTGGCAGTAACTGGTACCTGAACCTGAGGAAATCCAGTCATGCCTTTAAACTTAAATGTAGTTTTTAAAACAGGGTAACTGGATTATACTTGCCTAACAGAAAAGATCATTGCAGTTCTTAATCTGTGCCCAGGCATTGTTTTGGATAGGCATTATTCTGGATCAAAGTCAGGCCAGCAAGTGATCTGAGAATTCATCAGTGATAGGCAATGAAGTTTTCTTGCCTGTGGCCATGTTTTGGCACTGTTTATTTTTCTGCTGTAAGTTGAGCTGCTGGCAGCAATACTCAGAATATTCTGAATTTCTTTGAAATTTGCCACACCGTGACTGGTACTTGATACTCCTTACAACTTAAATTAATGTAAGGGATAATAAATTTAGCTTCCTTTTATGCCTTGATAATCTTCATTAGTTTACTTTTCCATAAATATTTGCAAGTCCAGCGGAGACCATCAGTTACTTAAAATCTAAGTAATTTATTGTGCAACAGCTTAAAAATATTTTTTTGTATAGAAAGAAAGTGAATATAATGAAAAATGAAACATTTTCCTACCAAATTCAAATGTGTGATAAAACAAAAATTATTTAAAACATAATTAATAATTTAAAACTTCACTTTAGAGTTGATTTTCTTTATCTGGGGCTATTCATTGCTGAATCTTGAAATGAAAACTATCTGGCAAAACTGAAGTATCAACAAATCTATCACATGAGTATCTTTATTTATGGATTCCATCACAGAAAAGTAAATTGCATCCCAATAGGAAAAAAAAAGGAAGATAAGGCCTTCTCAGATGCATATTTTTATTTTTAAAAAATCAGATAAGAAAGATTCTGAACCAGTAGTCAAGCTTGAATTGTTGGATGTGAACAGCTTTTAATATGCCCCCTTTAACTTGACTTAATTTATGTTCAGCTGATAAAATGAGAAATATCTTTTTCTTCCTTCTCAGTTTCTAGTTTGGCTCATGACACATGGCAAATAAATTAATTTAGAAAAAATTCCTACATATATTTCATGCATATGTTTCCAGAGCCATGTGATTTTAATTCTCATGATAACATGAAAGCTCAAACTATGGCTCTGAATATTTATGGACAGATTAATCTAGTATCAGCTAAAATCCTTATTTCTTCTCTATTGTATCAATAATTCTGAGGTTTATCTCTAATTAAACCCTAATTAAAGGCCCTGTGTCTCCTTTGCTGTTACCAACTTTTGAGTGAAAATCTATTCAACTCTCTTGCCAAATAACAGGCAACATAATTTTATGAATGACCTGGAGTTTCTAATGATTTAGAATAGTTTGGAACTTGTCTGTAATCATTATGATATTAGAACTTGGAGAATTAATCAAGTGTCTTTCCAAAGTACTCAGTTCTTTCTGTATATTCATATTGGAATCCACAAATTCATTTTGTCAATTCTTGTTGTTTTTTATAAAGAATATAATGGTGCCTTGCTGCTGTTTTTCTGTTTATGAAATGAAAATATACTTCTCCAGACTAAACAGGAAATTAGACCTACTTAAGTATGTTTTTTTATGTGATTTATCTGTCTTTTATGTTTTATGAAAGATTCAGTGTTTGCTTCAGTTGCGTACAGAAATGTTATCCTTTTCAGCACTTGAATCCATCCACTAAAACACCTTTTTATTATCTCAGTGTAAACTGAAGTCCAATTCTTCGTGCTATCTTATCCACTCTTGATATTTTATTTTTGCAATCAAGACCCCTTGCTATTTTGTTTGGTTTTTTGTTTGTTTGTTTTGATTTGGAAACAGACATTTTTCCTGCCTGCTCATTCTTATCCTTGCTATTTTCCTTATTGCATGTTTTCTTACATCCTGTTTGTGCAACAGCATGTAAGAAAACATGCAAAAGGAAAATATCACGGGCCTCCATTTACCCCTTCACAGTTATGGATATCATAAACCTGACTGTGTTATAAAATACTGAAAGCTCTCCTTCCCACTAAGTTCTGCAAGGACAAAAGTTGGTAACTGCCAACGTCATCTTAAAATTTGAGGCTTAAGTTCCTTAGGTTCTTCTGAGAAATTACTGCTAATGTGTGCAAAATCAATTGTCTGTATTTAAATTCTCTCCATTTAAACTCTTCTGTACTTTATCCTGTCCTGTAGGATGCCATCGTTTTCCTATCTCCCTTTGGATTCCAGCTGAAAGAATAATTCATGCTTGTAGAAGAGGCTATTTTGCATGACTTCAGAACTCATCTCAAACTGTGCTACTCTTCTTTAGCAATGGTTCTTCAATTAGTAACCATGCCATGACCATCCTTCTTTGTCTTTACTTAGATAATGATTTATGCCAGCTGACAATTTGGATAACCATGCTGCCAACCAGAGTTACACTTATCCTGCCTCCTTCTTACTTTCTCAGTACATTTCCAAGTACAACATCTTGCCCTATTGCTTCCCCCTTTGCTACTTAACATTTTAAGCCACATCTTTTCAGAATAATAAAATGGTTTTCCGTTAGTGCAACCTGTGTTAAGTTCTCAAAAAAAAGGACCGGTTTTAAGTCATGAGGATTTATTCAGTCTCTTGCATACTTAAATTACAGTACTGTTACAGAAAATTAGCACACTGTTTTTCTTCTTTTTTCCCCTTCTGGAAAGAATTTATTTTTGGTTGTGGAAGCAGGTGATTCCTAAGTTTGGGATGTGTAAATATCTGAAAGATCTATAAGTAAAAGCATGCCTATTTACACAGTGCATTTTAAAGATATGTTCATCTCTAAATGAATGAGTTTTAAACTATCATGGAATTCTAAAGGAAGTCATGATATGATTATAATTTTAATGCTGTGTTCAGTGTGCCTTCTGTTTTTACTCACATTCCTTTTAACTACTGCTATACCCTTCCTCAATTTTTTTGCCCCCAAAAGCAAGAAGCAGCTTTTCCCATAGATGGGTATCACCTTTTTATTCAATGATCCCAGATGCCAAATGCTTAAGTATCTTATTGCAAGCAGCAACTCTTAGGTGTAATTTCTTCAGGGTTCTTTGGCCAACTCTTCCTCTCCTGCTATAGACATTTACCAAAACATTTGTCTGTTGTGCTTCTGACTTATCTTTCATTCAGATGTGTAGGGTTTTTTCCTTCATCCTAGTACCAAGTTATGTACATATTTCTTACTCAAAATCATCTTTAAATTATTTATATGGACAATCAGGAAATTTACTACTGAATTTGCTAAAGAAATGTGTGAAAGCATAAACAAGTGTTTCCTCTAAAGATAGCAAGTGTTTTATAGCTCTTCTGTGGTAATACTGCTAACAACTCAAAATGTGTAGTGTGCTTCTTGTTATACTGCAGTGAAATGAGCTTTAGGGTTTCTATTGCCTTTAGCAAAAAAAGAAAATATTGCTGTGCCACCTCAGCATTATCTAACAGTCACTGACATTCTGCACTCCTTAGGGCATATTTTAGCCATAATTCAACAATCTTCTCAAAGAACAAGAACATTTTTGGTCAAAATCCCTATGAAACATTAAAATTTGAAACAAAACACGGTAAGCACCTGGAAAATACCTCCCCCCCCTCCAAAATTAACTTATCAACTTTTTCTTCCTGAACAGTAGCATTGTTCCACCTCGTATATTTAATCATTAGGGGATAGATTTTGAATATTTTTAATAATGTATTTTGTTTACAAACACCCAGAGATGCAAAATTATCATTTGATGAACTCATGGGTTAAATGGAGGGAGTTTAAACCAGTTTCTAAAATAATAAGTACCTCAAGCATAGCTTTGAGAGTATATGAAATGCAACATAAGATACTCAAATTTATCATTGCTGTAGGGCAGTTAAACACTTCCATTGCAAATAATGTACTAATAATACATGAGCAGAGCTAACAAACAAAGCAGTTTCACAGCAGTTTATGGGCTCTAGCTTGTGATATGCTAAGCTTCCTGGGAACCCCTGGGGTCATCAGAGGACTTCTGTGAAACTTTGAAGAGCTTCAGGGTGCCTGGTGCTCCCCAGAAGGGATAGCTACAGAAGGCTGTGACTGCTAACAAGCTGCAGCAGTGTCCCACAAGCTTTGTTGCCAACTTTCCTTGATTTATGGGGACTTGAAGCTTTTTGTTTCCAGCTGACTCCACATTAAGGACAGCCAAGCATGCTTTCAGCAAACGCTAGAAAGAGTGTATGTGACTGCCAAGCCCAGAGCACAGCCAACAGAGTAGAAGGGGCCAGAAATTCCACTGAGGACACTGTGTACTTAGGTAGTGAGGTGCTGCAGGGTACTGTCACTGACCATCCACAGGAGTAACTAGATCAGCCCAATAGAGATTCCAAACCAGACTGAGCTCCTCTGGGAGGATGCAGCTCTGTAGGCCTGGAGCTGCAGAAGTGTCGGGAACCTCTTACTGAGTCTGGGATCAGAAGATAGTATCCTTGCCTATTCCAGCATACAAGAGAGGAAGCCCTTGTATGCTGGAGGAGGATCTGTGTTGCCAATCAAAGGGGCTTCAGGAGGCAGTCAGCACTCTGTGAAGCTGAGATGGGGACAAAATCATATTCTCCAAGACCCTACAATTACAAAACCTGAACTCCCAGACATAGTGAAAGAGAACCAGGAAGAGCCTTTGCATATGATTTTGGAAATGGAAACTTCAGTTACAATTAAGGCTAGGAGCTTGTAACCTCGACAGCAGGATGAGGGTTCCTGTCCTGTCTGAGCTCTGCCACTACAGAGTAGGCTCATGACGCGGTACCAGAGGGTGAGCTAGAAGCTCTGTCCAGTGAAGCATCTCAATCAGCTTAACTTGAGTCACGAGGCAGCACCAGAAGGAAGGATGAGTGATGGCAAACACTGGGAGACTCTCAGATGCAGGCTCCTGATAGGAGGTATTCTGAGTCCTGAGGGTAATGGCTCAAAACCTTGTGAGGCTGCTCTTGATTATCTCTAAAAAATCTGGGTGACAAGGAGAGGTTTTTAAGGATCAGAAGAAAGGTTATGGAAATATGTCAGAGAATGGAATGGAAAAAGGAAGAAAAAAAAGAAAGCTAGGAATGGAGAAAATGACTGTTACTTTCAAGAAAGGCAAGAAGGAGGATCTGGGCAACTGTGGACAAGTTAACCTTACCCTGGTCCCTGGAAAGATGATGGAGCAAATAACCCTTGAAACTGTTTCCACACACATGATGGACAAGAAAGTGCTAAGGGGAATGTTTTCACAAAGGGGAAAGCTGTCCTGATGACAGCATTCAATGAGATGACTGGCTTGACAGATAATGAGAGGACTGTTTCACTTGACCTTAGCAAGACTTCAGACGCTACCATAACACCCTCATAGACAAAACGTGATGAATTGCTGGACACAAAGACCATATTCAACATAATTCATCCTCTCATCACATTATGTAGCAATGACACTAAAACTGAAATTCAATGGCTTGTCTTTCGTAGCTACAGTTTTGGTCAATAACAAAAATGCTGCCACCACATAGTAATCTTGGATGAGATGTTGTGGGATGTGATGATGTGTGGGATGGTGAGAATTAAAAATAGAATGGATAGAAATAAGATAGGCAATGCACAAAAAGAATGTCTGAAAAAAGTTTTCAAGACAGATTTCACTACCTCATTATTTCTAATCCTAATATTATAATGCTTCTATTGCACATGATTCATAATAGACTCATTCCTGCTTGTTCTTTTGCCCTTCATTTAACTGCTCCCTTAAAGAACATGCACGTTTTTAATTTGGAAAACCTTAATCAAATAGGAAGTTTATACAAGCAAATAAACAAAAAAATGATGCTGACACTTTAAAAATGGCTCATTAGAAACGAATGGGAAAACCATCTGTCTTTGTTAGCTACAGATTAGATATTTCATGCATCAGCAATGTCTAATACATGTACAAAGGAACAATTTTTTTCAAGGATTATGGGCATTGCTGCTGGCATTATATCCCTTTGAACCATGGAGAATCAGTAATAAACAGTTCCACATAAAAGGACAGGGTGTGGATGCCATTCTCATTACTATACAAACTGTACTTCTTCCTTTGACTTGAGAGGTCACTAGTAAAATCTATGCTTCACTTCTTGGAAGAGTTTTCATTGGTTTCATAGGCATTGTTCCTTTTTCCTATGTTCTTAAAGCAATTCTAAAGTGGTCAAGGGTCAAAATTTTTGTAAATTAAATGTGTCAGCTTTGATTTCAAGACATTACATATATTTATTTTGTCTTGAAATGACTTCACAGCCAAAAGAATACCAAGGTTTCATCTTCAATTATGAGGCATTTTCTTTTGAAGTAGAGAATTATTTTCAGAGCATAAAAGTCACAATATCTTAAAAAAAATTAGAGTGGGATGGAAATTAAAAAATTGGTTTTGGAGAAGAGCATTATTGTATACTTAGAAAAAAAAATTGAAAAATTATGAGTTAGATAAAACAGTTGCATTTTAGAAATAATTGCTTGTATATGACAATATAATATGAAACACATGTACACTTGTAAAAATTATAAATTAAATAGTTCTAGTATAAGTAAACTATACAAAACACAATTAGAAAATCAACTTTGGCTTCCCCACCGCTAGTTTCTATACGTAATAAAATTTTAGTTAATTGTCTTTTTGGATTTGTCTGGGATTTACACCGTGAGTGCTCTGTTATATCAATAGAAGCATTATAAGAGTTTATTTAGACTGCAATTACAGATTGTACACTGTTAGAGGTCCTCTATAAAACAGTGCTCACTCTTCAGCAATAGCAAGCAGACTAATTCGGGACCAGTAACCATCATATTTTCTTCTGCTAAATGCCAGTTTGGATACATGAAAAAAATCTATCAGAGTTGTAGAAGTGAGCCTTTATCTTTGAAGGTCACAGGTGGAGAAAAGGGACTATGAATACAAAAAATCACAGCTCTCTATGAGCATCCATAAGCATTGTTATATGTAGGTCTTTTGGACTTGTTCATTCCCTGTCTGGAAGGGACAGTCATAAAATTTTCATAGGTTTGCCCTATTGAAATAACTCAGTGAGACACCCGTAGAAGAAAGTTGGATGCTTTATATAACAGTAGATATCAAAGGTAGATAAAGACATAACTGACTGCTGGAGACAAACTGAAAATAATATTTGTTGTTTGCTTTTATAGCTTATATCAAAACAATAATCTTTATAAGGACAAAGCTATTTTTTAAAATGCTATTTGCCAGGACACAAGTCAAATTTGGATTTTTTAACAGAATCTGCAGTAGAAAAATAGTTATCTCATGTGTTACTGCAGTATTTGAGCAGTGCAGATATATTTGTTTGTTTGCTTGTCTGTTTTTTATAACTTTGAGAAGTACTGCCTTGCTTGAAGAGGCTTAATTTTTTTCTTTTTTTTTTTACTGTTTATGTGCTTCGAAAATGTAGCACTCCTTGAAAAAACTTTTCAAGGGTTTCCTACTATAAATATTCTTTGGTTAAACTAATCAAGATCTGTGTTAGGTGATTTTTGGTAAATTTAGTCTTGAAAGATGAAATGTTATTGCCTCTGGTATTTTTTTGAGTTACAATCCTCTTGCACTGTTAGGTGAATGGTAAAAGGTTATAATTTGGCATATTAATGAAGGGCAGTTTGTGCAAATCCTTTTTTCTTTTCTCTCTCCTATTCTAATAACAAATATGAAAACAGAGACATCTCTGCTTCTTAATCTATTTACCAAGTATTTTCCAGACTGCCAGTATTAATTATGACACTCTCTAGCCTTTCCAAGTTTTATTTTCTACAGGCTCTTTTGAAAATCTGAGTTATATTGTTGAAGTTAGCATGACTGCTGCAGAGTGTTGAAAATGTTTCAATAGTTCTCTTCAAATATATAAGTATAGATACTATATGGTTAAGTGATGTCATGATGATCTAATATATTCTACCATAATAAATACTATATCTATCCTTGGTTATCAGTTTTTTATAGGCATCTAATTGGTTCTAGGCATAAAGTATTCAATGTCTTGTATGTTTGGAATAAATAAAAGAAAAAAGGGAAAAAAAAGAGAAATAATATATTAGTCCATTTGTTCAAATAAGTGCTTTCTTATACTCTTGCTTCTGTTCTTGGATCAGATAGTGCTTTGTGTCAGACTGAGCCATAGAAATATTTTCTTCTATGATTCTCTTCCTTGGAACTTGAGTAGACCCTAAGTAAACATCAATCAACAATTCTGAAAAATTTTCCATAGATTATTGGAAGCAGTTGTCCCCCCCTACCCCCCCAACCTGATAGAGATGTCTTGCTTAAATGACTTACAGAGTTCAAAAACTCCAATATGAAAGAGATAAACATTTCTTTGCTCATCCATTCAAATAATTATGCAAGGTCATTTGCACAGACTTTTGGATTGGTGTGCATTATGTTCAATTTTTTCTCATGTCCAATTCTCCAAATGTCAAGGTAATCTATCTTCACAGTTAGATTTGTATTGTTCATGCTTCATAAAATTGCAGAGTTGGAGCATGTTATCTAGCACTTCATGTTGCCATGCTAATTATTGCTAATAAAGATTGCAATTGTAATCACCTTTATTTGGCCTTTTTTGATTGCCTATGTTGGAAGGAACAGACCAGAAAGGCTCTCCTTTACTCCCCCTGAGCCAAGTCCCTTCCACTGTGAGCACTCTACCCAAAGAGTTAATTTTTTTCTTTTCTGCAATCAGTGTAATCTCTGTATAAAGGGTGAAGAGCTTTGAGGTCAATTGACAGAACTACAGCTGCATTGCTAAACTTCCCAAATTTAACAAATGTTTCTCCTGGAGGAGCTGTTACCTGCATTCAGGTGATAGCTCCTACTTTTTCAGTGCAGCAATTTTCTTCCTTTCAGATTTCTCAGGTCAAAGAGGACTTGTCTCAAAATCAATACTAAAATACTGTAAGAGTTACCTGTAACTCAGAAAATATCAGAGCAATAAAAACCTAGGAAAGGCATTGAGCTACTTTCCGTAACAACTAGGCTCTTTGCACAGCAATCTGGTGTAGAGGAAGAGATTTCCAAGGGGAAATAGTGCTGAAGATACCAGTTTCCACAGGTGCAGCAATAAACCCAGTGGTCATCAAAGACCAGCATTAAATTAACAGAGAGGAGCACAAGCAAACAGGCAACTGGGGAGAAGGAAGCCTTTTATTCAAAATCCTTGAAAGATGGTGTCATACTGATAGCTGATTTATTCAATGTCTGAATCTAACAGATTAACTTGCTGTAACTTGGAAGCCACATGACAACTGATTCCCTCTGATTCTTGAAAGAATGAAATAATACTTCTCTTTTTTTCTCTACCAAAGTGAATCAGTACCACCCAAGATACTGCAGGCAGATCATTTAGTTAGTGCTTATAGTAGCATTGATTTACTGATGCTCAGTTTTCACAAATTTAGGGTTTTCTCCTTGTCACATCTTTGGAGAGGTGCTGCCTGTTAAAAAGGCTGCAAATTACATATATTCTCTCAGATTGTACGGTGAAATCTTGAATTACCTTGTTGCTGCTGTACTGATTGTTGTTCCAGTGATGAAAGGTACTCAGGCAAAGAATGCAGCTCTTGGTGTTAGTGACCAGAGATGCTAAGATAAAAAGGCATTTTTGTCCTTTTCTCTTTGCATTTTGTCAGGAACAGAAGGAAGTCTAATGTGGGTTTAGTTGATAGAGAATGTTACTCAAAGAGCAGCTTCACATGCCAAAATGCATAAACATTCACTGTGGGGGTCTGCAGTAATTTGAGAAATTAATACTGCTACTCAGAAAATTGTTTGACACACAGGACGCAAATTTAAACAGATCTTTCTTTCTCTTCACCCTGTGTTGTGTGATAACTTGCTAAACTACATTCCAAACATTTCATATTACTATGATATTCTTTTTGTATATCATGGTAAGTTTGGGACATGGAAGTTCCTAAACTTTAAGGGATGATTCAGTATTTGTAGATATTATTATTATTTATTTTAAAAAAACTTGAAGATGGCAAACAGTTTTTCTAACACCTTAGATAATAACCAAAACTATAAAGCAAGAGTAAAAAATGCACCCAAACATTGGAGGTAATTTTTTTGTATTTTAAAATTAATTTCTGTTGCTTCTAAAATAGGAATTTAAGTAGGCAAGACTGATGGGAAGGAACTTCAACCATGGTTTTCCCCATGGTAATGGTCTATGAGCTAGACTATTGATACCAAACATGTTTTATTTTCTGGTTCAGGGCCATATGACCCAAGTGATCCTCCCACATGACAGAAATAATCTTCAGTTTTGCTTATTACAGTTTTTACTTGTTTTGTTGTTTTTCTTAATTAAAAGTATGCAAAGTATTCAGCACTTGCGCTTTTAAAGCACAAACACTCATTCAAATGAGACAGTTTGACTAGAGATTTTTAATTATTTTAATGTTTACTGGCTGAAACAGATAAAAATGTAAATTTATCTGGCCTTGTAGACAGGACGAATTGCTGTTATTGGGGAAAATAAGGAAAGAGTTTGATACAAAAAGAAAATTAGTGTGTACCTCATCTCTGGGGTCTGTGGGAATTTATAAAATTAGAGGGTTTTAGGAAGGTAGTAAACCCCATCCTGTTCAAGTCTGTATATAAGTTGCCAGCGTACAGGGTCCAGTAGTCTGAAAGTTGCATCCAGCCTGATATAAGATGTATCTTACATTCTGGTTCAGGAAAATGGAAAAAAATAAAGCAGCAGCATGAAAAAAAAAGAGTTGAAAGTATAAATATCCTTTGTAGCACGTAAAATTCTGTTTCCTGAAACAGAAATGTGTGCATTGCAGCTCAAACAGAGCTTAAAGCAGAAGCTGAAATATAGCTTGCTGTCTCATAGAGCTGAATGTTACCTTGTGATTATGTGAACTCAGTTTCAAATAGAGAATTAAGGAAGAAATATATGGAAAACAAACATATACAACTTTCTCTATCTCTTCCTCTAAAATATGTTTGTTTGGGGTTTTTTTGTAATGTGATGTTCCCGAATACACAGAATATCAGGAATAAATTTTAGTTACTGTTACCAAATGGAAGAACATGAGCAGAGAATTATGGGAGGAAAGTATACAGAACAAATAGAGTACATCTTAGAAATTAAAAAAAACAACAACAATTAAAAGTCTGAAGCAATTGAACTGGAAGGGAATGAAAACTACATAAGCCCTTTGAAGGCTTTCTGTATGCATCAAACATGCAAAAGACACCCTTAGACAATATTAATAGAGTAGCAGAAACTTAATCTTTTTATCTCTCTTCCCAATAACACACCTCACAATTAATTCTTCTCCAGTTTGGGGTCAATATCCATTCATGTCTGTTATTAGTTGGTACCATTCCCCAAATACTTTTTTTATGCTTTCTTAGCCATCTCTTCAGATTCAACTTGTAGACTGCAAGTGATGTATATACTTCCCATAAGCCAGTGTCTACATCTCAGTTAAATTAAAAAATGGTATGTGTGTGTATGACAAAGACAACAATGTTTTTCTTCCCCCTAATTTTAGCTTCATATCCTTATCCAAACAGCAGATAAAGGCAGATGGACTTTCTTTAATGTATAATTTTAGCAATTTACATTCACCTATCAATTTACTCTGTGATGGAAAAATTGGTCTTCGGTTACTTACTGATTAATCCTTTGGAGAGAGGTACATCAGCCAGTTCCCGCAGGCCTCTGGGGCGCATCTCATGGAATTCCATGCACTTAGGTATATTCAGATTCCTCAAACCTGACCTTCTCCCAGGATGAGAAGGACTTCAGTCCCTTCGTACCTGGCATGAGCTTCAGAGAGTTGGGAAGTGAGATTAACAATAAAAATGTTGAATATCTCAGTTATCTCTCTCCAGTTCCCCTGTCTCATTTATTGCAGCGGTACATTTTCTTTAACCTTACTTTTGTGGCAAACATACCTGTAAATCCCTTCCTATTCTTTGCAGCTCTTGCCAAATTAAGCTCCAAAAGGGCCTTAGCTTTCCTAGTGCCACTACTACATATCCAGATGCCATCCCATATTCTCTCCAGGGTAAATGTCACTTATTCCTCACCTGTGTATTTCCTTCCAGCACTTCAGTTTACCCAGGAAATACTTACTAAGGCATGCTGGTCTTTCACCTTCTTTACCTGATTTCTCACATGGGGAAATCAAGAGGTGTGCTCTAGAGATCTGCCAGCTTTGTTCAGATCCCTGTTCCCTGAAGGCAGCTTCCTAGGGGATCCCATGGACCCAAATACTGAAATCTAATCTAAACTACTAATCAACTGAAACTTTCCTTTCCTAAAATTCAGGGTCCTGACTACTCCATTGCTGTCCTATATCCTTCAAGATTGTTAATTCCATCAGAGCATAAGCACTGCAGCCCAGGTTAATGCTTTCTCTAGTCAGTTAATTCGATTGGTTACAAACATTTGATTGGTTACAAATGGAGAGCTCTAGGAATAAAGTAGGGAATGAATGATGGTAATGATTGTAAAGGCAGGCTCAAATGAATTTAGGGGAGAGGAGGAGAGATGCAGGTGAAAATTTGGGATCATCTTAGCGTGGCATATGAGCCTAAAGAACTTACAGTATTTTAGGATTTAGGAGCACAAGAACTTCACAGATAAACTCGTGACAGCTTTTTCAGGTTGAAGCTGGTGAAAGAGGTCTGGTAGCTGTCTGTGGAACAAAGAACATAATAAACTTTCAGAGTATGAAAGAAAAAAAACATGTTTGTAGAAGGAAAGAAGAGATAGAAACACGAGTGTTTGAAGCCTTTGTGGTGACTGGAAGTGTATGTCCTTGGAGCTTTGTGGTGTGTGTTTGTGCCCTAAATTTCAAGCTGCACGTGTATTGAAAGCAAGCTCTTATTTCTCTACTTCAGATGATCCAATAGCCTCTAGATTACAAGGAATAAATTTGTCCCTGAGCACTGTGGTTTCTCAGGCTGTTAGTTGATTTGATTGAATGCACTAAACAGCATAAATCCTTACTGTAGAATGGTCCGTTGTTGCATGTATTGTATGGCTAACAGGCTGACCTAAACTTCACTGAATGTCTTCTCATTTCTCATCAAGAATCTGCCAAAGAGGCCGCTGAATGATGGGCACACTGTAGCTGAGGGTTCAGTTTAGGATTTCTGTTACTTTGACTGAACCACTGAGGAAAAAGCAGTTCTGCTGCTTCTTAAATATTGTAATTCTGTCTGCAAAACCACCTTCATCTGTGACAAAGTGCTCTGACTGATATTTTCTGAAATGTTTTCTATACAGAGGACTAAAAAGATCAGTTTCTTGTATTTTTCTGCTATAAAGAAAGAGATCTAAAAGAAAAAAAGAATAGCTTCTTCTGAAATTTGTTCTACTCTGGAATATTCATCTATATTACTGCTTATCACAGAAGATGCTGAGTTGGAGGGGACCAACAAGGATCATGGTGTCCTGCTCCTGCCCCTGAACAGGACCATCCCCAAGAGTCAAACCATGTGCTTTTGTTAAGCTTTGGCATTTTCCAGAGCTTCTAGCTGAGCTAGTTTGGAATAAACCCATCAATATGATTTTCTAAGTAACAGATAGCCACTTTAGAACTCTTAAGATTCAGGAGAGACTGCCTCTGCAGCTAGCAAGCTGAAAAAACTGGTTTTGGCCTGCAGAAGCTCGCGCCAATATGTAAAATTAATAAAAAAGAGCAAGAAAAAAGGAGACAGGCTCTTCTCAGGGGTATCCAGTGACAGGAAAATATGTAGTGGGCAGAAGGCAAGCTACATGAAATTCCACATGGAGATAAAAAAATGCTCCTTTTTTGTAATGTGAGGGTGGTCAGGTGCTGGAATAGATTTCCCAGAGAGGCTGTGGAGTCTCCATCTTTTAGATACTCAAAACCAGGCTGGACAGAGACCTGAGAAAATTCTAGTTGTGCTTGTTTTGAGCAGGGGAGTCTAGATGAACCTCAGAATTTTTTTCCAAAATCAACAATTCAGGTATTCTTAAAACTCTTCCCTGATTTTTAATTCCTTAGTACCTCTAATGTAGAATATAAGGCAGGTGACACCTATATTTCACTGGAATGTGAGAAGTAGGAAAGGGATTTTCAGGAAGATAAGAACCAAATTTAATACTTAACTCATCATATGGAGACAGAGGAAATTATTACTTTAACACTACTTCTCATGAATATAGCTTGCAATTTTTAATTCTGACTTTAATGTTAATACAGGTGGTAAAATATGAAATCATAAATATAATTTGTGTATTTCCATTTCCCACTCCTTTTGGTTGTTTTTCTATAGAAAGATTTTCAATTTATAAAGAGATGTATGGAAAGTAAAGAAATAATACTTATGGAAGCTCATTCATATGGGTTGGAGGAATTCTACACATATCACAATCTAAGCAGTTAATGGGGTTTATATTATTAAAATTGATAGTTTACATAAGGAGTCATGATTTGGTTTTCTAATATCAGTGGGTGTATTTGGATTTGGTTCTTGGAAAGAAAAATACTGATGTTGGCAAGTTGGTAAGACAACAGAAAGAAATTCAGCTTTGACTATCTTTATATGGACTCTTAAAAGCATATATCAGCCTTTTTTTTCTTCCTGAGAATTCTAGAAATCATCTTTATTTTTGTGATGAAGTGAAAAAAATTAGTTATTTTGAAAAAGTGTTTGGATTTTTGCCTTTTGATCAGTTAGTTTCCAAGAATTACAGCTATAACAGCTTAATTTATAATTCACTTTTAATAGTCCTAACGCCTCCTTACCTTTTTTTTAAATAACTGTTCTCATTAACACAAAATTTTGTCTTGATTCTTAAAACTGGGCCTCAGGATAGATGCTTCTATGTATTTTATTTTTTTTTTGCATTTAATGAGGCTTCCAGTAACACTTTTTAATAACCCAGAAAGGAGTACAAAAAGCTCTGTTATTAATTGTCTCCTTTGCATTAATATTGACTGTTGCACCTCAGCTGGGAGCTGGCATGAAGCCAGGGTAGGACTGGCTAGTTGTGCAGTGTAGATATCTGCTGTGTTTCAGTGACCTAGTGTTCCCTGTAGTCATACAGAACAGTTTTGATAACTCAAAGGCAGTTATGAAACTCATTAGGGGAAAAAAGGGAATGAAATGTGTTTAATGTTTGCTCCTCTGCACCTCAGTTATGTCCATAAAGCCGGACCAGGTCAGAACTGAACCGTGTTCTCCTAATACAAAGTGAAAGGCTCTCCACTTAATGAGCTTTTTAAGCTAAAAATGGAGCATAGCCAAGTGCTACATACCAATTTGTAGTACTGCATCAGTAGTAATTTATTCACAACTTCATAAAAGAAGTCAACAAAAAAAAGAGCAGCTGCAAAACAATTAACATCTGTTGGGTCACTGTTCTCCTATGTTCACTATGAGACATTTGGAGATGCTTAATTTGTAAGAGTCTGATGCTTTTATATATTGACTACTTAAGAGAAAATTCAGTAAAGCACTAATTGGGCATGCAGTTATTCAGTGGATGTTGCTTCTAGATAATAAATGCATTCTGCCATGTATATCAAAAGCAGGTATGTTTGTTATGCATAAGCAGACAATAAAAATAAATTGTTTTTATCCACATTTCCAAAAGTATGTTTTAAGTATTTTAAATTATGAGTTCTGAAAAGTGATTTTTTTGTCAGTTATTTTAAGAATGTCCAAATGATTTTTGATAGCAATGGGTATTAGTTTTTAATATGAGAAAAATACAGTAACCTGATTTTAAAATCCTTAATGCTAAAATACTTACGCCTTTAAAAGTATAAATAAAATTCCTTTGTAATATCCATTTCTTTTTATGTGACATGGTGATTGTATCCCACAATTAAATAACACAGAACACAAAAAAAATCTGAAAGAAAAGACTGGATTTTTTTAAGGGGTGAAATTTTTCTTTCATGTGGCAAGAAATGCCTGTGCCTTACAGAACAGAACTACACAACAAATTCTCCATTAAACGACCTTTTTGTTATTTAAGAACAGTTTTTCTTATCAAATTATAACGATGAAGATATATTCGAATGATTTAATACCTGAAATCAATATTGATCAAAGTAGACAAGAGCTGGGATAGTTCATCTTTCATATTGTATCTTGTCCTGCCAAATATCTGCAAAAACAAAATTAAATTCAGTTTTATTTACAGTGAAAGTAACAGGAAAGCATGACTTTACTAGTGAAGAAATTTGGCTCTGCAAGGTTTGAAACATTAGCAAATTGTTTCCTTTGAATTTACAGAACCACATCTTTTGTATATTGTGAATAAAAATATTTATCTAATTCATGTAGATAGGTTCCTTACATTCAGATGTAATTTAGATTTTGGTCAATTTTTTTTCACCTGTATTATCATTACCAGATCTTCACAAAAGCATTCAAAAAAGAGAAAGGATACAATGAAATTAGGATCCCTCATGATTCCTACTTTCCTAAATGTACTGGATATGCTACCTGATGCATTTCACCCCAAACATTGGAGTACTTACTAGTTTCATACATATGAAAAGATGTCCTTCTAATCCCTAACATTTAGAAAATTTACTTTTCATGTTTGATAATTTGTGTTCTTGTTTCATCTTAAAAATGGTCTAAACATGATTCTATCTGCATTTCCTAAACCAGATGGTTCTCCAAGTGATACTGTGACTTAGAATAAGTCCTTTTGTTTTTATTTATTTATCCTCAGATAAATTCTGGGATAATAACCTGAATATGAATTTTATTCATAATGCATTCTGATACAATTGCCAGGAAAAGAAAAACTAGCTGCAGAAATGTATTATTGATATTGTTTTAATTTTTTTTTGGTATTTTTAAAATAGAAAGCGTTGGAAGTGATTGGGCCAAGCTGTTAATTTTTACTCTGCCATGTCAATGCTCTCTTTTTTTTCTCTCACCCCTGCAGATGTACATGTACAGCAGGGTGGACAGGGCCAGACTGCAGTGAAGATATAAATGAATGTGAATCTGAACCATGCTTGAATGGAGCCACCTGTTTTGAATCTGTGAAGCCGGGGCAGTTTGTATGCATTTGTCCTCCATTTTATACTGGTGACTTCTGCCACCAGCGCTTCAGTCCCTGTGAGCTGCCTTACAATCCGTGCATAAACAATTCCACCTGCTTGGCACAAGTAGATGGAAATCCAATGTGCATTTGCAAAACAGGTGAGAACTGGAATAGTTAATTTCTTCTGTTTTTTGTTGTGCTCTGGAAAATTGCAAATATATATTGAATTTGTGCCTATCTTTAATGTAAGTGGAAAACAATATGTTTCAAAGAACCTAAAACCATTATGAATTGCAGCAGGTTTATCAGTTGTGTTAAAAGACTGGAAAGATAGCTGTCAGTTTACTTATTATTAATTTCTTATTTTACAATACTTATTAAATCTATGGTGGCTGAGATTCAGCACTCAGAATCAGTATTTCTCAGTCAATTGTTACAATGACAGAGATAGAGATGCACCTGGCCAGCAAAGACAAACTAAATTGGCACAACAGGCAGATTTAGAAAAAAATGTATGCAAATTGGTGAAAGTACAAAAATTGGAGCAAGTTGGAAATTGTTTCTTTTCCTGCTGAGCTGTCAGGAAGGCCTGGCACATCAGGGAAGTAATCTTCCCTTGCTTAATGGATACAGTGGGTTTCTCCGTGTATGCACAAGGAACCAAATCACAGCAGGCGCTGACAGCTTCCCTGGGCCATGGCTTAAAAGACACAATCTCACCCTCAATGTACAAGAACTGCTAAGGTAGAACAGAGCAACAGTTTAACTGTGCAGAACATTGCTATACACTTCCATGTAGGAATTGAAGAATGCATTAACTAATTAACAACTGCACTGAAAAGTTAGAAAATTTAAGTAGCGGGGAGTACAATTACTGAAACTGGAATTGGAGCAGGATTTTCAAGTCTTCACTGTTATGCCTATAAGGGTAGGGGTCTCTCATGGACAAAGGCTAGCAGATAACTGCAGTGTTACATGACAGTACTATCATTTGTCATTTATTAAGCTACGAAGATATGGATATAATATCTAGGAATGAGGAGCATATAATACCTTGGGTTTTTTACTATTAAGGTAAATGTTACCACAAACTGCTGAGGAAAAAACCCAAAGGTCATTGGGGAGGTATGCAAGTTGTAGATAAAGAGGTTTTCTTCCTTCAAAGAGATAGTTTATAATATTTGTGTAACAAAACTGGACTCTCATATCATAGATCACAGAACAGTGTTAGACCATGACTTTAAGTCAAATTGTCCACAGAAGCAGGCTAAACAGTTTAAAAAGTTATGATCTCTACAACTGCACAATGGTATATGCAAGATTGCAAAAATGTTGTAGGGAGGGCCACTGTTGCAAAAGCTTGGGAATCGCTGCTGTAGAACAAGTTTCCCAAGAGGTGTAGAGAAAACCCCTCTTAAATACTTTGCCAGTAATTGATAAACAAGGGTTTGAGCAAGACAATTGGAAGGACATATGGGTTTGAGCTGTTAATCATATAGCCAGTATTGAATCTCCTTAAATAACACAGCTAAATGCAAAGAAAACAGGAGGAATGGAAAACTTAGGGCAAATAGCAGGATTTTTATTGCTTAATTTATCAACATGTCTTTCCAGTATTAGATAATTCCATTCTTAGAATTAATCTTACTAATAGAACTGAAAATTTAGTGTAACAGAAAAGCAAGGCAGGAGATGTAAGCAAGACTATATAATTTAAATAATGTTGAAATATTTTTAGCTGAGTCTTGGCCACTATTCATAAATTCCCCAGAAGGTCTACATGAGAAAGATCCAAAGAGAAATTGAACTTGCATATATAAGTAAAATAGAGGACAAATAAACATGAGTCTAGGCATTAGACCATGCCCTTCTAGATAATGGCAAGCACAAAACTGTTAGTGTTTTAGAGGCAACCTGAAAGAGAGATAGGACATTTTGGTAAAAATAGTGATGCTTTTTAAGAATTGTGTTCCAAGAAAAAAAAAAGTACTGAAAAAATGTATTCAGAATCAAGGAAAACAATGAGAGGGCATACAACTACTGAGTGCAGGATCAGCTCTCTGCTGGAACTGATGAACAAGTTTAATTAATGATGAAATGGGAGATAAAAGATAACAGTTTTAAGAAAGTGTGAAACCTGTGTAATTATAAGCACATAAATATTGCAGAGAATAACAAGATAAAAAAATAATTTGCAACCATAAACTACAGGCCAGAAAATATCTAGTGTTTTCTAATAACACTTTTTTAAACTGTGATTTATTCTTTCATGAGAACTATTAGTAGTTATTGTAATAGTAGCTATATAGTAGCAAGACAAGCTAGAGGGAAAGGCAGATAGAGTTGCTGCTGACATAAAGAGAGGAAGAGGAGGCCAAGATTGCTGAATTAAAGTGGTTCCTAGAATTCCTGCTTCTTAGAAGGTAGAAAATAATCTCTCTTTAAAATTAGATGTAGAATTTCCTTCATTAGTCCAAGTAATACAGATAGGATAACCTCAGGATGTTCATGCAGCCTCCTTATTACAATGAAAACAATTTTCCATAAACATGTTAGGTTGATAGAAAAATTATCAGGAAATGCTACATACTATACATTAAGTATTGCATACATATAGAGAGAGTTTATATCAAAGCTTTACCTACTCTTTTCAGAAATATGGATTATTTGGCCAGCATTTGTGTTAACTCAGTAACATCTTAATGAGTTATGGTAGAAGGGAGATTGGACCAATATAATAATGTATGTATTATTGAAAGAAGTAAACTGGAAATGTCTGGATTGTGGATGCCCACAGTATTACATTAAGGAGGTATTATTTTCTGATGTACTTCATTTCACACAAAAGTAGACATATAAAGTGAAATGGATAATGCTGTAGAAATGTTAGAAATATATATGTCACTCTGCTGACTATTTAGGCAGCTTAGGAAAAATCTTTCTGGTGGTAGGCAGGCTGAATTCTTGACCAGTTGCCTCTTGTGGTTTTGCTGTAAAGTTGGGGTTTTTTGGGTTTGGCTTTTTTTGTTTGGTTGTTTGGTTTTTGTTCTTGTTTTTCTTTTTTTAATTTCACAGCTTTTGGAAGCACATAGTTTTAGAGAGGAGTAAAAAAAAAGGGAGTAGCAACATTTGTCATTACAGCACGCGAGTACACAAAAGATTTGTCATGTCATTTATCCTCATTGCAGCTTTAAAAATATAAAGCTAGAAACTGAGAAGTTGAAAAACTGGTTTATGCATGGGGCTTAAGGTTAAAGCCATCAGTTTTAGAGTGTAATGAAATTATGTATATTGGTGCAGGGAAATCTATAAAAAGGACTCATCTCTAAGGAGAAACAATAGCAACAGTTTTTACTGGAATTATGCATTCTATTTTTTCTTTGTCCTTTCTAAAAGCAATACATTCTTTATGTTTCAAGGTAATTTTTGAAGTCCTTGTTTTAAACAGATTTTCCCTGGACTTTTTCACCTCTTTTATCAGTCTCCTGTCAATAGCTTTCCCATGACACCTACTCTTTGTTCTAGATGCTAGTGATCATTTTTATTTGGTCTATAGCACCTTATAGCTAGAAATTTGAACCAAGGCAAAATATTTTTCAGCCAATGCCTGAAACAAAGCTAAGTGAAAATTATCATAATGTGCAAAATTCATAATACCAAGCAGAAATAATAAACAGATGATGAAAAACAAGTTCAAATTGGAGTTTGCCATTGTCAAATTTCTGAGTCCTTCAGTGCCAGTTTCTTTTTCAGACATACGCATACATAATTTACAAAGGGAACTAGCCTTTTTACAGTGCCTAATATTTTACACACCTCTGATTTTGATTCATGTACCTACTTATGTTATGCTGAACAACCTAAGTACCTGAACTAATGATTATGGGACTGCTATTATATCTCTGCTGTTTGCAAACATTGGTTCATAAATAGTTCATGGTAAGGAGAGAAACAGCTATGGCACTGTTCTGATGAGCGAAACAGTAGAGAGATTAGGGCAAAAGAATCCCATTAGAACCCTGTTACCTGCAGAGGTCAAATTCATAATATTGCTCTGCAATGGAATAAGGAGATGGAAATGACCATAACTGTGACAGCAGATATTTAGCTTCTATATTCTGCATATTCCATCACTTTACAACTCCCAGAAGCCCCATAGACAGAGTTGACAAATTCTGTATTTCCTATATTTCAGAGAAACAGAAGTAAAAACAGCATCTGTCTCATCTTAAGTAACAGCTATCCAGATGTTCCTAGACCTCATATCATTAAAATAACTTTCACACCACCTGAACAATTAAAAATAGAGAGAAATAAGATTTTATTTTGTAACACTGTAATAAGGAACTGTAATACTTTTCAGTTATTTTTCATCTCCGTTAATTTCTGAAAGTCTTGAATATGTTATGTTACTACAAAAATTAACCTTACTGAGATGCTTCCTCAAATATATCTATACATATTCAATACATTCAAAAATGTTTTAAAATAATTGCAATAGCATTATAAAGCTAAAATATATTTATATCTGTGAGTTATTTATAATGTTACATTGGTTTACCTTCAGTGCATCCTTTTCAGTAAAGTTCCATTTTCCCTGCCCATTGACAACCTTCCACTCAGTAATCAAATTTAGTTTTAGAAACTTCAAACATCACAAATAAAAGAGAAATCACAGATGAGGAAGTTGACTACAAATAGTCCTATGAGTCCTAGTGTCTTACATCCACTAATGCCCTCCAATTTCTTAATTAAACCAGAGTTAGAGAGACGTGTTATCAACTTTTCTCCTCTTACTCAGTGGCACTGAATGGCTAGTATCAAACACCTACTGAATATTTTGTGTGTCAGTGACTTCTGCCTACTCACACAACCAGGCCTAGTACCTAACTTGGTCTGTGGTGCACTAATTTATAGCTCTTTTATCTTTCTTTTTTCCTTAATCAAAGCACAGGCAGAAATAGATGAAGGTTCAGCCGCATTAAGATGCAGATTACACGTGCCACAGATAAGAAAAGTATTTGGATGATTTGCTCTGGTTCAGGCTCATTTGCACATAATAAACTAAACCATTCAGAATACAATTTTTTCTGTGCTGAGGGATGTATTTCAAATATATTTCAGAATACTGAGACAGAATTTTTCTTGGTATTATGACCATTCTTTTACAGTTTTTTGGGGGGATTGGTTGGGTTTTTGTGCTGTTTTGTTTTGGACTTTTTTTGTTTTGATTTGGTTTTGGTTTTATTGTTGGGTTTTAATTTTGTGAAACATACAAATAGAAAATAAATGAGGGTATCCTTTCATGCACAAGAAATTTCTGGAAAAAAAATAACATCATAACAACATAAATTGCTATAATTAAAAGGCTATTTTGAGAAATGTTCCAGGCTTTATTTTTTCCCAGCTTTATAGTAACATTGCTGTGAAACCTTCAGCAAATATTAAGAGCTCATTTCAGTCAGGCCCAAAAGTTATTGAACAGAAATAATTGTGATAAGAAGAAAATACCAACTACTTTGATGTGGGCTCATGTTTAGATCATATATTGGAGTACCAGCAGAGATTTCTTTCTACAGCTTTCTTTGGAACTCTGACCAAGACACTTATTTCTTCCAGTCAAGATTTTCTCTAGATAAAAATTAGCCATACTATTCTAACAGCGGTCTTTCATTATTTCCTCACCTTCATAAAGTACTTTGAAAACCACAAATACAAAACATAACCAAAAAATATTATTCTTATTGGGGTATTTAAAAAAGTAAAGTTGACAATTTTTGCTTATTGTTTTAATAAAGAATTCAGTAGACCTTTTGCCATATTTATAGCAATATATGCTGAATTTCAATAGCTAAATTTAAAGTTGTTTCAATTTAATTTGTCTGTATCAGTGATGTTCAAAATCACTTGGGTGAACTCTATTTATGGTCTTTAAGCAACCTGCAGTCAGCACTCGCATATGTCATACAATGCAAATAGTTTTCTCATTGCAATGGTTTCATTTCTCCATCAATTGAAAACAAATACATTGAATTTGTGCAAAATTCAACTGAGTAGCTATAGTTTCTCCACAGTATGTATAGAATTTCACCACAAGGATGCATTTAGGAGAACACCTATTTATGCAAATGTTATAAGACACAGTATGCTGTCTAAGAGCAAAAATAGGGTTCATGTATCACTGAAAACTGTCTTATTTCATTTTAGTACATATTCTGGAACACTATCACAGGCAAATGTAATGTATTATGCAAGTGATGTACTGTGCAGATAAGACCTTAATCACATTTTGTCTTCGTTAAATATAAAACCAGCTGGTTTTTTTCTCAGCTACTGACTGCTTTGAATAAATGTGGTCCTCTAACTTCCACTACTCTCTAATATATTAATTACTGAATTAGTTTTTAGTTTCTGATTTTGTCCCACACTCTCCAAGAAAGCTTTTCTGTCCTTTAAAATGGGTTGCCTTTCTCCAATATATTTATCCAGATGCTCTATCCAAATCTGTTATCTCTGATTCATTAAAGTATGTTGAGACTTCATATACTGTCTGGAAATCAACTAGCTGAAGCTAAGGAACAAAAATAGTTGAAGAAAGTTCTTTCAGGGTTACTTCTACTTGTAGTTCTCATCTTAGGGTCAGTGAGCAGTAAGGGCTGGCTCCTTCAGAAGCTGCAGTCAGCCACAAGTCTCACAGTAAGTGAATGAGGCACGGCAGGGCAGCGCCAGTGGCTGTGTCCAGGAACAGCAGAGGGGGCCAGTCAAGGCTACAGGGAATGGGGCAGATCCAAGGCCAAGCCAGGGAGCCTGTCTGTAGGCTAAAGTCAGCATGCTACACAGAGAGACATTGGCCATGGCTGCAACACAGCTCAGTCAGATACCAAGGACAAAGAGCTGAAGCTTAAATGCCCCAAAGAGAAGAGGTAGCCATTGCTTATATTTCTCTCAGGTTTTTCTTAAACAGCTTTGAGTGCAGCTGAGGTTTCCCAGGCCAACCACTTTCATTGTCTGAGTTAGTCCTGGGCTCAGATAGCCAAATGCCCATGAGAATCTGTGACCTTTTAATTTACATGAAGTAGTTGAGTTCATTTATTCACTATTAATAAAATCTGTGTTTCAGGATTTGAAGGCACTTACTGTGAAGTTAACAGTGATGAGTGCATCTCCCATCCCTGCCAGAATGGAGGTCTCTGTGTGGATGGGGTCAACCACTACAGGTCAGGAAAATTACTTGAATGACAGATATGATACATGGCTTTTTATCATCTAGGTTTTCCTTTTGTACTCTGAATGTCTAATGTTTGCTGACCTTCAGTGAAGGGGGGGCAGGGTTTGTAATGTGTTTGACAGTTACATTATAGTCTAAATCTTCTTGTGTGCAAAAAGTAATACATATACACCGTAAGTATGATGCCAAGAATTTATTGTAGGACTAATTAAAATCACAAGGATCCAATTTAAAAAAGCAGAGTTGTTGTTAGTCCACTTACAGTAGTACAAACAGTCTGAGTTGAAATCAATAGAAAAACTTAATGAAGAATATAGTTATAGCTGTTATATAAGAAATCTTGCAATTATGTCTCTTTTATTACCCTTACAAAGTGTGTGCATCCTGTGATCAGTGATCTTGTTCTTCTTCGAGAACTGGTGGTCTTATTGCAGATCACTGGCATCTGGAAGTGTTTGTCAGGAGAACTATGATATTCACAGTGGGTTTTTTCTTATCTTCAGTCTCAAGCCTTCTTGGAGCCTCTCACTCACCAGCACCCCCAAGTCCTTCTCAGCAGGGCTACTCTCAATCTGCTCCTCCCCCAGCCTGTGTTGATACCAGGGTTGCTTTGACCCATCTGCAGCACCTTGCACTTGGTCTCGTTAAATCTCACGTAATTCCTAAGGGCCCACCTCTCAAGGTTCTTTTCATCCCTCTGGATGTCATCCCATCCTTCAGGAGTGGAATACAAAAGGCTATTATTTGTAACACCATGATCATCTCAGTGTCTCACACCCTCACTACAGATGCTATTCCAGGGCTGAAGCTATAGCATGAGAGGCATCAGTCAGCTGGCTGCAGGGCAGGTGTCAAAACAAGAGAAAAGTAGCTCAGGCCAAGGCAAATTCTAAGTAAGCCCTTGCACAGTGGGGTCAGCACAAAGCCTGTGGCCTTCAGCTAATGATAACCAAGGGCTTCAAACACTCTACTTGTTCTTGCTTGTTAAAGTATTGCCTTTCACAGTTATCAGTAAAAAGCAAACGTGATTTTGGTACTATTTAATTAATACCTCTCAACATCTGCCGGATGTTTCCAGAATCTTTGTAATGACCTAAAAATAATGTAGTGACATTGTTTTTGCTAGGTGCTCCTGCCAACATGGCTTTACTGGGACTCTATGTGAAGTGGAGATTAATGAATGTTTATCAAGACCGTGCAAGAACAATGGAACTTGCCTGGATCTCATAAACAGGTTAGTCACTACTAAATGACAAGTTTTCCTGATTTCCTTATGTTAATTATGGATTTGGATGGAACCTTCACTGTACAGCAAGTCAAAATGGAGTAAGCAAATGCTACTGACTCAGGTTTTGTTTCTTATGTAACCTTAAAGAAAGATAGAACAGCAAATGTCTTCTGCAAAACTTGTTCTTTTCCTCCTTATGTTTTTGGGTTTTTTAATTTGGAAAAAGACTGAAATAGAAGAAATTTGATCTTGTTAGATTGCTACAAACCCTGTGTTTGTTCAACAGCACTTCACAAGTTGTTCAGAGACTTGTGCCAGGAGATCATTAGCCCTTAAGTCATTTCTTATATCTTCAGTTAAAATTATCGTGCCAAATTGTTCTATTAATTTAACAAAAAGTAAATCACCCTCTTTGCTTCAGAAACATGGAAATGAGAAAACTCTCTTCATTTTAATATAGATGAGTATTAGGGACACCAGCTTGGCATCAGGAGATTCGTATGGCTTTAAGGTGCTGCAATAGGTCCCGTCGTTACTTCCATTGACATACCTGATTTTTCCTTTTCGAAAGATTCATTTGTAACTGTGCACCTGGATACTATGGGTCTCTGTGTGAGATGGACGTAAATGAGTGTGAAACTTTGCCTTGTTTACATGGAGGAAGCTGCATCAACAGGCTTGGCGGCTATCGGTGTCTCTGTCTACCTGGATTTACAGGTATGATCTACTCTTTCAGCCAAGAAACTTATTTCACAGGTTTTGCATGGTTTTAATACTATAGCAAGAAAAAAATTAATCTCCTTATTGGAGGATAAATCAATACTAACTTAAAAATAGTTTTATCTAATTCTCCTGAAGTAGCTCAAGATTATTGATATTAAGACTTGAATTATAATTTCTTTAATCACCCATACATTCAGTTGAAATGAGTTATGGTATAGTATAAAGAAAATTAATGTATATTATTTTTAATTCAGCCAGGAAAAAAACTATTACCATAGATACAGAGTAAATTTTGCAAGCAAGAATATGCCACCTTCTCATTTGAATTTGTACAGAACCATAGAAACACCTTGACTTTTGACCCATTTGATTGACACCATTGCCTTTAGTGCTAATCTTTACATTTTTACAGTCATGAAAAAATATTTAATGGGTAGAGATGCAGTAAAATTTCCCTAAAATTATGTTGACTTTTATTTAAATGTCCAGTGTGCTGCTGAGCTAGTTCATACACAATGTTTTGATAAGTCCATCTTAAGCTACATGAAAACACACGGGATCATATGACTGTAGAAATATTTACAGTTGTTTCCTCAAATTGAATAAGTTCTGCATTTTTTTTCTGCATAAATGGTTTTACCTATCTATCCCAGCCTGTGATGAATGCCACATAAAGTACAAGATAAAAAAGGATGCAATTTGCCTCCACTGAACTGAGAGGAATGTAATTCTCCACAGAACAAAGAACAAGTACAGTTATGGGAATTTCTACATAGCTGTATATCCATCTTCCATTCTCCACAAATCTAAGTCTGCATATCACTTGTGCACTGTTGTTCAAAATTACCCTTGATATTTCCACAAAAAATGAAAAAATCTATTTAATTTTCCTGCCTAAATCTTTTCAAGCCTCTCCTGCAATATTTTCTTCAGATGGTCTGTGTTCTAAGTAGTACTACTTGGGTGTCACAGAAACTTCTGTTCATTAGGCAGTGGTGCTGCAGATGTAATTTCTAATAAATGCTAAAACAGTTGTATTAAACTTTATGTACATGTTTCTGTAAGAATTCCCTGTTATATTTATAAAAGACAAGACATCTGCACATGAACACTTAGGAGATACGAATTTGAAAAGGAACAAGCAATCCACAGGTGTGCTTTTGTCTTGATTTTTCATTATTGACAAAGCAGTTTGACTTTTGTGTTTCCCTAACATATTTAGGCAAAAAGGATAAGATGTTGGGTTTTGTTCTGGTGTTTTTTATGATTCTTTTTTTCCAATTAACTGTAATTTAGGAAGAAATTTTCTTTCAAAGACCAGGCCCCTTTAAAGACAGATGACAGCATGAGTTGTTTCCAATGATCAGTTAAATTAAAAAACAAGTCTTAATATACTGAGAACTTTAATCATCAACCATTAAAATATTATATGCTTATAAATGAATGGAAACTGGAAACAAATTAAAATACATTGAATTGTTTAGGCCAAATTATGTTAATATGTTTCACTTTGTTTATTAAATCTTATTTTAAAATTAATAACTTTTATTAGATACCCCGAATGTTTTTCCTGGTCATCATGCAATTTACTGTCTTAGAGAAGCCAGTCTTTAGACACTGATCTTTGCTGTGTTGTCTCTAAAATTTCGGCATATAATGTATATTTTATTTTAAATTCTTAAGTTATTTAAGTTTAAAATAGAATTTTAAGTTCTCCATGGATTTATCTTATTTTGGATTTATTTTACATTGTTCATAAATTTATTTCATTTTAAATAGAATTTTAACAAAAAACACTTAAGAAATAATTTGTAAACCATTAAAATATAGTTTGTTATCCACACTGCTGATTCAAAATCTAATGCTTTGCATGTCACATAGACTCTTAAAAAAGATGATCACCTTTCAGAGTAAAAATGCACAGGTGTTTTCTGACATGATTTCACTGGCAGCAACAATGATCTTCCTAAGCTCTAAATATCATTAATGCACCCTGATTAAAATCCTTACACCAGATACTTTGGAGAATAAAACTTTGGTGATCTGGGCATGTAAGAAACTGTTTATTTCCTAGAGCAAAATAAGAAGTAAAGTGATTTTATAAAGCAGTTCTGAAAGTCCAAAGTAGAATAGCTCTTTACTCAGATCATAGCTATTACTGCTTGTTGCTTGTAGGTTGGTGGTACCAGACAGTTAGATACAAAAACACAAAATGGGGGATGCCTTGAGGCGCTGAATCTAAAATCTGTTTTGTCTAGACAGCTATTTGTTGGCTGGAGTAATGAATGTTAGTGCTTATAACAATAACTGTTGAATTTACACTTCAAATCTAAAGAAACTAACAACTAAACATTTTGCTTTGTAATGAGACTTAATGTGCATGGAGTATAGACATTTTGAGTAAGAAAACACTGTGCTTCCATAGTCCTCTTTAAACTAAAATAGCCTTTGAAATATGTCTTACTCAGGGACTGCTTTTCTCTACATGATTTCAGAATCATTTGATTTTGTAAATGTTACTATAAGTACAGGAAATTTGTTGATAATCTAAGGACACCAAAAAGTATGTAACAATTATTTTGGCTTGATAGACTATCAAAGTCCTTTGTGAGGGAATCTGAAGATACACTTTAAACAAGTGGAACTTTCATGACTGTTTGTTGAATTATAAATGAAATGGAATTTAACCAGCAAATTAAAACTAGAAGAAAAATGTAATCTAGGAGTACAGATATATCTTCATTGATGCAAAGCTATCTGACGCATTCTGAATGTGCACTCCTATAAAATTAGAAAAAATATATATCTCAATATTTCACTGAGTTTGATATTAAAAAAATAACAAAAACACTGATATTCATTTCACTTCAAATGTTCAGTATAAAATATGTATTTAAACACAATGTGTTGCAATCTCTTGCCCTGATAGTCACTTTAATGACTGAGGTGATAATCTCTTCTTCTAAATCTCGCCATCTGAACAATCTTACATCAAAATATAACCCGGATGATTCAGACATGCTTCAAATGAAATAATTTTCATGTTAATGAAAAATTTATTTTATATTCAAGTATAAACCATAAGTGTCTGGGTCACCAACTCTGCTGTAAAATGGATTTAATAAGAATACAAGTTTTTGACTCTAGAATTTTGCTAATTTTTAATTGCCTAATTTGAAAATATTTTAGGATTACCAAATTGTGACTGTTTTCATTGAAAGACTTGATCATTCCTTAGACTTTTCTTTCTGGTTTTCTTTTCTGAGGCTAAGAAAACAATTTTAAGATCTCTTTGAGAGACTAAAGTGTTCGAGTTTTCTTTAAATGCATTGGGTTGACCTTGTCCTGCTGCCAGCTGATCATCCAGCTGTTCTTTCAGTCCCTTTCATGAACAGAATAAGAAAAGAAAGTAACGATGAAAAAATTCATGGGTCAGCAACATAGAAAGTAACATTGAGTGCGCTCTCAGTAAGTTTGCCAATGACACCAAGCTGCATGGCTCAGCTGATTTACTTGGAGGGAAGGAATCCAGAGGGCCCTTGCCACACTGGAGAGATGGACCTGTGGGAACCTCATGAAGCTCAGCAAGGCCAAGTGCAAGGTCTTGCATGTGGGTCTGGACAAGCCCAAACTGGAACTGTTGTTTGACAAGGAAGTCAGGTCAGCATGGCACTTGCAGCGCAGAAAGCCACCCATATTGTGGACTGCAGCAAAAATAATGCGGCCAGCAGGTTGAGGGAGGTGATTTTCCCTCTCTGCTTTGCTCCTGCGAACCCCCACCTGTGTCTAGCTCAGGTGTCCCAGCATAAGAACAACACAGACCCTTTGGAATAAGTCCAGAGGAGGGTCACAAAAAATGGTGAGAGGATTGGAACACCTCTTCTGTGGAGACAAGCCAAAAAGGTTGGAGCTGCTAAGCCTGGAGAAGAGAAGGCACCAGGGAGACCTTATATCAGCCTTCAAGTGTGTACAGGGGTGCTGTGACAAAGCTCCAGGGGGACTATTTAAATGTGGCATAATGATAGAACAAGGGGGAATGGTTATGAGCTAAAAGAGGGAACTGTGTCTGTCATGAGGCAATCCCTGGTCTCTTCTCACAGAAGGTGTCTTTCTTTGTAGTAGCTGAAAATACACCTTCTGTGAGAAGAGACCAGGGATTGCCTCATCAACACTTTCTCACCTTCAGTCATTATTAAAAATAAGATTTCGGTGGCTAAAATAGAATATGTGTTAAAATGAGCTATACGAATTCAAAATTCTTGTTCAAATGGCCAATTACTGGCTATCGTCCAAAAGATGCCAAAAAATGACTAAGTACCATGAAGTCACTGATTTCAGTCATTTCTGCAGAGCAGTAATTATTTCTTAGCTTTAAATAGTTATTCTGCTAAGCACAGATCTCTCTTTCTTATCTTCCCTATGAGATGAGTACAAAATGACATTTGGAAGTGACTGTGTACTTAAGTTATATGTTAAATGAAGTCAAAATCTTGGCTTCAATAACGCAGCTTGTATTTTATATTTTACATCCGTTTTGAGGCCCAGTCTTCCTTATCATCAGCCTCAGACCCTGCTGTTCATCTTAGCTATGTGACAATGGAAACTGCTCCACTCTTCATACAATAGGTTCACCTAACACAAAAGTCCCACAAAATCTAATCAGTTAAAAGGGAGAGAAGTTTACTTTGTCTTTTTTACCTTCCCAGCTGCTTTTACAGCTTTGTACTGCGAGTCAGCTCTGGCAGTGATTGCATCTGCACTCCTCAAGCCTCATGGCACGTCTTGCTATTGATATCCAGTGGAAGAAGAGTAACTACACTACTCACTGAAGTGACCACTTATTTAGTCAGATAGGAGGAATCTAATGGCATGCTCCTTGAGATATTAAAGCAAGAGCCAGCTTACATATAAAGAGATCAAAACTGACTGGCACACTGAGAACAAATTAAACATGCATACTGATAGATCTTCATTTTTGTGCTTAATGTAGAGTTCGTGGTGTCTGTCTTTTAGTTTTAATGTTAGAGTATTTACATAAGTTTGGGGAACTTTAGAAAAACTTTAGGTTTGGTGAACACACCATAAGAATGGCACAAATTTGCTTTATGTATTTTTCTGAGAAGTGCTACAATGTCTGTGCTGTATTCTGATTTGTGAGGAAAGGGGGTGACACTTTTGCTTGGTGAGCTTGAACACTATTCATGAAAGATGTCCTAGGCCAGAAAGAACATAGAACAGTAAGGTGTAATCTCACTGAGTATTTGGCTTGAAGTGACAAGTCGGGACTGCTAGCTATCTTAGCTGGGAGCCAAGGTCAGGATACAAACATTCTTTTCCCTCTGAAGTGACTTATGGCCTACTAAGTAGAGCCTTAGGACATACTTTAAACAATTAAATCTTAGTCTGGTGGCAGCTTTGCTTCATTGCTGTTCCTCCTTGTTCATGGAAGAGAGTGTTCAAGAAGGTATGGCCAACAGGATGAATAGGAAACACCTGACTGAACTCAGACACAGAGAAGAAGCACACATTCAGTGAAAGGAGCAAGTATGGGCTTAGGAGGAATATTAAGTCATTGCCCAAGTGTGTAGAATTGAAATTAGAAAAGGAAAAGCTAAACTAGAGCTGAGAATAGAGAAAATGTGCAAAGCCAAAGGAAAGCCTTTTATATACCTTGGGAGCAGAAGGAAGGCCAATAAAAAATGGACCTATTTCTCAGTGGGGCTGGGGACCTTGTGACAAAAGCTGTGGAAGAATCTGTGGCATGCAGTTTTCTTCTGGTTTTATCACTAAAGATCAGGCTTAAGCCTTCCTGTGTTCCAAGCCTTGTGGTAGAATTAAGGATATTCCTTTTTTAACAGGCCTCCTGATAGAATATGATCAATTCACCACAACCGACCTTTTACCAATCTAGTTTTCCACCCTTCCAGCCTATAAAGTCCTAACTTGTGTACAAGAGTATTGTGGGAGACAGTGTCAAAGCCATGCTAAAATCATGAAAAGTGACATACACTCCTAGGAGCTCCAGAGCTGTTAGAGTTGTTCCCTAACTATTACCGCTAACTAGGACGGTCTTTGTACTTTTCATCCAATGTAACTTTGGAGGGATCTTTGAATGTATTTAAGTATGTCATTGTGCATGCTTTAAAGGAGTCTCTATTTTTTAAGTTACCAAACTCTTGGATTGAAATCTCAATTTCCACACAAATTGCTCTGCTACAAATACTGAGACAAAGGAATATCTAAGTAACTCCAATGTGAGAACACCACAAAGGAACACTACATATCATAATGCCAGTCCATTCTTCTGTGACTCCATGATACTTCTTTGAGCTTTGTGGAAGTTGTAAATGTACTTAATATCTTTCATATTAAATTATTGTAGTATTTAGAAAAGAAAATATTTTAAATTATATAAGAATATTTCAATAACTATTTCTCATGCTGCATTTTTTTTTACTGTGGACTGAAAAGTTCTTGACTGGTTTTAGCCAGGACAGGGTTAATTTTCATAGTAGCTAGAAAAGGGTATGATGAAGGCTGGGATGCTGTTCTATACCACTTCGGGTCATTGCTGGGAGCAGGAGGAAAGGGAACCTCTCCTCTGGGGAGAGGGCGTCCTTCCAGCCAAGAAAACCTGATGGGGAAAATGTCCAGTATTAGTTTATTTTCATGGGCTTTCCATCTAAATTGTGAAGTTTTTTTACTGGTATTGTTGTTGTTATTGTTAATTTCCTTACCTCATTGCTGTTTCCAGTAAATATTTCTTGTCTCAACTCTTGATCTTTGCCTTTTGTGCCTCCAGCTGGAGGGGGGGAGGGGAAGAGGAAGTGAGGTTCTATTGGCAGCACTGAACTGGGGAATATGGTTCCTAACCCACAACAACTGGGGGTGGAAAGAAAGAAACAAATTAATCAGATTTAACTAGTAAGATAGAAACAAGCAATTCATTACTTAAGAACCTGTGGATGTTTCAGTCACTCACAGCAATAAATATCTAAAGCAATGAATGCTGACAGATGGTTTCACTTTGCAGAACATAACATGCTATATGTTAAAACATGTCCTACAAAGATGAGTTTCTTATTCCCAAAAAAATATGGCCATGATAGCATCTTTTTGGATTTATATGGGAGAGGCTGAATTTGACCAGATTTTTATTAAAAAGTGTAAGAAAATTACAAGGGTATAATAAAACGTATTCTAATCACAAGTAATTTTTCATATACCATCATCACATTCCTGTTGCATTTTCATCTGCTTCCTTGTACCATGTCATACTTCTGATCCTATGCATTTTGTCATTGACTAGGTTACTGGATCAAGCTGCACAGGGGGAATTCATTCTTGAATCAGAATAAATCAATTTCAAAGGGTCCTTCTGAGGCCTCTAGTCCAATTGCTTGCTTAAATCAGTTTTAGCTATGGGGTCAGACCAGGATGCTCAAGTCTTTGTTCAGTTGGGTCTGGAAAACCTCCAAAAACAGAACAGTTCTTATATTTGATAGAGTATTTAAACTTTAATGAGAATAATACATTGCTTTACTCATAGTAAATGTGATTTCTTGTGTGCCAAGAAGAGAAAGAGAAGTTGAATTTTTAGCTGAACAGCAAACTTTGTCTTTTATTGTCATCTGACTCTAAAAAAATGCATAAAAATGCTTCTGTTTTAAATAAGACCATTACATACAACATAAAATATGCCTAATGGAGAAGAAAATCAAAACTACTACTACTACTACTACTAATGATAATAGTAATAATAATAATAGGTACATAATTTTAATGTTAGTGTGTTAGTGTATCCTGGAGGCATTCATATTATAGAGTGATTTGGAATTAAATATGAACTTTTTTTTTACACAAAGCTATACTTAAATTGCTTTAGAGTGGTGACAGAACATTTTTTTTCTTTATGCCTTTAACACATCGTACAACTCTTCAAATTTGCCTTATTTCAATTTTATTTTACATGTCATTTTATATCACAATGTTAAAATAATAAACAATGACCATACTGGATAAAACATATTTTTCATCTGTAAGACATGTGAGTGTGTTTAATATAGGAAATTTATACATATTATATTCAGTGCAACATACCAACACAATTCTTTTCTCCGTATTGAACTGCATTACTTCAAATGAAACATGCATTGTTTCTTAGAAATTTGTCTTTCACTTACAAGTTTTCAGTTATCTTTCAGTTTTAAAAGTTTTCCTCAATTTTAACAAAGTCATTGATCACACTAAATCCTATGTTCTTAAGGTCAAAATTAAGAAATCACAGATATTGAATTGATATTTGCAGCTTGTTTGGCTATAGTGGGACAATGTGATATTGCCTCCTCTGGAAATATTGACTACTATGTTAATTTTCTTATGATGTTTCCTACATTCAGACAAGAATTGATAGACTTACTTGCATGGTGTCAGGTTTATCTTGTTCTATATCCCTTTTTGCAAGTTTATGCAACTGCCAACTAAATCTGAATTCTTAACTACTATATCTTTAGGTGTGGCTTGATTTCTTCATTTTGAATTTCAGTAAATATTTCTGCCTTCAGCAGGAGGATGCCCCAGCTGAGCACTGATCCAGCAGTGCACAGGCTCAGCCTTGACATGGCCTATCAAATCGCTGGTTTAACCCCTGTGCTGGGGCCAGTGGCTGCTCTGGGCTCCAGCTTAAGCTCTGGGGTAGCCCCACTGGAGAGGGGGTGACACTCCCCACCTGTCACTGCCTGACAAACCATGGCCCTCTGTGTGCACGGGGTTTTGAGGGGCTGGGGTGTCTGGGCACCACTCCCAGGCTAATGCTGGCAGCCTGAGAGCAGGAAAGATATAAAGAGAAATCCAAGCCAAGCCCAAGACTAGGGGAATAAGTATCAGTATTATGTTCCTTCAAACAAAGAGAAGAAAGAAATCATGCTCCAGTCTAAAGTTCGAATATCTAAATAACAGTACAAGCTACAGGTGATATTTTTATATTTTATCCCTCTGGTTCTTGTATTCACTTTTCAAATAAATGGGAAAATGTAGTTCTCAAGAGCCATGCATATGTATCCAAGGTCCCTAATTGATATTTAATGAAAACAAATGTTGTCAAAGTTTCAAACTGAGGAAATTAAAATTTTTAATTGTTTTAATTATTTTGTTTCCTGTGGTCTAATCTTATCTTGCAAAGTTGTCTGTAGTGGAAATCAAACCTTGTCTAAACAAAGAAAAAGATACTTCAAAATAGGTGGCAACCTTTCAAATTTACTGCAGTCCAATCAACACCAATTGAATTTGACTTGACATAGGTGAAATAATTGCCTGAAATAAGTCTATTACTGACACAAAGTACAATAGAAACAGAAAATCTAAATCTCTGGTATTAGTCACTAAGTTGTAATAAATCTTACTTAAGATGAAATCAACAAAAACAAGCTCAGTGACCTTTTCAGCCCTAGTTTTCCGTGCACAACTCATAGAAAGTTTTCTTAACAGATTATTTATTCATAACAGACTGAATGAGACAATGCTAAAATGATGTTGAAAGGATGTTAGGCCTTTCACAAGATTAATGTCAATGTGACAAAATGAGTACTTGTTCTTTGCAGTCAGTTACTATTTTTAAGTATGCTTTTAGATTTGTAAGAAATTATTTAACAAATAGTTGATTTTCTTCCTGTAACTGGAATATACTCTGCAACATGTTTTTTTAGTATTTCTGCTCCTGTTTATTTGTTAATTTTCATTTTTTAGATTTATGCTATAGATTTTTTTTAATATACATAATTGGCTTAATTATTGGTTATTGGTTAATTATTGGTTATTCAAATTATAAACCTATTAATTGATCTTTTGATTCACATCTGTCCTGAAATCTCATGGAATGGTCACAAGTAGTTGTCAATAGTCTTATAATATTTGATACCAAAATTGACTTTAACAAGGGAACTAGGTGCTACTGAGCAATTCTGAAAGGAAATCTCTCCTTTTCTCTCAGTTCTATTTTCAAAAAGATATAAAAAATTTCAGTTACTGGCAAAAGACCAACTTTCTCTTTCGTTTTTCTGTATCATGTGTAAATTAGTATAGCATTCTAATTTATTATTCTTTTCCATTTTTGAGTATGCTCTCAGTAATCAATTATTTTTTATCATGCATTTGTTTTTCTTTTCCAGGTAGAAAATATTTAACTTTATTGCTGCATAAAATTCTGTGTTCTTCCTTTTTGTCTTTTCAAACTATTCAATTCTCATAAATTGGAATCTTGAATTTTTAATCTTCTCAAGCAGCACTCAAATATCAAATATCAATCAGATGTCATCACTTTATATTTGTCATTTTTCATTATGTATGTCAATATAACCATCCTTTTGGTATTTACACTATAGGCAATTCCAGATGGATATTTTTTATTGAAGAATATAATGAATTATATGAACAATCTATGTAACTAAAAGCAATTATGTGGAAATATTGATATTAATAAATATAGTGTTGGTTTGAGTTTAAAATTTAAAACTTATTTGCATTTTCTGGATTTTTAAACAGGTGATAGGTGTGAAGTAAATATAGATGAATGTATGTCTTCTCCTTGCCTCAACAATGGAAGTTGCATTGATGGCATCAGTTCCTACAAGTGTCACTGTAAGAGAGGTTTCATCGGAAGAAACTGCGAGATAAATGTCAATGAATGTTTGCCAAATCCTTGTCTTCACGGAAGGTGCCTATTCTTATTTAACTATTATTATCTCCATGATAATGTACCTAACTAACAATATTCAAGACTTAATGATATGGGATGTTTGATAAATATACTTTTAATTATGTTCTTCCATAAAGTAAGAGTACAAGCACCCTTGAAGATGACAGATGTTGCCTGCTTAATCTAATGTAATATAGTGACATTATCTCAATTTCTCCTGCATTTTTGTTCATTACCATAACTAGTATTCAGTAAGTGGAGATTAATTAGTGTTTAATATACTTAAGAGAAAATCTTTAGCTGTTACATGCCAACAGTTGAAAGGAGATTTGTCCTAATGTGACAATCAAAATCCTTACAAAATGCCTCAGCACTCACAGTAGGCACATTTGAAATCCATTATAAAACTATTGAAAAGTACTATATACTATGTATTACAGTAGGTTACATCAGACCACTATTTTTAAATGTATGGAATAGATACTACTAGTGCTGTATCTGGAACTAAATAAGTAAAGAGCTAAATAACACTCTTTTGTATTTCAGATGCATAGATCTCATTGATGGGTATCAATGCTCTTGTGAACCTGGATGGACCAGCTCAAGATGTGAGATAAATATTAATGTATGTTTTCAAAATGTTTTTTTAATTATAGGGGAAAGGGTAATATGTTGTTGAAACTCATTTTTATTTAGTTAACCTCTGAAGTCAGTATATTGAAAATGTATGACAGAAATTGTTTAAAATCCATTCTTAAAAGTACATTACTTTTTGCTTACATGACAGTGCATTAGAAAAGACCATTAAAAATGTCAAAAGAAGTTTAAAGGTGAAGTGTGAATGATAAATCTGGAAAGCCACAGCAAGCTAATCCGACATTACCTGAATATCATTTTTCCCTCAGTTTGGGATGAATAGTATAATTACCTAATTTGTGTGTTTGAGTCTCATTTGCTGTAGTTTAGCTGCATATTTGAATAGTAAACCTCAAGGTGTCGGGTCGGTGGGAGAAATGAAGCACTCGATACAAATGATCAGCAAGTCTTGTTTATTGATTATCACACTAGACTTTTATACAGTAACTAATGAGCTAATGCATATTCTGTAATTTAAGCTACTTATT